>JAJOZX010000254.1:1315000-1726688 GCA_023014485.1 Bathynomus jamesi | reverse complement strand
TTCTGAATATACGTCAAATTTGGTGTTTTTAGCACATTTTAGCATATCCTGTTCTGCATAATGTATTACACAATTATGCTATCTTAAGTAGTCAACAATGCCTATTGTCTCATATTAGAGGTTGCAACAGAAAAGGGAAAAAGGTTATAGTCTACCCAAATCTTCGTTCTGCTATGCATCCTGTGGAACATTCTACAGATAAACCCATCGCTCGTCCTCCAGCTGAAATGCCGACCGATAACACAGACTCTGACAAATCGGAATCAGACGGCGAATGCTATGAAGCTCAAGTCGAGTCCAAGAAAGAATAACATCTCATCACGCAGCCTGAACTCAATGATTTGGTCCGTGATTTAATACTTATCAAGCAACAAAGTGAACTGCTGGCGGAAGACGTACGAATTACAGCATTCCGAAAGCACTCCTTGGATTTGCAAGAATATTTCACAATGAAGAACAATATTTGTTATTGCATTGATATACATGGTCTGTTCGATGCTCTGGGTTTGTGCTATGAACCGAATCAGTGGCGATTGTTCATTGATGCATCTCTGTACAGTATTAAGGGTGTACTGCTACACAATGGGAACACAATGCCTTCTGTTCCGATCACTCATTCACACGTCTTGAGAGAAACGTATGACAATGTTGCTTTTATTCTGGACTGCATAAAATACAATGAACAAGAATGGCTTATCTGCGCAGATTTGAAGGTTGTGGCTATTCTCAATGGATTGCAAACTGGCGAGACGAAATACATGTGTTTCCAATGCAAGTGGGATAGCCGAGCAAGGTCTGAACATTAAACACACTCAGTATGGCCGCCGCGAGACAATTCCTCACTTGGATCTCACAATGTTATTCACGAACCACTAGTACGAAAGGAAAAGGTTATCTTGTCGCCAATTCACATAAAACTAGGGCTGATGAAACAATGTGCAAAGGCGTTGAAACAGGATGAGCCTGCCTTCAAATATCTAAAGGAAAAATTCCTAAAAATAAGTGATGCCAAGATTAAAGAAGGCATATTCGTCGGCCCTCAATTTCGCCAACTCATGCTAGACGAACACTTTGAAGCGGTGATGGATGAGGTTGAGTTGGCAGCCTGGCGTGCATTCAAAAACGTGTGCAGCAATCTACTAGGAAAGACTAAATACGACAACTATGCTGCACTTGTGGATCAACTTATCAACTCATACCAACGTCTCGGATGTAAGATGTCATTCAAAATTCATTTTTGGCATTCACATCTCTCATTCTTTCCGGAAAACGCATCTGCTGTTAGCGACGAACAAGGGGAGAGATTCCACCAGGATATAGCCACAATGGAGAGCCGATACAAAGGGAAGTGGAGTCCTGCTATGCTGGCCGATTTCTGCTGGAATTTAAAGCGTGACCAACCAGAAGCATCATACAAACGCCAGCATAAATACAAATAATGAGTTGAAAACAGTAAAATGCGAGAGTTTTATGTTAATTTTGTGCATATATGTTGAAGTACAGCAATAATTAAACTGTTCCATATGATAAAGCCTATCTGTTTATCAATATATTCTTATTTTTTGGGATGAAGATTTTAAGCAGTCATTACAAAAAAACGTGACGTGATAGAAAACAAATATTTTCAGATTTGGAATCAGCACACTCGAAATATTAAGAATGACCGAATGTTATTCCCGTTTTTTTTCTGAACCGAAAATTTGTTGTGCAGTGTTACTATTATGTATATGATACAACTGTCTTTTTCTTGCAAAGATGTTAATATATATATATATAGAGGGTGTCCGAGAATTATCTGTACAATTTTTGGCTGTTATTAAAAGTCAACCATGAAGTGTAGAAATTCCAGTGTTGTCCCATTTTACAGAGAATCTCATTAAGTTTTTTCTGATACCAAGTTTTGACAAGTTTTTAGAAATTCCAGTGTGTCCGAACATTATCTGTACAATTTCATCTTTTAATAAAATTCTTGATAACACACGTAAAATTCTTAAACAAGATTATTTAGAATCTGTATTTTCAAAAGTTTCTTTTATTAAAGTAACGTTGTTACAAACATTCGATATGTGCACCATTAGTGATTCGCAAAACATCCAATCGATACTCCAAATGTTGCCATGTACGCTGCAGCATATCCACATCAATTCGCTCAATAGCAGCTGTGATTCTTGCTTTTAAATCATCAATGTCTGTCACCCGCGTACATTTCTAAAAAACTTGTCAAAACGTGGTATCAGAAAAAACTTAATGAGATTCTCTGTAAAATGGGACAAACTGGAATTTCTACACTTCATGGTTGACTTTTAATAACAGCCAAAAATTGTACAGATAATTCTCGGACACCCTCTATATATATATATATATATATATATATATAATATATATATATATATATATAATGTCTTTTCATTTTCGTGCAATTTATTTTACCTTGGGGTGAGCAATCAATAAGTATGATTGTAATTGCAGAGACAGACACGGATCAATTTGAAAATTTCCCCCCTCACCGTCCTTCCTGAGGATCCCCCAAAACCCTGTACCCTGTTGCGCGCTTGCGATTCTGATAATGATATACCATGAATCGGTGGTTAGCATCGCTGACTGTGAATCCATCGGTTCCGGGCTTGAGTCCCTCCGAAGGCAGCCGGCGCTCGGTAAACGTTCAGCCTTCCGCACAATTGGTTGGTAGATAAATGAGAACCCTGGGTGACCTAGTGGTTAAGAATATTTTAAAAGTTTCTGGTTATGCCATAGAAGTCGGGGTTACTGTAAGATTTTCTTTTTAATATTAATGTATAATTTAGAATCTAGTGTTTCTTGTGGAGCTCGTTTTGATTCTAAGTAAATTCTTAAACTGATTTAAAATGTATAGTGAGTTAAGGATGTTCTCCTCTGACTAAAAAAAAAAAAAAATTTCTTTTAGTATTAAGCCTTTTTCTCTTCTTTTACTATTAGACCCTACTTCTACCTCATGCGTGGGAAGAGAGGCTTTGGAACCTCTATAAATAACACCATTTAACGCTCGTAGGTTGTGAGAGACTGGGATGGAGGGGTCCCAGGCGTAGGGGCGCGATGAATGGAGTGGCTAGTGCCCCGTTAAGCCCATTCCTAACGCGTAATGGCCTGACCAGCCCCCTGCGACCGTTCTTTGGTGACCAATTGATGGTGCTTGGCTGTACTGCTCTGAGATGAGAGAGCTTTACTGCCCAGCTGGCTGCCAGGCTAGTGTAATGTCTCAGGCGTAGGCTCTGGGTCTGGTGGGATATCCCTTGAACACTGGATTCTAAGAGTCTGGCCGCTTGTGAGTGACTAGTAAGACTTAGTAAGGGGCTGCATCTCGCTGTCACTCCTGGCGGGAAATCCGTGACGCCTGTGTCGCGAGTGTTTGTCAGTTGGTAGCTGCGACACGTTTGGGACTGTCCGGCCCTGGGGAGACCTTTGGTTGGTGCGGCAGCAGCGAGAGGTGTAGTCTTCTGGAAGGGATGAACGTCACTTGCGTCTACGCGCAGGATGAATTCACCCCCACCTCCTTTTTAATATACTGGTCAGAACGTTTTTGATAGTTTTCATTGCTAGAACGCTTTATCTTATTCAGAGTATTCAGAATTAAAAAAAAACAAAAGTTACAATGACTGGACCGCAGAAACTGAAGGCTGAATGTGCGAGGTGTGAAGTAAACCAGTGGGTGACGAACTTCAAAGAATCCTGCTTCGCGAAGATCAACCACTTCAGCATGTGCCGCTTTTGTGAACTCATGCGGTTTTACGAGAAGCTAGAGGAGAGGGTCCAGCGGCTCGAGTCGTCCAGACCGGCTGTTGGAGGTGCGGCGGTCACTGACGAGGCTGCGCCGCCGCCTAACCCTGGGCTCATTCAGGATAGGATAGCTGCCGTGGAAAGGCGGTCCAGCGATGGAATGGACAGATCTCGGGACCGCGGAGAAACGGTAGAGGTGCAACCGGGGGCCAGGGTCCTAAATCAGTGTCAGGAATCGCCAGCGACCCACGTGGAATGCTTGGAACCGCGGCGTAAGGTGGAGGGCGCAAAGAAGGAGCTGATAGAGAAGGGTGGGAAGGGGTCGATAGAGAAGGGTGGGAAGGGGCTGATGAAGAAAAAGGGTGGGAAGGGGCCTATTGATGGCCCAAAGAAACCGAAGGATGTAGCTACCGGTCGGGGTGGGTCGGGTGGTGTAACTGCGTGTATGGGTGGCGACGGGTTTCGAAAGGTCTCGGGCAAGAAGGCTGCGAAGCCGAAGCCTGAGACCCCAGTTGCCCCTGTCAGGACCTTAACCGCTTTAGTCTCCTGTGCTCGAAGGAGGAAGACACCGTTTTGATTGGGGACTCGCAGATCAGGGGCCAGGAGAAGTACTTTGCTTCTGCAAACCGGGATGGGAGGAAGGTAAGGTGCTTACCTGGGCGGGGAACGGCGCACTTAAGGAAGGAGGTAGAGAAGGTGCGCGTGGCTAGTCGGAGGACTGCGATCGTTGTCCACGCTGGTGGCAACGACCTGTTCCTCAAAGGCGGTAGGGTAGGTCTTACAGAAGGGATCATCACCGAGATCATGTCTCTTGCGGATGATCTAAAACTGAAGACAGACAGGGGAATGTTAATGGGTATTTTACCGCGAATGAATGCCAGTGACCACGCGCTCAGTAAGGTCATTGGCATCAACGAGAGGGTGCAAGACTTGTGCGTCCCGCTGGGCGTGAGGTTTATTGACCCCTTCGACGCATTTTCGGGTAGGTGGGACCTTTACCAGAGGGATGGTGTCCACCTCAATAACAAGGGTAAAGGTGTGCTAGGCGCGCTGCTCGACCGGCACCTATACAGAATGGTGAGGTCGAGTCCGGGGAGAGATGATGGGCCCCCACCGGGGAGAGATGATGATGAGCCGGTGGCGGACGTACCTTCAACTGAAGGGTGCGTCCAGGTACAGGTGGGTGACCCTCCTTCCTACGTTGGAGGGGGCTCAGGCTCCTGCGGAAGTTGCCCCCTCGTTAGTGAGGGGCTCTTCAACTCCCGACAGCCCTGGCTGTTCGGGAAACGGGTCGTGCTAGGGGGCGGTCAGAATAGGGAAGGCTCCCTCCGTGCAATGCTTTTTAATGCTAGGTCGATTAGGAACAAGTTTTGCGAGCTACGGGCGCTCTTAGCATCAGAATACCAGGATATCGTTGCTATCACCGAGTCCTGGATTCATACTGATCGTAGGGACTACGTTGGGGAGTTCGAAATTCCGGGTATAGAATGTTTCGCAAAGACCGCACCCGTGGGGAGGGGGTGGGGTACTAATATACGTCAGGGACACGTTGAGTCCGGTTGACTGCCAGTTCCGTCGGAACGGGAGCTGCTTGGCGTCGATCTGAACGTGGGGGGACGAACTATAGGTTAATCTTGGTGTACAGACCTCCGCATCTCCTCCTCGAGGAGGATACAGCCCTGTACACCGAACTCAGTAGCCTGCTAGGGGATAGGGTGTGTGTAGTTTTAGGAGACTTCAACTGTCGCGGCATAAAGTGGGAAGACAGGACTGCTGATGCTGAAGGGAGGAGGCTAGTTGACTTTGCTGATGAGAACTTCCTCACTCAGTGGGTCAATGAGCCTACACGAGGCGAAAGCGTTCTAGACTTAGTATTCACGACCGAAGACAACCTCGTCACTGGCCTCACCGTTGACGAATCGTTGGGCGGGAGTGATCACGGTCTGATTAGGTTCCGTGTGTGCGTCCCTCGGGTGAAGCGTAGTAACTCGAGAGGCAGTAAGCTCGATCTCCGGCGGGCGGACTTTGTTAGCCTCAGGGATAGCGTAGGTGAGATGGGGTTAGAGGTCGGCGGCGATGTTGAGGGAGTGTGGAGTGCATTCCGGGACGAGTTTATGGTGCTGCAGTCTGCTGCCATACCCTCAAAACCGGTCACCCCTGCTTCAACGCAGCCTAAGTGGTTCAATCGTGACATCGCTTCGGCTATCCGAAATAGGAAAGTAGCGTATAGGAGGGCGAAGGCCAATCGTTCCCATGAGAACACTGAAGCGTATGTCTGCCTGTGTAGGGAAGTGAAGGCGAAGGTTAGACTAGCGAAACGTAACGAAGAACTACGGGTGGCAAGCCTCTGCAAGGGGAACCCTAAGGAGTTCTTCAGTTATGTTAATAGTAGAAAGCCCATTAGAAGCATGATAGGTCCGCTAAAGGACCGAAGCGACGTTCTGCGGACCTCCGATGCGGACATCGCTAATGTGCTTAATGAGTACTTTGCGGGAGTGTTCACCAGGGAGGACACCCGCATCATCCCCGAGCCAGGCGTGAGGCACGAAGGTGCTGGCATGGATAGTGTTCGATGTACCGCGACAGTCATCGCCGATAGAATAGACAAACTGAGCGCGTTTAAGGCTCCTGGGCCAGACCCTCCCCAGAGTGTTGCGGGAGGTGCGCGACCAGGTGGCTCCCCACCTGGCTACAGTCTTCAACAAATCGTTGGAGACGGGCCAGGTGCCTGGTGACTGGATGGAAGCCAACGTGACCCCTATCTTTAAGAAAGGGGCTCACGAAAGTCCAGGGAACTAGCGTCCCATTAGTCTCACTTCAGTTGTAGGTAAATTATTAGAGGGGATAATAGCCGATAGGATCGTTGACCATTTGGATTCCTACAAGCTGCTTGGGGACTCCCAACATGGGTTTAGACGGCATAGGTCGTGTCTCACCAACTTGCTCGAGTTTTTCCACGTCATGTTGAGTGAGTATGATAAGAGTAGGGCGATTGATATACTTTATCTCGACTTTCAGAAAGCCTTTGATAAGGTACCTCACCGCCGGCTAATGGCGAAAGTGCGCGCGCTGGGTATCGGTGGGGAAATAGGTAGGTGGATTGAAAACTGGCTGAGGAATAGGCGGCAGAGGGTTGTAATTAAAGGGGCTAGTTCGGGTTGGGCCTCGGTCACTAGTGGGGTTCCTCAGGGTTCCGTTTTGGGGCCACTGTTGTTTATCATTTACATAAATGATATCGACGGTGGCATCGTCAGTCGGATCGCCAAATTCGCTGATGACACCAAGCTTGGGGCCAATGTTGGGACGCCCGAAGCGATCGAGGAACTGCGTGCGGACCTAGGTAGGATAGGAGAGTGGTCCGAAAAATGGCAAATGCCGTTTAACTTGGGTAAATGCAAAGTGATGCACATTGGCTACGCCAATCCCAAGTCGGACTACTCGATGTTGGGGAGTAATATCGAGGTGACTGATTTAGAAAAGGACTTGGGTGTGCTAATTAGCAGCGACCTTAAGTTTACGAAACAGTGCGTAGAGGTGGAAAAGAAAGCCCAGAAACTATTGGGTTATATCAGGAGGCAATTTCAGTTTCGGAACAAGGAGATTGTGCTCTCACTGTACAATTCCCTTGTTCGGCCGCACCTGGAGTATGCTGTGCAGTTCTGGTCGCCCACCCTCAGGAAAGATATTGAGAGGCTGGAGCGAGTGCAGGCGAGGGCCACAAAGTTAATCCCTTCCGTTAGGCATATGGGCTACAATCGACGGTTACGCGCCCTGAACTTGTTTTCGCTGGAAACTCGGAGGCTGCGCGGTCAACTGATCGAGGTTTTCAAGCTCTTACGCGGGTTCAACGATGTCGATTTTAGAAGTATGTTTAGTTTAAATGATAACCCAACTCGCAACAATGGTTGGAAGTTGGATTTGAAACGGTTTAGGACTAGTGTGTGTGGGAATTACTTTACGTATAAGATCTGTGACACATGGAACAGGTTACCTTCAGAAGTTGTGAACAGTTCCTCTGTGGATCAGTTCAAGAAAAGGTTAGACCAAATCTTGCACACTATTTGAGTGAGTAAAATTTTCCTGGCACCCGTTGCCATTGGTACCTCCTCGGTATGGGCCGCAAGGCCTTTTGAGGTACTTCTTTTCCTTGTAACTCCTTGTAACTCTCTCTCTCTCTCTCTCTCTCTCTCTCTCTCTCTCTCTCTCTCTCTCTATCTCTCTCTCTCTCTCTCTCTCTCTCTCTCTCTCTCTCTCTCTCAGGTTAGGTTTCCCTTTCGGGGGTGAGGATATCCCAACTTCTCCCCCAAATATCTCTTCCTTCTCCTTTCTCTCCCTCTCTCAGGTTAAGGCTACTTCTTTAGGGGAGGTCATCCTCCCTTCTCACCCCGAAGCTCCCTCCACCTTTGCAGCATTGATTTGTTGCATAACACCCTTCCCCCTCGCAGCGTTGACTTGTTGCATAACCCCCTTTCATTGCATAAACAATTCCCTTTTGCAACATCTTTCAAAATTGTTCAACATTTGCAATTGCATTGCACCATTCTTGCACTCGTCCATTTTGCGCCCATTCTACTGACGTAAATAATGTCCACAACGTGGACGATATCATTCCATTTAGTAGCGAGACTATTTTGAATGAAATAACTGTTTACGAGGGTGAAATTGAGCATTATATCGATAAGCTAAAGGTGAGCAAGGCTCCAGGCCCTGACGCGCTTTATCCTAGACAATTGAAAGATTTGAAAGACGTTATCGTAGGCCACTTAACAAAAATTTTTAACAAGTCACTGGAAGCGGGGATTATTCCTGAAGACTTCAAATTAACTAACGTTACGCCTATTTTTAAAAAAGGCGACCGCACAGTAGTTAGCAATTATAGACCTATTGCTTAACGTCAATTGTCGGTAAACTTTTGGAATCCGTTGTTCGAGATCGTATCGTCGATCACTTAGAAAGTCGCTATTTGATTAACAGTAGTCACTAGTCAGCATGGGTTTCGACGCCATCAATCTTGTTTAACTAATTTGTTAGAGTTTTATAATGAAATAGTGCGCGATTATGATAGGCATAGAGCGGCTGACGTATTTATTTAGACTTTAAAAAAGCGTTCGTTACAGTTCCGCATAGAAGATTAATTGCGAAGGTTAAAGCGCACGGTATACGCGGTCAGGTAGCTAACTGGTTAGAGGAATGGCTTCGTGCTAGGAAACAGAGGGTCGTTGTTAATGGTAGTGAATCGGGGTGGTTGGATGTAAGTAGCGGTGTCCCTCAGGGTCCAGTGTTAGGCCCATTGCTATTCGTAATCTACATTAACGACATAGATGTAGGATTGACTAGTAACGTGTCAAAATTCGCGGACGATACTAAAATAGGCGGTAAGGTTGTTAACGAGGACGATAGAAATAGGCTCCAAGACGATGTAAATAGGATTATGGAGTGGACGGATAAGTGGCAGATGCAATTTAACGTAGACAAATGTAAAGTTTTGCATATAGGTTCTCGTAAAAATAATTATACGTACACGATGCACAATAGACAGTTAGCCAGCGTTGAAGAGGAATTAGATTTAGGCGTACGCATATCTAAGGATTTAAAAGTTAGGAACCAGTGCCTTGAGTCTTGCGCGAAAGCTAATAGGATGTTAGGCTTCATAGCGCGTAATTTCGAATTTAAATCGAAGAATATTATATTGCCCCTTTACAAGTCCCCAGTCAGGCTTCATTTAGAATATGCCGTTCAGTTTTGGTGCCCGTATTTGCGTGAGAATATTGATAGATTGGAAAGTGTTCAGCTTCGCGCCACGAAACTAATTCCGTCATTGCGCAACAAGTCTTACGAAGATAGAATTAAAGAGTTAGACTTGCATTCACTCGAAACTAGGAGAGTAAGTGGAGGAGCTTATTGAAGTTTTCAAAATCGTTAATAAAATAGATAACGTAAATTTTGAGAAACTGTTCACTTTCGATAATAGCAATACTCGTAATAACGGATTTAAGTTGCGTGGCAGACGTTTCATTACTAACATCGGTAAAAAAAATTTTACGTTTAAAGTAATTGATAAATGGAATAATCTTCCCGCGTCCGTTGTGAACTCTACCAGCGTTATGTTTAAGAACCGTTGAGATAGACATTTTAAAAATATTAACGTCGTTTTAAATAATAAAACAATTAGCAACAGGAGCTCTGGGGGTAGTGGTCGAGGATGAGTCTGTTGACGATTAATGCCAGCTTGTGACATGCCAGCGTGTGATATGCCAGCAAAAAAAAAAATAGGCTAACACGAACTTTGATGTAGTTGGTAGCGTAAACTAACCCACTTTTTGTTAAACCCTTCCTACTTTTTTTTTCTTTCCTTATCCTCTCTTTACTTGCATGTCTGTAGTTTGCATAGTATGACAGTGTTTGAGCTAAGACTGTGTTTGCATGGTTTGTAAGAGTTCTTATTTTACTTTTTTTCATCTTTAACACCTTTCCTATTCAGCAGTGGTCGGCGGATGATGATGGTGAGACTTTTTTTCTCTTTTTCTGATGAAAGTTAACCCATGAATGATAGGTTTTGCTACTTACTTAACCCCTTATTCTCTTCTTTTAACCCCCTACTCTCTCCTTTCTCTCGGGCTAACCTTAGAGTGGATCTTAGGGTCTTTGTTAGCCTTAGCTTCTGTAGATCATTTGGTAGATGTCTCTCTTTAATAACTCACAATACTGAATTTGCTATGTCTGCAGCCTTACTCGATGCTGGTGTCTGATGGGTAATATACCCTGACCTGGCTCAGCAATCATTACATAGTGTTCCTCACTCTTCTTTTCACTGTACCACTTAACATTGATTTTCACTTTACTTAAAGTCTGATCTTTTCGACCATCAAAGTATATGAAAGTAATAGGAATCACTTTATCACTTTTCAATGTTTTTCGAAGTCTCTCTTTCTCTCCACACTTTACTTCTGTCTGTTGCGAGATGGTGATCTTCTTTGGAGATCATACCAACGTCTGTGAAAGTTGCAGTTGTAATAGCAGCAGTAGCACGATCTGATACACCAAATCTATCTGCCTGCATTGCAACATGCCACAAAGACATTCTCATTTGGCTTCCAGTATTTTCACAACCACAGTCTTCAGTTTCCATTATCCCATTGTCAGTCTTCATTTGTACAATTTTCTACTAAGCTCAAAGGCTGAACTTCACTGGAACGATTTACGGTTTTCTTTTCTTTATTTACTTGTTCTGCGAGCTTCCTCTTGTATCTCTTTTGTAAAATTTGTTTGGCTTGAACATCTATACTACCTATGTTCATTTTACGATTACTCCTCTGATCAAGTAGAAACTGTAATTCCTCCTTTGGTACTTTTTTGTCTCTCCGACATACTGTATGCAATCTGTGGGAAATTCTTCATAATCTTCTCTGCGTCTTTTGTCTGTATAAGAATTTACATTCATATGATAAAGGATGTTGTTTCAGTTATGGAGACACTGGTGTGTGGGATGCTGATTCCATGTCTGCTCTTCTATAGAGAATTATTAATTGAAAAATAAGAACAAAAACTCAAATAAATTTCAGTGACTTTTAATTGCTTAAGGTAAAACAATAAATATTTACTCAGTTTACTCACGTCAGTCAAATGTACATTGTAACAAGTCGAACAGAATATTTTTTATTTCATTTCTCATAGCATGCTCACCAGCTTTCTACCTCTGCATTCTGTAGCTGGGAAAAACTACTGCAGCTGGTTATCAGGCGACCTGTGGTGCCTGGGGAGTCAGATGACACGATGCGTACAAGTGTACAGTACGACTTTGGCAGGAATACTTAAATCTGCGAATGGCGCAAAACAATATATTAAAGTTATAAAAATTTATAATTGTTTCGTAATTATATTAATGTTATAATGTTTCAGACCAAGAAGGACCTGAGAAACCACTCATGGCTGGTCTACCTAGCCGGGTTTGTAATTGTGTATTGCGCATGTCCTCTGCGGTGGCGGAGGGGACCTACAATTTTACTGGGTTCCGAACCACAAAAACCTTAATTTTACTACCTTACACTTTACCTAATCTTTCACCATATGACTCTAATCGATTTTTAAACTGACAAACTGTTCCAGCTATTTACTATTCTTTGCGTAAAAAGGTTTTTGACAACTGCTGTCTCGAACTTTTTATTTGTTAGCTTACACCCGTTATTTCTAGTTCTACTATATTGTGCTATTTCGAAAAAGCTCTTTCTATTTACGTTATCGAACCCATTCATAATTTTAAAAACCTGGATTAGATCACGCCTTAGCGTCCTACTCTGGAGTGTGGTCAATTTTAAATCCTTAAGCCTATTCTCGTACGATTTTGACCTAAGCGACGGAATCATCTTAGTTGCTCGTCTTTGAACTCTTTCGATTTTGTCTATATCCTTGCGCATATACTGATTCCAAAATTAGATCGCGTACTCCAAATGGGGTCTAACTAATGATTTATAAAGAGGAACAATAATATCGCGCGATGTGTACTCAAAATTCCTAGCAAAAACCAAGCACTTTGTTCGCCTTATTGGCAACTGCTGTACTTTGTTTCGCTTCTTTTAAATCACCAGTGACTATAACACCTAAATCTTTTTCCTGATCTACCTTAATCGGGGTTATTCATATGATGTAATGTTGATGGAAGTATACTACATGAGAATCCTATTTTCTGTTTGTTAAATTGTATTCGTGCAAAAATGGGGCAGTTAGAGAAACCTGGCACATTTTTTATCATCATATTCGTTTTTCTCAGCAAACACTACAATAAAATATCAGTGTGCCATTATTAATTATAAGTTTCACGCCACCCCTAATATATATATATATATACATATATATATAATATATATATATATATATATATACACACACACATATATACACACTGTATATAAATTTTGATGGATGGAGTTAAGATACTGATGCCTTCAGGAGACCATCAATGTTACAATCACAAACTCTCTTTGAGAAGAAATAAAATAATGAGTTATAACATAATTCACTTGTAAAAATATGGTTAAAGCTATTATTGCCAGTAAATTCCACATATCATTCGAAACACGAGACGCTCGTGTCACAATTATGCAATCTCCCATTTCCATGTTCGGATGATACCATGTTGTGTCATCATAAGTTCGTTCAAACAAGCGAATGTCTATTAATTTCATTCGCTCAAAGTACAAACAAGACAATCAACGGTTTAGCTTGTTTTAGATTTCCATCAGAATATTTCACATATCCCCATTTTCCATTTGTTCTGGAATCAGTTGTAATTAAATGCAATTACCTTACTTCCAACCCTCTTTATTAATTCCATTACATCATGCATGCTCGTTGGCAGCAATAAGATTAAATCCTTGTTTGTCCTTCGAAAAAAGCACATCCATTACCATACAGTATGTCGTATTTGTAAAGAGTATACCGAATTTATCGTAGAAGTATAACCGTAACTTGTGAATTCCGATTTCACCCGCTCTGACCTGTACTATCTCTGTCCAATGTCTATGAACTTTTCCTTTTTGTAATTGCTGCATCCCTCTGAATCAATTTTCTTCTATTTTCTTATAATGACTTATATACTTCAATTGGGTTAACTTTATAACTTAAGGAACTGTACTACCGTGAAGTCATAAATTAAATTTATTCATTTCACATTTTTTATACATTGAACACTAAATCTTCAGACGGAGATAATTAGTATTCAGCGTATGGTAACTCCTAGCATATAATGTCATAGCATTAATATCATATAGGTCATTGTTTTATATGTGCTGTCTTGTGTCTCGTCCATTATAGTAAACACTTATTAATTCATATCATTGTAGTAAAATTGGTTTAATTTCTATTTACTTTTCTTTACTCTTGCGTTATTATCACTCATAATACTTATTTACACTGATAATACTTATTTACACAGCAGTTGCCAATAAGGCGAACAAAGTGCTAGGTTTTATTGCTAGGAATTTTGAGTACACATCGCGCGATATTATTGTTCCTGTTTATAAATCATTAGTTAGACCATTACACCCTTCAATACAGACCAGACCACCAAGATCATCAAAAACATTAAGAATTCGAAGGCTACTGGACCAGACAACATATCTAACATACATCTTAAATACTTGGGCCCACAGGGACTACTAGCTCTCACAAATATCAGCACATATTCATACCAACACTGTATTATTCCTGACATATGGAAACAAGGTAAAATTATTACACTACTCAAACCAAACAAAAATCCAACAGAACCAGCTTCCTATAGACCCATTACTTTACTATGCACACCTTCCAAAGTAACAGAAAGACTAATCTTACAAATCACCAACCCACACATTCCACTATCGCCTACTCAACATGGATTCAGACCTCACCACTCAACCACGACATTACTCACTAACCTCACGCAGCACATCATGGATGGCATCAACTCCAGACGACCAGCTCAACGTACACTATTAGCAACAATAGACATTAGTAAAGCATTTGATGCTATCCCACGCTTCCCTCTCATAAACAAAATACTCAACACAAACATGCACAATAACACCAAAAGTTGGCTGAGCAACTATCTCTCAGGAAGATACTCACATGTCACATTTAATGGCAAGTCATCCAAAAACAAGCTTTTTCCGAACGGGGTCCCTCAAGGCTCTGTTCTCTCACCAACACTGTTCAACTTATACATGCATGACATTCCAACACCCATAGATAACAAGCTTACCTTATCATCATATGCAGATGATATCACTCTAACATCCACCCACAACAACATCGACACCGCTACAAATAACCTACAAACATACATAAACAGTATACAAGACTGGCTCACACACAATAGACTCAAAGTAGCGCCCACAAAATCAACCATCACCTTGCTTACAAGCAACACAAAAGAACACCAGGTAATTCCACAGCTTACACTAAACAACATCAACATTCCACACACTCACAGAACCAAAATACTTGGTGTCACATACAACACATTATCTTTTGCAAACCACATTCAGGACATTAAAACCAAATGTACGTCAAGACTTAACACACTTAGGGTACTAACAGGCACAAACTTTGGACACCAGCAGGAAACAACATCACTCATATACAAACAATATATTCGCTCAGTTATGGACTATGCTAGCCCATGCTGGGCACCCATTATCTCAAACACACACATAAACACCTTACAAACAATTCAAAACAACGCACTTCGTATCATTACAGGATGCACTCAAACAACACCAATAGAACACCTGCACACAGAAACAAAAATACTAAAAGTTAGGGAACATTTAGACATGAGGGGAACACAATTCATGGCAGCAGCGACAACTAACCACAACACCCTTGCCATTACATGTACAATCATGCACCAACACCTCGCACCATTAAGGTAACACCAGAGATACATAATAACCAAATACTCCATTCCATACCACGCCCCACAGACATCACACAGTACAGAAAACACATACACACACACCTAACCCACAAAGCACTGACACGACTCGGTCCGAATGCGGTCCTAGGTGCGAAGCCGCCACCCATTAACAGGTCAGAGATCAGCCTGAGCAGATCGATGTGTTAACTTAGCACGATTCCGATGTGGACATCACTCCAACTTACGGACATATAAACACAGACTAGACAACTCCATAGACGACACCTGCCACCTGTGCCAGGACACACCACAAACAATTGAACCATTATGACAGACTGTACCGCTCTAGCACAACAACGAACACAGCACAACATCACTAGTGCGCTGAACCTCTAGTCCACTCCGGAGAGGGCGATCGCGTTACCTGCGTGCCGCCGGCTTGCTCGATCAGGGTGGGCTGATCGGCTAAAAACAACAACAAAACACTGATTTCTGAATTCTATAATCGGGTAGACGAGTAGCGCGGCCCGTATTAAAACTTAAAACGAACAAAGCGAGGGAGTGGGAAAATGACGACAATTGTCCTTATTTTCTGATTTTTATTTAAACTGAAACAATGAAACACGAAGGGGAAGGCGAGCGCGGATTTATAATTTATCGTTTTGGTCGGGGAAAGAGTTTTTAATTAACTTTAAATCACAAGTACATCTTAATCGACAAAAACTCTTTCTTATACCCTATCGGATCCGAGACTGCCTTTCAGGCATTCATACCTGCGCCCTCAGCGCATTTCGAGTGCTGCCAAATAGTATCTTATATTTCAAACAATTCCATTTTACACATCTTAATTTCCTATAATTTTAATCAGTTTATTATACTTTCAAAAATTATTAAATTTCTTATCAAACATTAAATATTTTATTTAAAAAAGCAATACAAGATATCACTCATTTAACTATTGCCTATCTATGCCCTATCAACCTATCGGTCCATGTCTACACGTTTGCCCTTGCATGTGATTAATTGAATGATTGAAAACTTCATTAATAATAAAATAAATACATTGGTCTTACAATTTACAATGACATAAATAATGTGAAGCTGGACTATTTATTCTATTTAATTTGGCCCTTAAGCTTTAGGCTTTATTGGACTCTTATTAAAAATAAAACAGATGGTTATTATTAATAATAATAAATAAATCATGAATAAGTATTATCAATAATTAAGGTATGTATTAATCTTAAATTATCATTATCGATTATAACAAATGCAAGGTCATTATTGAAGGTATTATACCATTACCATAAAAAGAAATCAAATATTATACATGAGTAGGCTGACCATATTTCCTTGAGACAAAAACGGGACATTGGGATGGCAAAAAAGGACGGGGGTTATGTAATATTCTGTATTCATGAAAAAGTAAGTACATAAACCGGGACAAAATTTACATTTTTATTAAAACGACGGGACGGCCAGGAAATATAAAAAAAACGGTACTGTCCCGTTCAAAAACGGTTCGTATGGTCAGCCTATACATGAGAGATAAGAACTGAACAATCACAAGTAATATGTCTTTAATCCTAGATTATTCCTGAGAGAAAAGAATAAACAATAATAATGTACACTAATCCTAGATTATGTATATTAGCATTTAAATCATTCCATTGTTTCAATCCAATGAAAATGGGTAGTTTTTGAGATGAAGACAATCTATATTGAGGTATAACATGCTTTGATCTATTTCTGGTCTGATATGAATAGATTTCTTGATGAGTTACAAAATATCTATTTACCCATTGTAAGTTAATGATTTGTTCTTACACTTGTAAATAAAAATAAAATGTCCGTTTGATTACATCATCGAGCTTTAGTAGTTTTTAGCTCTTTAAATAAGGCACTTGAGTGATCAGATAATAACCTTATTGCCCTTTTTGGATGACAAAAATACTGTTTAAATCGTTGTTTGTGGAGTTTCCCCAAACAAGGGTGTATTACGCTACATAAAGAAGAACAAGAGTATGATAAAGAGTCAATAAAACCCGTTTAGTTTAAACATTATAGCAACATTATTTTTAAGTTAAGCATTATAGCAACATTCCTTGAAATTATTTTCGCGATATAATTTACATGATCACTCCATTGCAAATTTTTATCTAGCATTACACTATGAAATTTTGTTACAGTACACTTCTTTACAGCGATTTCATCAACATTAAGTTCATGAAGATACACATTTCTTTTATTCATAAAAATCATGAAATTTGTTTTACTGATATTTAGAAAGAGTTACTGGTGGTCAACCATTTCATAACAGTGATAAATTGTAATTAACATCTTTGCAAGAAAAAGACAAGGTTGTATCATCTGCAAACATTATGAAGTTCAGTATATCAAATGAACGTGGAAAGTCATTTATATATAATAAAAACAATAGTGGACTCAGAACTGAGCCCTGTGGCACACCATGTTTGGCAAGCGTCTTAGTTGAGCAAACCTTATTTACTGATACAAAATGATATCTGTTGGCTCCTCTAAAGCAGTAGCAATATAATTTATTAAGTAGAATATTATGGTCTACTACATTTAACACCTTTCTCATTATAGCAATCATAGTTAACTAATTTATAAAATTGTTCAGTCCAAACTACCATAAATTATATAACAACGAATCATGTAAATCTTAAACTGTATAAATACGAGGCATGCTGTCAAATGAATAATAAAATTCAGTACTTAGTATGTATTTAATGTACTTCAAAGCAATGTACAACCCCGACATTAGGCGCCGTTCAAAAATTACGTAACGCTATTTTTTGCTAAAACCTGACACCCCCATCCCCCTGTAACGTTCCGAACGTGTGGGGTGTGGGGTGTGGGGGATGTGTTACATAATATCTTTTTAGGTGGTGTCTGGTCTATCGTTACAGAACGTTCCTGGGGGAGCTGGGGTGTCAAGTTTTAGTAAAAATAGCGTTACATAATTTTTGAACGGCCCTTCAGGTCGACATGCAAAACTGTACACTTTGCAAAATCATTATCTTTTAAGGTAATTATTTCTTAATTTTAAATTCTGTTGTCTTGATTAAGTTTAGCTTACTACTATGATTCTTTAGATCTCCAGCTAAAAGAGGAAATTAACCTTCAGTTGCACTCCCCAAAATTTACTTACCGTATTTCCAGGCGTATAACGCGCACCCTAATTTTGAAGAGAAAATTTAGGAAAAAAATTTAGGAAAAAATATACCTCCTATCTCACCTCACATGTACAATTTTAACCGAGTTAATTTTAACGCAGGGTGATTTTTGGAGTATTTTTAGGGAAAAAAAGTGCGCGTTATACGCCGGGAAATACGGTATTTATTTCTTGTATTGTAAATTAAATTATTCCTGCCTGAGATTTAGTCCAAGGAGGTCGAACCTCCTTCCCTGTAAATTCCTACCTGAACCTGAGACCAAGGAGGTTGAACCTCCTCCCTTTCAATTCCTGTCCAAGATCTGACCATAAGCGGTGAAAAGAGGGTGTAAATTTCGTCTTTCCTTTCTGTGCCTCTCTTAGAAGATTGTCCAAATAGCGTTACGTAATTTTTGAACGGCGCCTAATGTCGGGGTTGTACATTGCTTTGAAGTACATTAAATACATACTAAGTACTGAATTTTATTATTCATTTGACAGCATGCCTCGTATTTATACAGTTTAAGATTTACATGATTCGTTGTTATATAATTTATGGTAGTTTGGACTGAACAATTTTATAAATTAGTTAACTATGATTGCTATAATGAGAAAGGTGTTAAATGTAGTAGACCATAATATTCTACTTAATAAATTATATTGCTACTGCTTTAGAGGAGCCAACAGATATCATTTTGTATCAGTAAATAAGGTTTGCTCAACTAAGACGCTTGCCAAACATGGTGTGCCACAGGGCTCAGTTCTGAGTCCACTATTGTTTTTATTATATATAAATGACTTTCCACGTTCATTTGATATACTGAACTTCATAATGTTTGCAGATGATACAACCTTGTCTTTTTCTTGCAAAGATGTTAATTACAATTTATCACTGTTATGAAATGGTTGACCACCAGTAAACTCTTTCTAAATATCAGTAAAACAAATTTCATGATTTTTATGAATAAAAGAAATGTGTATCTTCATGAACTTAATGTTGATGAAATCGCTGTAAAGAAGTGTACTGTAACAAAATTTCATAGTGTAATGCTAGATAAAAATTTGCAATGGAGTGATCATGTAAATTATATCGCGAAAATAATTTCAAGGAATGTTGCTATAATGCTTAAACTTAAAAATAATGTTGCTATAATGTTTAAACTAAACGGGTTTTATTGACTCTTTATCATACTCTTGTTCTTCTTTATGTAGCGTAATACACCCTTGTTTGGGGAAACTCCACAAACAACGATTTAAACAGTATTTTTGTCATCCAAAAAAGGGCAATAAGGTTATTATCTGATCACTCAAGTGCCTTATTTAAAGAGCTAAAAACTACTAAAGCTCGATGATGTAATCAAACGGACATTTTATTTTTATTTACAAGTGTAAGAACAAAATCATTAACTTACAATGGGTAAATAGATATTTTGTAACTCATCAAGAAATCTATTCATATCAGACCAGAAATAGATCAAAGCATGTTATACCTCAATATAGATTGTCTTCATCTCAAAAACTACCCATTTTCATTGGATTGAAACAATGGAATGATTTAAATGCTAATATACATAATCTAGGATTAGTGTACATTATTATTGTTTATTCTTTTCTCAGGAATAATCTAGGATTAAAGACATATTACTTGTGATTGTTCAGTTCTTATCTCTCATGTATAGGCTGACCATACGAACCGTTTTGAACGGGACAGTACCGTTTTTTTTATATTTCCTGGCCGTCCCGTCGTTTTAATAAAAATGTAAATTTTGTCCCGGTTTATGTACTTACTTTTTCATGAATACAGAATATTACATAACCCCCGTCCCTTTTTTGCCATCCCAATGTCCCGTTTTTGTCTCAAGGAAATATGGTCAGCCTACTCATGTATAATATTTGATTTCTTTTTATGGTAATGGTATAATACCTTCAATAATGACCTTGCATTTGTTATATCGATAATGATAATTTAAGATTAATACATACCTTAATTATTGATAATACTTATTCATGATTTATTTATTATTATTAATAATAACCATCTGTTTTATTTTTAATAAGAGTCCAATAAAGCCTAAAGCTTAAGGGCCAAATTAAATAGAATAAATAGTCCAGCTTCACAATTATTTATGTCATTGTAAATTGTAAGACCAATGTATTTATTTTATTATTAATGAAGGTTTTTCAATCAATTCAATTAATCACATGCAAGGGCAAACGTGTAGACATGGACCGATAGGTTGATAGGGCATAGATAGGCAATAGTTAAATGAGTGATATCTTGTATTGCTTTTTTAAATAAGAAATTTAATGTTTGATAAGAAATTTAATAATTTTTGAAAGTATAATAAACTGATTAAAATTATAGGAAATTAAGATGTGTAAAATGGAATTGTTTGAAATATAAGATACTATTTGGCAGCACTCGAAATGCGCTGAGGGCGCAGGTATGAAATGCCTGAAAGGCAGTCTCGGATCCGATAGGGTATAAGAAAGAGTGTTTTGTTCGATTAAGATGTACTTGTGATTTAAAGTTAATTAAAAACTCTTTCCCCGACCAAAACGATAAATTATAAATCCGCGCTCGCCTTCCCCTTCGTGTTCATTGTTTCAGTTTAAATAAAAATCAGAAAATAAGGACAATTGTCGTCATTTTCCCACTCCCTCGCTTTGTTCGTTTTAAGTTTTAATACGGGCCACGCTACTCGTCTACCCGATTATAGAATTCAGAAATCAGTGTTGTTGTTGTTGTTTAGCCGATCAGCCCACCCTGATCGAGCAAGCCGGCGGCACGCAGGTAACCGATCGCCCTCTCCGGAGTGGACTAGAGGTTCAGCGCACTAGTGATGTTGTGCTGTGTTCGTTGTTGTGCTAGAGCGGTACAGTCTGTCATAATGTGTTCAATTGTTTGTGGTGTGTCCTGGCACAGGTGGCAGGTGTCGTCTATGGAGTTGTCTAGTCTGTGTTTATATGTCCGTAAGTTGGAGTGATGTCCACATCGGAATCGTGCTAAGTTAACTCGATCCGATCTGCTCAGGCTGATCTCTGACCTGTTAATGGGTGGCGGCTTCGCACCTAGGACCGCATTCGGACCGAGTCGTGTCAGTGCTTTGTGGGTTAGGTGTGTGTGTATGTGTTTTCTGTACTGTGTGATGTCTGTGGGGCGTGGTATGGAATGGAGTATTTGGTTATTATGTATCTCTGGTGTTACCTTAATGGTGCGAGGTGTTGGTGCATGATTGTACATGTAATGGCAAGGGTGTTGTGGGTTAGTTGTCGCTGCTGCCATGAATTGTGTTCCCCTCATGTCTAAATGTTCCCTAACTTTTAGTATTTTTGTTTCTGTGTGCAGGTGTTCTATTGGTGTTGTTTGAGTGCATCCTGTAATGATACGAAGTGCGTTGTTTTGAATTGTTTGTAAGGTGTTTATGTGTGTGTTTGAGATAATGGGTGCCCAGCATGGGCTAGCATAGTCCATAACTGAGCGAATATATTGTTTGTATATGAGTGATGTTGTTTCCTGCTGGTGTCCAAAGTTTGTGCCTGTTAGTACCCTAAGTGTGTTAAGTCTTGACGTACATTTGGTTTTAATGTCCTGAATGTGGTTTGCAAAAGATAATGTGTTGTATGTGACACCAAGTATTTTGGTTCTGTGAGTGTGTGGAATGTTGATGTTGTTTAGTGTAAGCTGTGGAATTACCTGGTGTTCTTTTGTGTTGCTTGTAAGCAAGGTGATGGTTGATTTTGTGGGCGCTACTTTGAGTCTATTGTGTGTGAGCCAGTCTTGTATACTGTTTATGTATGTTTGTAGGTTATTTGTAGCGGTGTCGATGTTGTTGTGGGTGGATGTTAGAGTGATATCATCTGCATATGATGATAAGGTAAGCTTGTTATCTATGGGTGTTGGAATGTCATGCATGTATAAGTTGAACAGTGTTGGTGAGAGAACAGAGCCTTGAGGGACCCCGTTCGGAAAAAGCTTGTTTTTGGATGACTTGCCATTAAATGTGACATGTGAGTATCTTCCTGAGAGATAGTTGCTCAGCCAACTTTTGGTGTTATTGTGCATGTTTGTGTTGAGTATTTTGTTTATGAGAGGGAAGCGTGGGATAGCATCAAATGCTTTACTAATGTCTATTGTTGCTAATAGTGTACGTTGAGCTGGTCGTCTGGAGTTGATGCCATCCATGATGTGCTGCGTGAGGTTAGTGAGTAATGTCGTGGTTGAGTGGTGAGGTCTGAATCCATGTTGAGTAGGCGATAGTGGAATGTGTGGGTTGGTGATTTGTAAGATTAGTCTTTCTGTTACTTTGGAAGGTGTGCATAGTAAAGTAATGGGTCTATAGGAAGCTGGTTCTGTTGGATTTTTGTTTGGTTTGAGTAGTGTAATAATTTTACCTTGTTTCCATATGTCAGGAATAATACAGTGTTGGTATGAATATGTGCTGATATTTGTGAGAGCTAGTAGTCCCTGTGGGCCCAAGTATTTAAGATGTATGTTAGATATGTTGTCTGGTCCAGTAGCCTTCGAATTCTTAATGTTTTTGATGATCTTGGTGGTCTGGTCTGTATTGAAGGGTGTAATGGTCTAACTAATGATTTATAAACAGGAACAATAATATCGCGCGATGTGTACTCAAAATTCCTAGCAATAAAACCTAGCACTTTGTTCGCCTTATTGGCAACTGCTGTGTAAATAAGTATTATCAGTGTAAATAAGTATTATGAGTGATAATAACGCAAGAGTAAAGAAAAGTAAATAGAAATTAAACCAATTTTACTACAATGATATGAATTAATAAGTGTTTACTATAATGGACGAGACACAAGACAGCACATATAAAACAATGACCTATATGATATTAATGCTATGACATTATATGCTAGGAGTTACCATACGCTGAATACTAATTATCTCCGTCTGAAGATTTAGTGTTCAATGTATAAAAAATGTGAAATGAATAAATTTAATTTATGACTTCACGGTAGTACAGTTCCTTAAGTTATAAAGTTAACCCAATTGAAGTATATAAGTCATTATAAGAAAATAGAAGAAAATTGATTCAGAGGGATGCAGCAATTACAAAAAGGAAAAGTTCATAGACATTGGACAGAGATAGTACAGGTCAGAGCGGGTGAAATCGGAATTCACAAGTTACGGTTATACTTCTACGATAAATTCGGTATACTCTTTACAAATACGACATACTGTATGGTAATGGATGTGCTTTTTTCGAAGGACAAACAAGGGATTTAATCTTATTGCTGCCAACGAGCATGCATGATGTAATGGAATTAATAAAGAGGGTTGGAAGTAAGGTAATTGCATTTAATTACAACTGATTCCAGAACAAATGGAAAATGGGGATATGTGAAATATTCTGATGGAAATCTAAAACAAGCTAAACCGTTGATTGTCTTGTTTGTACTTTGAGCGAATGAAATTAATAGACATTCGCTTGTTTGAACGAACTTATGATGACACAACATGGTATCATCCGAACATGGAAATGGGAGATTGCATAATTGTGACACGAGCGTCTCGTGTTTCGAATGATATGTGGAATTTACTGGCAATAATAGCTTTAACCATATTTTTACAAGTGAATTATGTTATAACTCATTATTTTATTTCTTCTCAAAGAGAGTTTGTGATTGTAACATTGATGGTCTCCTGAAGGCATCAGTATCTTAACTCCATCCATCAAAATTTATATACAGTGTGTATATATGTGTGTGTGTATATATATATATATATATATATATATATATATATGTATATATATATATATTATAGGGGTGGCGTGAAACTTATAATTAATAATGGCACACTGATATTTTATTGTAGTGTTTGCTGAGAAAAACGAATATGATGATAAAAAATGTGCCAGGTTTCTCTAACTGCCCCATTTTTGCACGAATACAATTTAACAAACAGAAAATAGGATTCTCATGTAGTATACTTCCATCAACATTACATCATATGAATAACCCCGATTAAGGTAGATCAGGAAAAAGATTTAGGTGTTATAGTCACTGGTGATTTAAAAGAAGCGAAACAAAGTACAGCAGTTGCCAATAAGGCGAACAAAGTGCTTGGTTTTATTGCTAGGAATTTTGAGTACACATCGCGCGATATTATTGTTCCTCTTTATAAATCATTAGTTAGACCCCATTTGGAGTACGCGATCTAATTTTGGAATCAGTATATGCGCAAGGATATAGACAAAATCGAAAGAGTTCAAAGACGAGCAACTAAGATGATTCCGTCGCTTAGGTCAAAATCGTACGAGAATAGGCTTAAGGATTTAAAATTGACCACACTCCAGAGTAGGACGCTAAGGCGTGATCTAATCCAGGTTTTTAAAATTATGAATGGGTTCGATAACGTAAATAGAAAGAGCTTTTTCGAAATAGCACAATATAGTAGAACTAGAAATAACGGGTGTAAGCTAACAAATAAAAAGTTCGAGACAGCAGTTGTCAAAAACCTTTTTACGCAAAGAATAGTAAATAGCTGGAACAGTTTGTCAGTTTAAAAATCGATTAGAGTCATATGGTGAAAGATTAGGTAAAGTGTAAGGTAGTAAAATTAAGGTTTTTGTGGTTCGGAACCCAGTAAAATTGTAGGTCCCCTCCGCCACCGCAGAGGACATGCGCAATACACAATTACAAACCCGGCTAGGTAGACCAGCCATGAGTGGTTTCTCAGGTCCTTCTTGGTCTGAAACATTATAACATTAATATAATTACGAAACAATTATAAATTTTTATAACTTTAATATATTGTTTTGCGCCATTCGCAGATTTAAGTATTCCTGCCAAAGTCGTACTGTACACTTGTACGCATCGTGTCATCTGACTCCCCAGGCACCACAGGTCGCCTGATAACCAGCTGCAGTAGTTTTTCCCAGCTACAGAATGCAGAGGTAGAAAGCTGGTGAGCATGCTATGAGAAATGAAATAAAAAATATTCTGTTCGACTTGTTACAATGTACATTTGACTGACGTGAGTAAACTGAGTAAATATTTATTGTTTTACCTTAAGCAATTAAAAGTCACTGAAATTTATTTGAGTTTTTGTTCTTATTTTTCAATTAATAATTCTCTATAGAAGAGCAGACATGGAATCAGCATCCCACACACCAGTGTCTCCATAACTGAAACAACATCCTTTATCATATGAATGTAAATTCTTATACAGACAAAAGACGCAGAGAAGATTATGAAGAATTTCCCACAGATTGCATACAGTATGTCGGAGAGACAAAAAAGTACCAAAGGAGGAATTACAGTTTCTACTTGATCAGAGGAGTAATCGTAAAATGAACATAGGTAGTATAGATGTTCAAGCCAAACAAATTTTACAAAAGAGATACAAGAGGAAGCTCGCAGAACAAGTAAATAAAGAAAAGAAAACCGTAAATCGTTCCAGTGAAGTTCAGCCTTTGAGCTTAGTAGAAAATTGTACAAATGAAGACTGACAATGGGATAATGGAAACTGAAGACTGTGGTTGTGAAAATACTGGAAGCCAAATGAGAATGTCTTTGTGGCATGTTGCAATGCAGGCAGATAGATTTGGTGTATCAGATCGTGCTACTGCTGCTATTACAACTGCAACTTTCACAGACGTTGGTATGATCTCCAAAGAAGATCACCATCTCGCAACAGACAGAAGTAAAGTGTGGAGAGAAAGAGAGACTTCGAAAAACATTGAAAAGTGATAAAGTGATTCCTATTACTTTCATATACTTTGATGGTCGAAAAGATCAGACTTTAAGTAAAGTGAAAATCAATGTTAAGTGGTACAGTGAAAAGAAGAGTGAGGAACACTATGTAATGATTGCTGAGCCAGGTCAGGGTATATTACCCATCAGACACCAGCATCGAGTAAGGCTGCAGACATAGCAAATTCAGTATTGTGAGTTATTAAAGAGAGACATCTACCAAATGATCTACAGAAGCTAAGGCTAACAAAGACCCTAAGATCCACTCTAAGGTTAGCCCGAGAGAAAGGAGAGAGTAGGGGGTTAAAAGAAGAGAATAAGGGGTTAAGTAAGTAGCAAAACCTATCATTCATGGGTTAACTTTCATCAGAAAAAGAGAAAAAAAGTCTCACCATCATCATCCGCCGACCACTGCTGAATAGGAAAGGTGTTAAAGATGAAAAAAAGTAAAATAAGAACTCTTACAAACCATGCAAACACAGTCTTAGCTCAAACACTGTCATACTATGCAAACTACAGACATGCAAGTAAAGAGAGGATAAGGAAAGAAAAAAAAAGTAGGAAGGGTTTAACAAAAAGTGGGTTAGTTTACGCTACCAACTACATCAAAGTTCGTGTTAGCCTATTTTTTTTTTTGCTGGCATATCACACGCTGGCATGTCACAAGCTGGCATTAATCGTCAACAGACTCATCCTCGACCACTACCCCCAGAGCTCCTGTTGCTAATTGTTTTATTATTTAAAACGACGTTAATATTTTTAAAATGTCTATCTCAACGGTTCTTAAACATAACGCTGGTAGAGTTCACAACGGACGCGGGAAGATTATTCCATTTATCAATTACTTTAAACGTAAAATTTTTTTTACCGATGTTAGTAATGAAACGTCTGCCACGCAACTTAAATCCGTTATTACGAGTATTGCTATTATCGAAAGTGAACAGTTTCTCAAAATTTACGTTATCTATTTTATTAACGATTTTGAAAACTTCAATAAGCTCCTCCACTTACTCTCCTAGTTTCGAGTGAATGCAAGTCTAACTCTTTAATTCTATCTTCGTAAGACTTGTTGCGCAATGACGGAATTAGTTTCGTGGCGCGAAGCTGAACACTTTCCAATCTATCAATATTCTCACGCAAATACGGGCACCAAAACTGAACGGCATATTCTAAATGAAGCCTGACTGGGGACTTGTAAAGGGGCAATATAATATTCTTCGATTTAAATTCGAAATTACGCGCTATGAAGCCTAACATCCTATTAGCTTTCGCG
The DNA here is from genome assembly GCA_023014485.1 of Bathynomus jamesi. Taxonomy (NCBI): domain Eukaryota; kingdom Metazoa; phylum Arthropoda; class Malacostraca; order Isopoda; family Cirolanidae; genus Bathynomus; species Bathynomus jamesi. The sequence goes on along the minus strand of JAJOZX010000254.1, from coordinate 1,699,364 downwards.
CAAGACTCAAGGCACTGGTTCCTAACTTTTAAATCCTTAGATATGCGTACGCCTAAATCTAATTCCTCTTCAACGCTGGCTAACTGTCTATTGTGCATCGTGTACGTATAATTATTTTTACGAGAACCTATATGCAAAACTTTACATTTGTCTACGTTAAATTGCATCTGCCACTTATCCGTCCACTCCATAATCCTATTTACATCGTCTTGGAGCCTATTTCTATCGTCCTCGTTAACAACCTTACCGCCTATTTTAGTATCGTCCGCGAATTTTGACACGTTACTAGTCAATCCTACATCTATGTCGTTAATGTAGATTACGAATAGCAATGGGCCTAACACTGGACCCTGAGGGACACCGCTACTTACATCCAACCACCCCGATTCACTACCATTAACAACGACCCTCTGTTTCCTAGCACGAAGCCATTCCTCTAACCAGTTAGCTACCTGACCGCGTATACCGTGCGCTTTAACCTTCGCAATTAATCTTCTATGCGGAACTGTAACGAACGCTTTTTTAAAGTCTAAATAAATACGTCAGCCGCTCTATGCCTATCATAATCGCGCACTATTTCATTATAAAACTCTAACAAATTAGTTAAACAAGATTGATGGCGTCGAAACCCATGCTGACTAGTGACTACTGTTAATCAAATAGCGACTTTCTAAGTGATCGACGATACGATCTCGAACAACGGATTCCAAAAGTTTACCGACAATTGACGTTAAGCAATAGGTCTATAATTGCTAACTACTGTGCGGTCGCCTTTTTTAAAAATAGGCGTAACGTTAGTTAATTTGAAGTCTTCAGGAATAATCCCCGCTTCCAGTGACTTGTTAAAAATTTTTGTTAAGTGGCCTACGATAACGTCTTTCAAATCTTTCAATTGTCTAGGATAAAGCGCGTCAGGGCCTGGAGCCTTGCTCACCTTTAGCTTATCGATATAATGCTCAATTTCACCCTCGTAAACAGTTATTTCATTCAAAATAGTCTCGCTACTAAATGGAATGATATCGTCCACGTTGTGGACATTATTTACGTCAGTAGAATGGGCGCAAAATGGACGAGTGCAAGAATGGTGCAATGCAATTGCAAATGTTGAACAATTTTGAAAGATGTTGCAAAAGGGAATTGTTTATGCAATGAAAGGGGGTTATGCAACAAGTCAACGCTGCGAGGGGGGAAGGGTGTTATGCAACAAATCAATGCTGCAAAGGTGGAGGGAGCTTCGGGGTGAGAAGGGAGGATGACCTCCCCTAAAGAAGTAGCCTTAACCTGAGAGAGGGAGAGAAAGGAGAAGGAAGAGATATTTGGGGGAGAAGTTGGGATATCCTCACCCCCGAAAGGGAAACCTAACCTGAGAGAGAGAGAGAGAGAGAGAGAGAGAGAGAGAGAGAGAAAGAGATAGAGAGAGAGAGAGAGAGAGAGAGAGAGAAGAGAGAGAGAGAGAGAGAGAGTTACAAGGAGTTACAAGGAAAAGAAGTACCTCAAAAGGCCTTGCGGCCCATACCGAGGAGGTACCAATGGCAACGGGTGCCAGGGAAAACTTTGTACTCACTCAAACAGTGTGCTAGATTTGGTCTAACCTTTTCTTGAACTGATCCACAGAGGAACTGTTCACAACTTTTGAAGGTAACCTGTTCATTGTGTCGCAGATCTTATACGTAAAGTAATTCCCACACACACTAGTCCTAAACCGTTTCAAATCCAACTTCCAACCATTGTTGCGAGTTGGGTTATCATTTAAACTAAACATACTTTTAAAGTCGACATCGTTCAACCCGCGTAAGAGCTTGAAAACCTCGATCAGTTGACCGCGCAGCCTCCGAGTTTCCAGCGAAAACAAGTTCAGGGCGCGTAACCGTCGATTGTAGCCCATATGCCTAACGGAAGGGATTAACTTTGTGGCCCTCGCCTGCACTCGCTCCAGCCTCTCAATATCTTTCCTGAGGGTGGGCGACCAGAACTGCACAGCATACTCCAGGTGCGGCCGAACAGGGAATTGTACAGTGAGAGCACAATCTCCTTGTTCCGAAACTGAAATTGCCTCCTGATATAACCCAATAGTTTCTGGGCTTTCTTTTCCACCTCTACGCACTGTTTCGTAAACTTAAGGTCGCTGCTAATTAGCACACCCAAGTCCTTTTCTAAATCAGTCACCTCGATATTACTCCCCAACATCGAGTAGTCCGACTTGGGATTGGCGTAGCCAATGTGCATCACTTTGCATTTACCCAAGTTAAACGGCATTTGCCATTTTTCGGACCACTCTCCTATCCTACCTAGGTCCGCACGCAGTTCCTCGATCGCTTCGGGCGTCCCAACATTGGCCCCAAGCTTGGTGTCATCAGCGAATTTGGCGATCCGACTGACGATGCCACCGTCGATATCATTTATGTAAATGATAAACAACAGTGGCCCCAAAACGGAACCCTGAGGAACCCCACTAGTGACCGAGGCCCAACCCGAACTAGCCCCTTTAATTACAACCCTCTGCCGCCTATTCTCAGCCAGTTTTCAATCCACCTACCTATTTCCCCACCGATACCCAGCGCGCGCACTTTCGCCATTAGCCGGCGGTGAGGTACCTTATCAAAGGCTTTCTGAAAGTCGAGATAAAGTATATCAATCGCCCTACTCTTATCATACTCACTCAACATGACGTGGAAAAACTCGAGCAAGTTGGTGAGACACGACCTATGCCGTCTAAACCCATGTTGGGAGTCCCCAAGCAGCTTGTAGGAATCCAAATGGTCAACGATCCTATCGCTATTATCCCCTCTAATAATTTACCTACAACTGAAGTGAGACTAATGGGACGATAGTTCCCTGGACTTTCGTGATCCCCTTTCTTAAAGATAGGGGTCACGTTGGCTTCCCTCCAGTCACCAGGCACCTGGCCCGTCTCCAACGATTTGTTGAAGACTGTAGCCAGGTGGGGAGCCACCTGGTCGCGCACCTCCCGCAACACTCTGGGGAGAAACTGGTCTGGCCCAGGAGCCTTAAACGCGCTCAGTTTGTCTATTCTATCGGCAACGACTGTCGCGGTACATCGAACACTATCCAGGCCAGCACCTTCGTGCCTCACGCCTGGCTCGGGGATGATGCGGGTGTCCTCCCTGGTGAACACTCCCGCAAAGTACTCATTAAGCACATTAGCGATGTCCGCGTCGGAGGTCCGCAGAACGCCGCTTCGGTCCTTTAACGGACCTATCATGCTTCTAATGGGCTTTCTACTATTAACATAACTGAAGAACTCCTTAGGGTTCCCCTTGCAGAGGCTTGCCACCCGTAGTTCTTCGTTACGTTTCGCTAGCCTAACCTTCGCCTTCACTTCCCTACACAGGCGGACATACGCTTCAGTGTTCTCATGGGAACGATTGGCCTTCGCCCTCCTATACGCTACTTTCCTATTTCGGATAGCCGAAGCGATGTCACGATTGAACCACTTAGGCTGCGTTGAAGCAGGGGTGACCGGTTTTGAGGGTATGGCAGCAGACTGCAGCACCATAAACTCGTCCCGGAATGCACTCCACACTCCTCAACATCGCCGCCGACCTCTAACCCCATCTCCTACGCTATCCCTGAGGCTAACAAAGTCGCCCGCCGGAGATCGAGCTTACTGCCTCTCGAGTTACTACGCTTCACCCGAGGGACGCACACACGGAACCTAATCAGACCGTGATCACTCCCGCCCAACGATTCGTCAACGGTGAGGCCAGTGACGAGGTTGTCTTCGGTCGTGAATACTAAGTCTAGAACGCTTTCGCCTCGTGTAGGCTCATTGACCCACTGAGTGAGGAAGTTCTCATCAGCAAAGTCAACTAGCCTCCTCCCTTCAGCATCAGCAGTCCTGTTTCCCACTTTATGCCGCGACAGTTGAAGTCTCCTAAAACTACACACACCCTATCCCCTAGCAGGCTACTGAGTTCGGTGTACAGGGCTGTATCCTCCTCGAGGAGGAGATGCGGAGGTCTGTACACCAAGATTAACCTATAGTTCGTCCCCCCACGTTCAGATCGACGCCAAGCAGCTCCCGTTCCGACCGGAACTGGCAGTCAACCGGACTCAACGTGTCCCTGACGTATATTAGTACCCCACCCCCCTCCCCACGGGTGCGGTCTTTGCGAAACATTCTATACCCGGGAATTTCGAACTCCCCAACGTAGTCCCTACGATCAGTATGAATCCAGGACTCGGTGATAGCAACGATATCCTGGTATTCTGATGCTAAGAGCGCCCGTAGCTCGCAAAACTTGTTCCTAATCGACCTAGCATTAAAAAGCATTGCACGGAGGGAGCCTTCCCTATTCTGACCGCCCCCTAGCACGACCCGTTTCCCGAACAGCCAGGGCTGTCGGGAGTTGAAGAGCCCCTCACTAACGAGGGGGCAACTTCCGCAGGAGCCTGAGCCCCCTCCAACGTGGAAGGAGGGTCACCCACCTGTACCTGGACGCACCCTTCAGTTGAAGGTACGTCCGCCACCGGCTCATCATCATCTCCCCGGTGGGGGCCCATCATCTCTCCCCGGACTCGACCTCACCATTCTGTATAGGTGCCGGTCGAGCAGCGGCCTAGCACACCTTTACCCTTGTTATTGAGGTGGACACCATCCCTCTGGTAAAGGTCCCACCTACCCGAAAATGCGTCGAAGGGGTCAATAAACCTCACGCCCAGCGGACGCACAAGTCTTGCACCCTCTCGTTGATGCCAATGACCTTACTGAGCGCGTGGTCACTGGCATTCATTCGCGGTAAAATACCCATTAACATTCCCCTGTCTGTCTTCAGTTTTAGATCATCCGCAAGAGACATGATCTCGGTGATGATCCCTTCTGTAAGACCTACCCTACCGCCTTTGAGGAACAGGTCGTTGCCACCAGCGTGGACAACGATCGCAGTCCTCCGACTAGCCACGCGCACCTTCTCTACCTCCTTCCTTAAGTGCGCCGTTCCCCGCCCAGGTAAGCACCTTACCTTCCTCCCATCCCGGTTTGCAGAAGCAAAGTACTTCTCCTGGCCCCTGATCTGCGAGTCCCCAATCAAAACGGTGTCTTCCTCCTTCGAGCACAGGAGACTAAAGCGGTTAGAGGTCCTGACAGGGGCAACTGGGGTCTCAGGCTTCGGCTTCGCAGCCTTCTTGCCCGAGACCTTTCGAAACCCGTCGCCACCCATACACGCAGTTACACCACCCGACCCACCCCGACCGGTAGCTACATCCTTCGGTTTCTTTGGGCCATCAGTAGGCCCCTTCCCACCCTTTTTCTTCATCGGCCCCTTCCCACCCTTCTCTATCGACCCCTTCCCACCCTTCTCTATCAGCCCTTCTTTGCGCCCTCCACCTTACGCCGCGGTTCCAAGCATTCCACGTGGGTCGCTGGCGATTCCTGACACTGATTTAGGACCCTGGCCCCCGGTTGCACCTCTACCGTTTCTCCGCGGTCCCGAGATCTGTCCATTCCATCGCTGGACCGCCTTTCCACGGCAGCTATCCTATCCTGAATGAGCCCCGGGTTAGGAGGCGGCGCAGCCTCGTCAGTGACCGCCGCACCTCCAACAGCCGGTCTGGACGACTCGAGCCGCCGGACCCTCTCCTCTAGCTTCTCGTAAAACCGCATGAGTTCGCAAAAGCGGCACATGCTGGAGTGGTTGATCTTCGCGAAGCAGGCTTCTTTGAAGTTCGTCACCCACTGGTTTACTTCACACCTCGCACATTCAGCCTTCAGTTTCTGCGGTCCAGTCATTGTAACTTTTTTTTTTTTTTTTCGAATTCTGAATACTCTGAATAAGATAAAGCGTTCTAGCAATGAAAACTATCAAAAACGTTCTGACCAGTATATAAAAAAGGGGGGGGGTGAATTTCCCGCGCGAGCATCCACCTATTTGCAAGTGACGTTCATCCCTTCCAGAAGACTACACCTCTCGCTGCTGCCGCACCGACCAAAGGTCTCCCCAGGGCCGGACAGTCCCAAACGTGTCGCAGCTACCAACTGACAAACACTCGCGACGCAGGCGTCACGGATTTCCCGCCAGGAGCGACAGCGAGATGCAGCCCCTTACTAAGTCTTACTAGTCACTCACAAGCGGCCAGACTCTTAGAATCCAGTGTTCAAGGGATATCCCACCAGACCCAGAGGCTACGCCCGAGACTTTACGCTGGCCTGGCAGCCAGCTGGGCAGTAAAGCTCTCTCACCTCAGAGCAGTACAGCCAAGCACCATCAATTGGTCACCAAAGAACGGTCGCAGGGGGCTGGTCAGGCCATTACGCGTTAGGAATGGGCTTAACGGGGCACTAGCCACACTCCATTCATCGCGCCCCTACGCCTGGGACCCCTCCATCCCAGTCTCTCACAACCTACGAGCGTTAAATGGTGTTATTTATAGAGGTTCCAAAGCCTCTCTTCCCACGCATGAGGTAGCAGTAGGGTCCTAATAGTAAAAGAAGAGAAAAAGACTTAATACTAAAAGAAATTTTTTTTTTTTTTTAGTCAGAGGAGAACATCCTTAACTCACTATACATTTTAAATCAGTTTAAGAATTTACTTAGAATCAAAACGAGCTCCACAAGAAACACTAGATTCTAAATTATACATTAATATTAAAAAGAAAATCTTACAGTAACCCCGACTTCTATGGCATAACCAGAAACTTTTAAAATATTCTTAACCACTAGGTCACCCAGGGTTCTCATTTATCTACCAACCAATTGTGCGGAAGGCTGAACGTTTACCGAGCGCCGGCTGCCTTCGGAGGGACTCAAGCCCGGAACCGATGGATTCACAGTCAGCGATGCTAACCACCGATTCATGGTATATCATTATCAGAATCGCAAGCGCGCAACAGGGTACAGGGTTTTGGGGGATCCTCAGGAAGGACGGTGAGGGGGGAAATTTTCAAATTGATCCGTGTCTGTCTCTGCAATTACAATCATACTTATTGATTGCTCACCCCAAGGTAAAATAAATTGCACGAAAATGAAAAGACATTATATATATATATATATATATATATATATATATATATATATATATATATATAGAGGGTGTCCGAGAATTATCTGTACAATTTTTGGCTGTTATTAAAAGTCAACCATGAAGTGTAGAAATTCCAGTTTGTCCCATTTTACAGAGAATCTCATTAAGTTTTTTCTGATACCACGTTTTGACAAGTTTTTTAGAAATGTACGCGGGTGACAGACATTGATGATTTAAAAGCAAGAATCACAGCTGCTATTGAGCGAATTGATGTGGATATGCTGCAGCGTACATGGCAACATTTGGAGTATCGATTGGATGTTTTGCGAATCACTAATGGTGCACATATCGAATGTTTGTAACAACGTTACTTTAATAAAAGAAACTTTTGAAAATACAGATTCTAAATAATCTTGTTTAAGAATTTTACGTGTGTTATCAAGAATTTTATTAAAAGATGAAATTGTACAGATAATGTTCGGACACACTGGAATTTCTAAAAAACTTGTCAAAACTTGGTATCAGAAAAAACTTAATGAGATTCTCTGTAAAATGGGACAACACTGGAATTTCTACACTTCATGGTTGACTTTTAATAACAGCCAAAAATTGTACAGATAATTCTCGGACACCCTCTATATATATATATATTAACATCTTTGCAAGAAAAAGACAGTTGTATCATATACATAATAGTAACACTGCACAACAAATTTTCGGTTCAGAAAAAAAACGGGAATAACATTCGGTCATTCTTAATATTTCGAGTGTGCTGATTCCAAATCTGAAAATATTTGTTTTCTATCACGTCACGTTTTTTTGTAATGACTGCTTAAAATCTTCATCCCAAAAAATAAGAATATATTGATAAACAGATAGGCTTTATCATATGGAACAGTTTAATTATTGCTGTACTTCAACATATATGCACAAAATTAACATAAAACTCTCGCATTTTACTGTTTTCAACTCATTATTTGTATTTATGCTGGCGTTTGTATGATGCTTCTGGTTGGTCACGCTTTAAATTCCAGCAGAAATCGGCCAGCATAGCAGGACTCCACTTCCCTTTGTATCGGCTCTCCATTGTGGCTATATCCTGGTGGAATCTCTCCCCTTGTTCGTCGCTAACAGCAGATGCGTTTTCCGGAAAGAATGAGAGATGTGAATGCCAAAAATGAATTTTGAATGACATCTTACATCCGAGACGTTGGTATGAGTTGATAAGTTGATCCACAAGTGCAGCATAGTTGTCGTATTTAGTCTTTCCTAGTAGATTGCTGCACACGTTTTTGAATGCACGCCAGGCTGCCAACTCAACCTCATCCATCACCGCTTCAAAGTGTTCGTCTAGCATGAGTTGGCGAAATTGAGGGCCGACGAATATGCCTTCTTTAATCTTGGCATCACTTATTTTTAGGAATTTTTCCTTTAGATATTTGAAGGCAGGCTCATCCTGTTTCAACGCCTTTGCACATTGTTTCATCAGCCCTAGTTTTATGTGAATTGGCGACAAGATAACCTTTTCCTTTCGTACTAGTGGTTCGTGAATAACATTGTGAGATCCAAGTGAGGAATTGTCTCGCGGCGGCCATACTGAGTGTGTTTAATGTTCAGACCTTGCTCGGCTATCCCACTTGCATTGGAAACACATGTATTTCGTCTCGCCAGTTTGCAATCCATTGAGAATAGCCACAACCTTCAAATCTGCGCAGATAAGCCATTCTTGTTCATTGTATTTTATGCAGTCCAGAATAAAAGCAACATTGTCATACGTTTCTCTCAAGACGTGTGAATGAGTGATCGGAACAGAAGGCATTGTGTTCCCATTGTGTAGCAGTACACCCTTAATACTGTACAGAGATGCATCAATGAACAATCGCCACTGATTCGGTTCATAGCACAAACCCAGAGCATCGAACAGACCATGTATATCAATGCAATAACAAATATTGTTCTTCATTGTGAAATATTCTTGCAAATCCAAGGAGTGCTTTCGGAATGCTGTAATTCGTACGTCTTCCGCCAGCAGTTCACTTTGTTGCTTGATAAGTATTAAATCACGGACCAAATCATTGAGTTCAGGCTGCGTGATGAGATGTTATTCTTTCTTGGACTCGACTTGAGCTTCATAGCATTCGCCGTCTGATTCCGATTTGTCAGAGTCTGTGTTATCGGTCGGCATTTCAGCTGGAGGACGAGCGATGGGTTTATCTGTAGAATGTTCCACAGGATGCATAGCAGAACGAAGATTTGGGTAGACTATAACCTTTTTCCCTTTTCTGTTGCAACCTCTAATATGAGACAATAGGCATTGTTGACTACTTAAGATAGCATAATTGTGTAATACATTATGCAGAACAGGATATGCTAAAATGTGCTAAAAACACCAAATTTGACGTATATTCAGAAAAATAAAAGACTCAAACCTGTGATGTTCGTTAAGCAGAAATAGCAATCAGTTGAAGTGTCCAGCGGCTCTCTCCATACCATTGGGACACCGAATCCCAGACCAGGACCGGTGTCTTTGAACTATGCAGATAACAAGCTTGTACATCTCACACAGCAGATATGAGGCGCCCAGTGCTTGTCCTGATCACCAACTTTGCATGCGAATTATAATTCATAAAGCTTTTTCACATGAGAAGTCAACTTCCTTTTCTACTGTTTTAACGTTAATGTCCCACAAATATAACAAAAACTGTCTAGCGAATTTTTGCACTCTCCAGGCATTGTAGCATAACACCAATAAAAACCTGTAAAATAAGAAAATGATAGATCAATTTGCAATTTCACACAATATAGACGTTGTCGGTGAAATATACATAATTTGATAGCTGTTATTCAATAATACTCACTTATAGCACCGATTTATGATAAAATATGGCTGACAATTTTGTTTTAAATGATTACTGAAAAAGAAATTTTTCATAAAATCAAAGTGGAAACACAGAGCCGAACACCACCACCACAGCATAGTATGCATGACTGAACAAAATGTAAAAGATGCGTTCAGGGAACCAGTGGTTCTCAAAATGATACAATGAAATAGGGTCATTTTCATAAAATCGGTCGGTGATACAAATAAATAAGTGTTATTTTCGCAATCTACGCATGTAACACTGGTCTACAAATTTTGAAAAAGTTTGTGCTTCGGAGATAAAATGTGTTTCCTATTATGGATTTTGGAGTGCTGAAAACGAATATGACCATAAAAACAGTCGATTGGCTACAGTTTCCAAGAAAATTTAAGTTACACATTTTCGTATATGTATACCATATATTAGTAACGTACCTGTATAATGCAGTCACTTATATTGATTCAACCCGTCACTTCTTTGCTTGTCTCTTGTATTCAACTTCTGGAGCATCTCTTGTTATTGTCCAGCAGTAGTCTGCTAACAATGATGGATTCCATTTCCCCTGGCAGCCTTTCTCCATCGCTGAGATATCCTGGTGGAAACGTTCACCATGTTCATCGCTGACTGCTCCGCAGTTGGCCGGAAAAAATTCTTGGTGCGAGTGGAGGAAATGTATCTTTAACCAAGGTGGGCTTATAAATTTATTTTTCTTAAATATTTTGAAATCCTCGTATGAAACTTGACATAATATTCACCATAATGTAATATTCACCATATATAGCATAATATTCACCATAATGGTAATCATACATTTACATATACATATTGTTATAGAAAATACATTTACACATACATATTGTTATACAAGTTACATTTACATATACAGTGATTGTATATTTTCTTTCTTTTTCATTCATATTGTCCCCGAAGGGACAATATGAATGAAAAAGAAAGAAAATATACAGACTCCATCGACCTATTTCATATCTTACAGACCGCAGCCTTCCCTCACGAGCCACCACTGTCTGAATGCTTCTTCTATTTCATATGCAAGTTTTATATCCATGTTTTTGTGTTTCTATTTTCAGGAGTTAACAAGAAGAATAAACACATTGTTGTATACCCTGACATTCCTTCTGCTATGAGACCTGTACCCCATGGTCCTGGAATTCCAATACCCGACCCACCTCAAACCCTGGACTTCGATGATTCTGATGATGAATCAATGACCAATGCCAATGACCAGTCCCAGTCGTATATACCTCAAAATACCGCTTCAAATGAGCCGAGGCCTCTCAACCAGGCCAAACTTAATGATCTTACCAGGGATTTAGGACTTTCCAAATTAGCTGCCGAGATCTTGGGCTCACGACTTCGAGAGGACAACTTGCTGGCTCCGGGAACAACATTCTCCTGGTATAGGAAACGAGAGGAAGAATTCCGCAAGTTTTTGCAGTGCACGAAAATACCTCTTCCTTAGTGTACTGCTGCAATGTTGAGGGGCTAATCGAATCCTTGGGCCTGCCATATAACGCATCAGAATGGAGGCTATTTATAGACTCGTCTAAACGAAGTTTGAAAGCAGTATTTCTCAACATTGGGAATAGGGTTGCATCAGTCCCTGTAGCACATTCCGTACAACTTACTGAGAGCTACGATAACATGAAAATTTTACTGGATGCTCTCGTATACGACCAACATAACTGGAGGATCTGTGGAGATTTGAAGGTAATACTAATATCATAAGTAAACTATTGCTATTGACTATGTTGTTTTTCCAAAGGTTATTTGAGAGCGTATAAGAACACTTAACTTCCCCACAGAAGTGATACAGTCCAATGCATAGATCTTTTTATCTGATAGAACAAATTCTCTAAATTCTTTAAATATTTTCATTTTTTTCAGATTGTGGCATTTGTATTGGGAATGCAAGGGGGATACACGAAATACCCATGTTTCCTCTGCAAATGGGATAGCCGAGCGGATGAGAAGCACTATGCACAGCGTGAATGGGCATCCAGAGAGAATTTTGAACCTGGGTCGCATAATGTCCTTTCAGTGCCCCTTGTACCACCAACAAAAATTTTGCTCCCACCACTTCATATTAAGCTGGGCTTGATGAAAAATTTCATCAAATCAATGAATAAGGAGGGTTCAGCATTCCGATATCTCGAGAGTAAATTTCCTCATATATCTGATGCTAAACTAAATGCTGGGGTTTTTGATGGTCCTCAAATTCGAACTTTGATCAAGGATACTCAGTTCGAAAACGCAATGACTCCAACTGAGAAGAATGCCTGGCAGGCATTCAAATCAGTTGTCACTGATTTTCTTGGCAAGCGTAGAAGTCCAGAATACGAGTCCGTTGTCGAAAACTTGATGGAAGCTTTCAAAGCTCATGGTCGCGCATGTTCATAAAAATGCACTTTTTGTGGTCCCACTTGGACTATTTTCCTGAAAATTGCGGGGATTATAGTAAGGAACAGGGTGAACGATTTCACCAAGATATCAAAATAATGGAAGAGAGGTACCAGGGAAACTGGGATATCAATATGCTGGCGGACTATTGCTGGTGTTTGAAGCGAGACGTGCCCGAAGAAAAACACAGACGGAAAGCCAAAAAAACTTCATTCCTTTCTCAATAAACTTTTTTCCATATTCATTGTATGAATAAAAGTATTTATTCACACAATGTTTTCATTTTTCACGAGTGTTCTTATAATATTACTCGTATCTACAGTGTTTAAGCTAAAAAAATCAATAAAATTGGGGATAAAATTGGACTTGTAATAAATGGCCAATAGAGAAAAAACCTGACCTGATTGAGGAAAACCAATGTCATTTTCGAATTCAGCATGGTCGAATTATATAATATGAGTTGAAAAAACCCTCACAGCAGACAAAACAATTTCATATGCATACCAGTGTATTAGATAATTTTGAAACATAGTATTGTTAAAGTTCAAAAGAACCTTTTTCTTTAAATCTTTAACTGAAAAATGTTTCTAAAGATTTATTTTTTGATTTACAATCATATGATTATTATTTCATATCATGGGAGAAAAGCGTATAAAAATCTAAATATGCACATATTTAAAAGTAAATAAAGCTGTTTCACAGTAATTAAAGAACTGGAAACGCCTCGAGGTGACATCTGCTTCTTCCCCGCTTAACCCTTTTTTATAAAGATTTTGTATCTAATTCGAGGAAAGGCGTGAAAACATCAAATTTAAATTTTGTATGAAGTGATTCTAGTTGATCACATTCGTTACTGTAAATATCAATAAGACTTTTACTCTGAGTGTTATGTGGATCATTTTCCGCACTATGGTTATGATAACGCAGCACTTTGGACGAGAGTAGCCTGGTGTGATCCTCAGTGGATGGGCACGGCCTTGACCGGAAGACGCCGAGCGTAGAAAATACAATATGCAGTAACATAGAAAAATTACTAAAAATAAAATAATTTATAAGTGGGACTAGAGGAAAACAGTTGTTTTCCGTTCTAGTCTTGTTTCATTCTTCACGACCATGCTGAATTCGAAAATGACATTGGTTTTCCTCAATCAGGTCAGGTTTTTTCTCTATTGGCCATTTATTACAAGTCCAATTTTATCCCCAATTTTATTGATTTTTTTAGCTTAAACACTGTAGATACGAGTAATATTATAAGAACACTCGTGAAAAATGAAAACATTGTGTGAATAAATACTTTTATTCATACAATGAATATGGAAAAAAGTTTATTGAGAAAGGAATGAAGTTTTTTTGGCTTTCCGTCTGTGTTTTTCTTCGGGCACGTCTCGCTTCAAACACCAGCAATAGTCCGCCAGCATATTGATATCCCAGTTTCCCTGGTACCTCTCTTCCATTATTTTGATATCTTGGTGAAATCGTTCACCTGTTCCTTACTATAATCCCCGCAATTTTCAGGAAAATAGTCCAAGTGGGACCACAAAAAGTGCATTTTTATGAACATGCGCGACCATGAGCTTTGAAAGCTTCCATCAAGTTTTCGACAACGGACTCGTATTCTGGACTTCTACGCTTGCCAAGAAAATCAGTGACAACTGATTTGAATGCCTGCCAGGCATTCTTCTCAGTTGGAGTCATTGCGTTTTCGAACTGAGTATCCTTGATCAAAGTTCGAATTTGAGGACCATCAAAAACCCCAGCATTTAGTTTAGCATCAGATATATGAGGAAATTTACTCTCGAGATATCGGAATGCTGAACCCTCCTTATTCATTGATTTGATGAAATTTTTCATCAAGCCCAGCTTAATATGAAGTGGTGGGAGCAAAATTTTTGTTGGTGGTACAAGGGGCACTGAAAGGACATTATGCGACCCAGGTTCAAAATTCTCTCTGGATGCCCATTCACGCTGTGCATAGTGCTTCTCATCCGCTCGGCTATCCCATTTGCAGAGGAAACATGGGTATTTCGTGTATCCCCCTTGCATTCCCAATACAAATGCCACAATCTGAAAAAAATGAAAATATTTAAAGAATTTAGAGAATTTGTTCTATCAGATAAAAAAATCTATGCATTGGACTGTATCACTTCTGTGGGGAAGTTAAGTGTTCTTATACGCTCTCAAATAACCTTTGGAAAAACAACATAGTCAATAGCAATAGTTTACTTATGATATTAGTATTACCTTCAAATCTCCACAGATCCTCCAGTTATGTTGGTCGTATACGAGAGCATCCAGTAAAATTTTCATGTTATCGTAGCTCTCAGTAAGTTGTACGGAATGTGCTACAGGGACTGATGCAACCCTATTCCCAATGTTGAGAAATACTGCTTTCAAACTTCGTTTAGACGAGTCTATAAATAGCCTCCATTCTGATGCGTTATATGGCAGGCCCAAGGATTCGATTAGCCCCTCAACATTGCAGCAGTACACTAAGGAAGAGGTATTTTCGTGCACTGCAAAAAACTTGCGGAATTCTTCCTCTCGTTTCCTATACCAGGAGAATGTTGTTCCCGGAGCCAGCAAGTTGTCCTCTCGAAGTCGTGAGCCCAAGATCTCGGCAGCTAATTTGGAAAGTCCTAAATCCCTGGTAAGATCATTAAGTTTGGCCTGGTTGAGAGGCCTCGGCTCATTTGAAGCGGTATTTTGAGGTATATACGACTGGGACTGGTCATTGGCATTGGTCATTGATTCATCATCAGAATCATCGAAGTCCAGGGTTTGAGGTGGGTCGGGTATTGGAATTCCAGGACCATGGGGTACAGGTCTCATAGCAGAAGGAATGTCAGGGTATACAACAATGTGTTTATTCTTCTTGTTAACTCCTGAAAATAGAAACACAAAAACATGGATATAAAACTTGCATATGAAATAGAAGAAGCATTCAGACAGTGGTGGCTCGTGAGGGAAGGCTGCGGTCTGTAAGATATGAAATAGGTCGATGGAGTCTGTATATTTTCTTTCTTTTTCATTCATATTGTCCCTTCGGGGACAATATGAATGAAAAAGAAAGAAAATATACAATCACTGTATATGTAAATGTAACTTGTATAACAATATGTATGTGTAAATGTATTTTCTATAACAATATGTATATGTAAATGTATGATTACCATTATGGTGAATATTATGCTATATATGGTGAATATTACATTATGGTGAATATTATGTCAAGTTTCATACGAGGATTTCAAAATATTTAAGAAAAATAAATTTATAAGCCCACCTTGGAGGTTTGTCATGCAGAAATAGCAATCTGTCACGTGATCCCTTTCCTTCTCTCTAAATCATGGGAATTCCAAAAGGCAAAGATTTCGCTCTGCCTTTGCTCCATCTTCTCAAATTTTCAATGCACGTCTTGTAGCACATATGAGGGGCGAAATTTTTGTCCTGGTCCCCTAGCTTAATTCCAAAGTATGCTCTATACATTGTCTTCACAAATTTAGTGATTTGGGACTGGTTATTTGGCATGGTAACCGTCCCACATATATAGCAGAATCTATTAGGATCATTTTTACACGCTCTATTCATTATGAAATATTTTATCTATATGCCTGAAAAGTAAAAAAAAGATATTATACAAGTGAAACAAGTGATGATAGATGTTACTGTTCCAATTCCGCTTTGACAAAATCACGAAAAATTCTATTTTACTTATGAGGCCATAGCCGGATAACCTGAGCTGATTGAGAAAAACGGATTGCAGATTCGAAATCAGCAGGAAAACCTCTATAAGAATCACTTACAAAACCCTTGACAGCAAAATTGATGCATACCAGTGATATGAGATCCAGCTAAAATCCATCTAGGCTTAACAAAGGCTATATACAAAACATTAAACATTTTATTTTTTAAAATAACATTCACAGAAATCGAAGATACAATATTATTTAACAAAGCATTGTAAGGTACAAATATTTGACTATAGATAACACATTGTTACAACTGTATGTTACCTTATACCAAATATATTTATTATTTATTACACCAGATATTTTAGATTTCATGTTCTAGATAAAAAATTATTATGGTTGTTACTTGCTGAGTTCTGAATATACCCGGGCTTTTCCTGATGTGACATTCGTGATAATGATACAATAATCACGTCACTGCCTGAGTCCACACTAATGTCGAAAAATTGTTGCAGAAAAAATCCTCCTCAACCTCCTCTAATTCTTCACTAATGTTGAGAAGAAATGGCAGCCTTTGTCCTTTGTATCGTAACAGCAGTTACAAAAATAACCACTGTCATGGTCCAAAATGTGTTTCGCAATGCTGCTGACAGATTCGAACTCTGTAGAGATACTGATGGTGCTGATGTAAAATCATATGCTTAATTATTCATTAAATGTATGCCTTCTATTATACTGTTATTGAATTTTACCCTTTTTACTACGTTTTCACTGAAATAGATAGGGACCTTATAAACACCCCGTACTATACACGAGTTAAATAATTCGTGAACTAAATACTTACAAGTTAATAAACATTCGACGATAATAATAATAAGTAAGTAAGTGAGCGAGTAAGAACTTTAAATAATTTATGAAATAAATAAACAGTAAAATATGTGAAAAAGGATAACAATAAATTAAAACAAAATATGTACACCGACTAATCATTCCTCACGGAAAAAAAGTGACCAGTATCGTATGTCCCAGGTAACTGGTAACGTTTCCTCTAGGTATTGCGACACACTTTACTCCCTCAAAGATGTTTCACTCTTCCTAGTTTCTGCGCTCGGAAGTTGTGTTTCCATAACCAGATGAGAAGATGTGGCATCATCATCATCATCATCTCCTCGTTCTTTTAAACTTACCAGATCTTTAAGAGAGGTGAAATTGGTGATCTGGCGGTTTGCTGGGTTTAAAGTGATGTAATTTACGATGTACTTGAAATCACCCCCTAGCCTCAACACACCCAGTGAATTTTAGAATCACTTGATACAAATGAGTCCGCGTGAGCTATGTCACCATACTCGTCCTTGACCTCTTCAGTGAATTCACCGAGGAAATTACCAATAGGAGGCATATATTCACCTCCCTTCGGTGTAAGCATCACACTCTCTATATCGGCGTACAGGACCCGTTGACACAGAGAATGCACTACACCCCAAAGCTTGATGGGTCCATAAACCGTTGCAAAACTAGCCACAGGGATGTTTGTGACGCGGGATTTGTCTGTAGCTAATTCGGTTCTACTGTAACATATTATGTACGTATTACCTATGTGCACAATATCAATACATCTTCATCGTCAGATTTGGCGTAATCCCATACTTCGCCAAAACTTTGAGCTAAATGCACGTTCCCCTTGTCAGTGTTCTGTGTAAACCTGCCACAAAGACTGTTCAAACAAAGCTTTGCACTAAACCACTTGCCACGGTCTCGCGCAAATATACTCCCGCTGAAGCCGTATACTCTCACGATCACGGTGACGCTGAATATAGTCCGCTTTTTCGACCTCGGTCTCAACACCCCGTGGAAATCCCACAGCATCAACTTTATTTTTCAGAAAGGTGTTGATATAAGGTGAAGAAGTTATAATGCTTTTGGAACCTCCACACCTCATAAATCTTAAGTATTCCGTAATCATGACGAATGGCTAGTTCCACTCAGGGCTTGGAAAAACGCCACGGATCTTCCTCTGGTTACTGTAACTGTATGGTCACACACACCAATGTTCTCCTCTGTGCAGTTCGCGCACAGATGAAACATAAGTTTGTGATTTTTAACAACGAATAAGATGGGTATCCAAAAATCATGAGTGGGAAGTACATCAACGAAGGATAGTCGAAAGTAGTTCTCGTTTAAATTGTCTGAGAATCTTTCGATGGTGGGTGGGGTAGGTCCCACGAGCTTTTCATGGGCATCCACGGGATATGAATTATTCTTCATCACATACAGGTATTAAGAGCAGAAGTCAAAGTAATGAATCCTTACACCCTCCGTAGGTGGAAAGTATAGTTTGAAAGGGTTTGTATCCCCTCCAAACAAACTCTCACCACATTTGAGAGGGTCTACCGCCATTGAACGTTTGATAGGCCTTCGGTACTGCTCGTTGGTCTGCATACACTCATCATACTCGTTTTCCCATAATATCCTGTGAGCGAACTGTGAACTTATAAGCTGGTTACGAGTACGAGTCAATGCCAGACTCTCAGTGGGTGATCTACCGTGGAAGTAACCTGTGATACCGCATCTGATCTCGAGTCTTCTTTTTTCAACACTGAGCGTCGGGTTCTTCACTTCACTGTAGTTGTATTCTTCGACGCAGCTTAAATTCGACACATACTCCAATACATCTTTAGCATTACGAATCCCAATGCAAGGAACCACACGCAATCCATCAACCCTGAAAACTCTTAACCGCCACTTCTCCTGTGTTGCGCGAGTGTTTTATATCTATCTCTGTCTGTTTAAGTATGTGAGCCAGTAAAGAACTTTATATCAGTAACTGCGTGGTTTGTTTCGTTGAATGATGCCGAGTGTCTTTTGGCATGAAGTTTTTCTTAAGTACAGTAAAGCAGAGAGAGGCAATCGTCGTTACAGTCTGTAGGGGATTGCAATTGAAGCGGGTAATATACATATTTCTAATGGTT
This sequence comes from Bathynomus jamesi, assembly GCA_023014485.1. NCBI lineage: Eukaryota > Metazoa > Arthropoda > Malacostraca > Isopoda > Cirolanidae > Bathynomus > Bathynomus jamesi. The sequence goes on along the minus strand of JAJOZX010000254.1, from coordinate 1,680,447 downwards.
TAGAAACATAATCTAAGCACTCGCACATCGTTCATACAATAACATTCACATTCACCAGTTATATTGCGCAGATTTTCATTAGTAAAGTTGTTGTAATACATATCAAAATCTTTCCGTTCGGGAGGCCCTCAGGCCGGGGACCTTCTGGGTGTTCAGAGCGCATCACAGAGGTGATTCTCTCAGGCAGGGAGGCGTACATTCCATATTTTATTCCTACTACTAATACAAAAAAACCTTGGTTCAACTTTACTTCTTCTAATGCTATCCGCAACAGAGAGTAGTCTTTCAGAAGGTACCGTCGCCATCCAACTCCTGACTCTCACTTAGTTTATATTTCAGCCTGGAATCGTACAAAATCTGTTCTTTGACACGCCAAAATTTCCTTCATCCGACAAAAATGTGAAAATCTATCCAATTCTAATACTTCTCACTCTTTCTGGCATCTAGCTAAAAAACTCTTCGACAACTTTACTTCCTCTTCTTTCCCTCCTCTTTTCCACTCCGACGGCACAGTTGCCGTCTCCTGACAAAGCTGAACTCTTCGCTCAAACTTTCGCTTACAATTCAACCCTGGACAATTCCGGTGCTGTTCCTCAATCTCCTCCCCCATCTGATTTTATTATGTTTGAAATTAGAATCTCTTCTAAAGATGTTTTTCTGCCCTATCTGGGCTCAACTCTAGAAATGCGGATGGTCCTAATGGTGTTCCTCCTATTGTTCTTAAGACTGTGCTTCTGTGCTGACACCCTGCCTAGGCAAACTCTTTTCCTTTCTGCTTGAAGTTCGCTTTCATTCAGCCTGTCCCAAAGAAGGGTGACCGCTCTTAACCCTCCAACTATCGTCCAATTGCTTTGATTTCTTGCCTTTCCTAAATTTTTGAATCTATCCTTAATAGGAAGATTCTTAAATAACTTTGTTCTCACAATCTTCTTTCAGATCGCCAGTATGGATTCCGCAAGGGAAGCTCTACTAGCGATCTTCTTGAATATCTCTCTGACTCTTGGTTATCCTCCTTTCGGGATTTCGGTGAAACTTTTGCCATTGCGCTAGACATATAGAGAGCTTTTGATAGAGTCTTGCACAAAATTTTAATTTCGAAACTGCCCTCCTTCGATTTATATCCTTCTATCTGTGCCTTCATCTCTAATTTCCTTTCTGGCCGATCTATAGCTGCAGTTGTAGATGGCCACTGTTCTTCTCCTAAAGCTATCAACAGTGGTGTTCCTCAGGGTTCTGTCCTGTCACCAACTCTTTTTTTTGTTTATTAATGATCTTTTAATTTGTACTTCCTGTCCTATTCATTCCTATGCCGATGAGTCCACTCTTCACTTCTCCGCCCACTTTCCAAAGCGTCCCTCACAGCAGTCGCTTCATGATTCGCGTAGGATGGCTATGGGACACCTGACCTCTGATCTTTCTGCTATATCTGATTGGGGGAGAGGAAACCTTGTGACTTTCAATGCCTCAAAAACTCAGTTCCTGCTTCTGTCTACTCGTCAAAATCTTCCGCAAAACTATCCCCTTACCTTCAACGACATATTACAACTCAATCCTTCCTCTTCTTTTAACATTTTTGGCGTTTCCTTTTCTCGTGATCACATATACTTTCTTTCTAAAACAGCTTCTAAGAGGTTAGGTGTGCTCTACCAACTCCGCGGTTTCTTCACCCCCACTGAGTTGCTGTCTCTGTACAGGGGTCTCGGTCACCCCTGTATGTACTATGCTTCTCATGTATGGGGTGGTTCAACCCACACAGCCGTACTTGACTGGGTGGAATCAAAGGCTTTTCGTCTCATCAATTCCCCGCCTATTACTGATTGTCTTCAATCTCTCTCTCTCCGCCGCAATGTTGCCTCACTCTCTCTTTACTATCGCTATCATAACGGACATTGCTCTTCTGAACTCTCTAACTGTATGCCTCCTCCCCTACCAGATTTTCTACACATTCTTATTCCTATTCTGTCGAACTATCTAGTGCAAGTGTTAATCGGTATTTTCAGTCTTTCATCTGCTCAACCGGTCAACTCTGGAACAATCTTCCTCAATCTATCTTTCCTCCTATTTATGACCTCCCATCTTTCAAACGCAGAGTGTCTAGGCATCTCGAAAATCCACTCTGCACCAAGCCACCCGCTCAGAAGCACTCCTAGATCTGTTCCACGCGGCAAATCACACTATTCGTATCGACACTGTAAGAAGGATAGACACCACCATCGCTAGAACATCCTGGAGAGGTATGCTAAGAATGGATGTGTCCACATCTCTGACACCATCGTCAAAGAGAGAATGATTCACTGCTTTTGTGACAACATAGATGTCTTGGAGTCAACCTTAGACGGGAAGAACACCTTCCACAGCACTCAACTGATGGTATGGCAGAGAGGCCCCCCTCTACAGCAGAGTCATAGCCAAAAGGGTGGCAAGCACAAGAGATCGAAATCTATCAAACCTGATGACCTACAGGAGTTTCAAAGGCTGGACCAGGCTACCCTCCCATCTAGCAAGAGGCCATCTCCTCCTGGCTACGACACTGACATAGACGACTTGTCACATGAAACTGAGAGGGACCGGGCACGTTACAAGGACTTGGCCTGGATGGTGTCACTCATCCATGATGAAGCGATGTCCGTTCCAAGCTGGGGAGCATTCAATCAATCTGTTAGCACTGCGGATCTACCAGAAACGACCGCCGGGATGTTGCCAATCCTGCAGGCACCAGCAGATGACAATGACACCATGACCACCGTCATCAATCGCTTCATGGCTACTTCTGAGTATGTCAGCCAGAAGCACACCATCATCACTGCTGATCAGCCTCTGTACAGCAGGGTTAAGGAACTAGTCTGGGCAAACTCGAAATTTGCCAACGTGGTATTGCTCATGGGAGGCTTCCATATCTGCTTCAACTTTCTGAAAGCCATTGGTCAACACATGAAAAGTGTGGGACTTGATGACTTATGGACAGAGGCAGGTGTGTACGCGACTAACACCACTGAGACAATGCTGGACGGCAAGGCCTACTACCGAGCTGTGAGAGGTCACGAGCTGACATATGATGTACTGTGGCGCATCAAGTGGCAGATGTTTGAGTCATGGCTGGCTGCAACTGGCAACGGAGATGAGAACGTCAAACAGCTTGCCCTCAATGTTGCTTCGCTTTTTAAATTAAAGACAGAGCTGACATAGGTGAGATGCGCGATGCTGTTGACAACTTCTCAGACGTTTTGGCAGATGAGAAATTCCACAGTCTCATGGAGGAATTCAATGACCAGCAATCTGAAAATCCCAACTTCATGCTGTGGTCATCCTACATGGAAATGGTAGAGATCCCACTGGCCTTCATCAGAGCTCAGAGAGATGGCATGTGGAGTTTCCACATAGAAGCCTTTGCTGCAATGCTGCCTTGGCTAACTATCTATGACTACACAAACAGTGCACGTTGGGGGCCGGTCTACTTGGCTGATATTAGAGGTCTTGAGGAGTCAGCACCAGAAGTTCATGCAGAATTCTGTAATGGGAACTTTGTCGTCAAGAGGACGGCAAAGCGCTTCAACCAAGTTCCAGCTGATCAGGCAACCGAATGGATAAATCGTAGATGCAAGATGCACAATGGTATCATCGGCATCACAAAGAATGACCAAGCAAGAGACAGGTTCTGCATCACATGGTCAGAGCGGTCACGCATCTCTCAAGACACAAGATGCCTCTTCAATCTTGAAGATGATGATGGGGAAGTCATCTTCACTCGGATTGACAGTCTGCCTTCTCGCACTAGGCGTCACGCTCATAATGACATGAAGCTAGTTCAGCAGTTGAAGCAGTTTGACGTATTCAGAGTTCACGTGAGTGAAGCAGGAGATAAAGATGCCGCCACTAACGTCCCACTTATTTCACTGGCAACCAAAGACACTACACCCACAGATGTTGTGGAGAACCTGCTGACAGCTTAGGATCGAGGAAAGCAGCATGTAGTCGGCTTCATGAAGGAGAGACTGATTGAACAGATCTACAGATCTACAAAAGCTAAGGCTAACAAAGACCCTAAGATCCACTCTAAGGTTAGCCCGAGAGAAAGGAAAGAGAAGGGGGGTTAAAGAGGAGAATAAGAGGTTAAGTAAGTAGCAAAACCTATCATTCGTGGGTGTACATTCATTCAGAAAAAGAGAAAGAAAGACTCACCATCATCATCCGCCTGCCACTGCCGAGAAGTCGGAAAAATAGTCGAAGCGAATAGGAAAAGGGTGAAAGATGAAAAGAAGGAAAATAAGAACGCTTACAAACCATGCAAACACATTCTTAACTCAAACACTAGCATACCATGCAAACTACAGACTTGCAAGTAAAGAGAGTTACAGACATGCAAGTAAGGAGAGGATAAGAATAAAAAAGAAGTAGGTAGAGTATAACAAAAAGTGGGTTAGTTTAAGCTACGAGCTACATCTACGTTCGTGTTAGTCTAAATTTTTTTTTTTTAATAATAATTTTATTGCTGGCATATCACACGCTGGCATATCACAAGCTGGCGTTAATCGTCAACAGACTCATCCCCGACCATCACCCCCAGAGCTCTTGTTGCTAATTGTTTTATTATTTTAAACAACGTTAATATTTTTAAAATGCCTATCTAAACGGTTCTTAAACATATTAACACTGGTAGAGTTCACGACGTACGCGGGAAGATTATTCCATTTATCAATTACTTTAAACGTAAAAAAGTTTTTAGCGATGTTGGTAATGAAACGTCTGCTACGCAACTTAAATCCGTTATTACGAGTATTGATATTATCGAAAGTGAACAGTTTGTCAAAATTTACGTTATCTATTTTATTAACGATTTTGAAAACTTCAATAAGCTCCCCCCTTAATCTCCTAGTTTCGAGTGAATGCAAGTCTACAGTAACTCTTTAATCCTATCTAAATTTGAAATTACGCGCTATGAAGCCTAACATCCTACTAGCTTTTGCGCAAGACTCAAGGCACTGGTTCCTAACTTTTAAATCCTTAGATATGCGTACGCCTAAATCTACTTCCTCGTCAACGCTCGCTAACTGTCTATTATCCATCGTGTACGTGTAATTATTGTTACTAGAACCTATATGCAAAACTTTACATTTGTCTACGTTAAATTGCATCTGCCACTTATCCGTCCACTCCATAATCCTATTTACATCGTCTTGGAGCCTATTTCTATCGTCCACGTTAAAAACTTTATAGCCTATTTTAGTATCGTCCGCGAATTTTGACGTTACTGGTCAAGCCTACATCTATATCATTAATGTACATTACGAATAGCAATGGGCCTAACACTGAACCCTGAGGTTACACCGTTACCTCCATCCAACCACTCCGACTTACTACCATTAACAACGACCCTCTGTTTCCTAGCACGAAGCCATTCCTCTAACCAGTTAGCTACCTGACCTCGTATACTGTGCGCTTTAACCTTCGCAATTAATCTTCTATGCGGAACTGTATCAAACGCTATTTTAAAGTCTAAATAAATAACGTCATCCTCTCTATGCCTATCGTATTCGCGCACTGTTTCGTTATAAAATTCTAACAAATTAGTTAAACAAAATCTATGACGTAGAAACCCATGCTGTCTACTGTTAATCAAATCGCGACTTTCTAAGCGATCGATGATACAATCCCTAACTTCGAATTCCAAAGGTTTACCGACAATTGATGTTACGCTAATAGGCCTATAATTGCTAGCTACTGTGCGGTCGCCTTTTTTAAAAATGGGCGTAACGTTAGCTAATTTGAAGTCTTCAGAAATAATCCCCGCTTCCAGTGACTGATTAAAAATCTTCGTTAAGGGGCCTACGATAACGTTTTTAAAATCTTTCAAATGTCTGGGATTAAGCACGTCAGGGCCTGAAGCCTTGCTAACTTTCAGCTTATCAATATAATGCGCAATCTCAACCTCGAAAAAAGTTATTTCATTCAAAATAGTTTCGCTACTAAATTGAACGATATCGTCCACATCGGGGATATTATTTACGTCTTCTACGGTAAAAACAGTCGCAAAAAAGTTATTGAAAATACCAGCCATCGCCTGAGCGTCGGAAGCCAAAGCGCCGTTAAGGTCCACAAGAGGGCCTATGTTATCTTTTATCGGCTTACGATTATTCACGTAGTCAAAAAACCTTTTTGATTATGTTTACTATCCCAGCTATAAGTATCTCTAAATTACGCTTAGCATTCCTAACTGACCTTTTAACCTGACGTCTAAGCTCGATATATCTATTAAGTTAGGTACCGTGCCATTTCTCTTATTAAGTCTGTACGTTCTGTTACGCTCGTTTATGAACTCGCCTATTTCCCTAGTCCACGACTTTGGCCCACCATGATTTCTAGCGCGCTTGGGCCTATGAGGAATAAATTCCCTTTCGATATTCAAGAAACTTTCTTTAAACGCTTCCCAATGAAAATTTGCGCCATTACCCATAAATAAATTAGCCCAGTCCACTGCTCTCATCCTGTCCGCAAAACCATCAAAATTAGCCCTACGAAAATCGGGGACTACTATTACGTTACTATCCTTACTGTTTTCTATCAATAGCTTAAACCTAATAATTTGATGATCACTACATCCCAAACTACAGCAAAACGCCGCCACCAATCCTACGTAACCTATCATTAGTAAAAAGTTTAAAATCCGCGGACCTTTTCCAGTTTCTGTACCGTTTTTCATATAATTTATTTTTGAGAATATTTTTGTTAAAACTAACGAAAATATCACGACTTAACCTAACCAATTATCAAGAGCGTACAGTTGATCTATTAGTAAATAGTAAATACTAATCCAGAAACAAACAATGTTATAATTAATAATAGATCAACTGTACGCCCTTGATAATTGGTTAGGTTAAGTCGTGATATTTTCGTTAGTTTTAACAAAAATATTCTCAAAAATAAATTATATGAAAAACGGTACACAAACTGGAAAAGGTCCAAATCCGCTACATCAAGTTCCCCCAACAAGTCCCGAGTCACGGTATTTAACCACGTTTCGGTTATAGCAACTATCGTAGTTCCCGGAATAAATTATCGCCTTAAATTCATTCAATTTATTTCTAATACTACGCGCGTTACAATAAAAGACGTTTAAATTATTTTTACCAAAGATCAGCGTTTCAAACTACTTTTCACGTCGGGCCGGCGTCTCCGGGACCCACGACGTTTAAAGAAGGCTTCGACCTATACAACTTTCGAACGTTTTCATCGATTAACCTACTTAGCCTAGCATTCCCTATTTCATTGAAATGCACCCCCATCTTTTATAAAAAAGCTAGGATCACTAAATTCTGACCACAGCTTTACGAAGGGTACATTTTCCTCAGCACAAATCTCTTCTAATTTAGTATTCAAAAATATTGTTTTTGACGAATCTTAAGACCCAAACCGTGCCTAGAGGTAATACCTAGAACTAAAGACCTATCTAACCTTACCTTCAGGGACCTAATTAACCCCCTATATCTCTCCAAATGGTCAGGCACTCTCGTATCGGGCCTATGCGAGTCGTTGTCCCCTACCATCGTCACCAACATCGAGTGACGGGAGGCAACATCAATCCTATCTACTTCGTCTCTAATTCTGTCAACCCTGGCCCCTGGTAACAGACCTTCCTCCGCTTGGTTGGATTCCGTTCAACGAATTCTTTATCCATATGGTGCACTAAGAGTTCCCAATTAAAAGAGTTTCCCCTTGTTCACATCCCTATCAAACTGGGCGAAAGGGTTCGAAACCTCCATAGGATGGGGGATTTCTATCACCTAACGTACGTGGTCAAGCTCCACCCTTGACTTCTCTAAATACCTCCCCGTCTACTGATCTGGTACCAACCTTAACCCCTTCCTCAACTCTATCTAACCTTCCTGATAAGCTACCTATACTAGAAACTAGGTTCCTCACCTCACCCTTCAAATTACTAACGTCTTCAACATTAGTATAGGTTCGGCCTTCGTCAACTGTATCCCTACCCCTGCCCTCATCAAACGTTGCAAGTCGTTCCGTCACCTCGCGTACACTACGTTTTATATCAACTATTTCTTCCCTTAAATCACAAAAGAAACAAACCGATCTCTCGGTAATCACCATAAGATCGCCGTTGTAATCCTTAAAATCCGTATACCATCGATTAAACCCCACAGAGCACACTACGTTTTCTGCGACGGCATCGCGTAAGTTAAATTAGTTAAAGTTTATAACCGTCACAAGTTTAAGTTAAATTAAGCCGACGCGCAATGAAAACTCCAAAATCGCTAAAAACCACTAATATTCCGTTACTTAACTATAACAATGCAAATATAAACGCAAGTATATAAAATTCAGAACTTTCCAAAAGTAAATTAATCGGCAATATTCATAAGTAAAAACAATATTAAAGAGCCCAGGGAATGTGTCCGCTTAGTAAGGAGTCTGGCTGACAAAAGAGTAACGAGTCTGGCTGACGAATCCATGAAACGATGAAGAAACATCGGTCGAAATCCTTCGCTGATGTGTACAAAGCTACAGTTTCCACCATGCAGAACATGCAGAAGACCATCAAAGCTGACAGAAAGCTACTACAGCGGCTCCTGAATGCAGCGACCGAAGGTCGCATGGTGGAGATGGTCAACGTCTTGAAGCATGAACTGTCCCCAGTCCCATTTAGTATGGCGAAGGCAGGAGGAGAGATGAATTCGACATCGAAGTCTGAGCTGATGAACATCCTGATGGCTCAACAGACCATAAGGTCATAGGTTCCAACCTCTGATCTGAAGACCTGTGTGATGATAGATGGCCATGCACTCATCCAAGCTCTTGTCAAGCCGGACATTCGGCGACTATGCTGAAGTGTTCTTCAAAGCCGTGACGAGTTATTTCAATGAGCACACAAGAGTTGATGTCGTCTTTGATCGGTACGCAGTGGAAGGATCGATCATTGATGGCCCACAAGTTCCACTGCCTGAAGTGTGGAAAAACTTCATGGCCATGGATACAAACAAGGCTGCCCTAGCCTTCTTTCTGTCTAACGTCATCACTGAGAAGGGCAGACAGAGATCTTCAAGAAAGATGTCAGCTGGTGACAGGGGGTGGCTTCTCTGAAGCCACTGAAGTACGATCAACCATGCGACATGACGTTCCACTGCATAGCAACCATGAAGAGGCGGACACCAGGCTCATCCTTCACTCATGTGATGCAGCGTCCCAGGGCTATGAACGAATACTGGTAGTGTGCAGTGATACTGATGTAATGGTGCTGCTGATTCACTTCGTTTGCACCAAGGTCGCTGAAGTGTGGATGCTGTGCGGAACGGCCAAGAACCGAAAATGCTACCCCGTGCACGATGTATTCAAGAGTTTGTGGCCCCCAGTCAGGGACAACCTGGTCAGCTTCCACGCTTTGACCGGGTGTGACACAGTCTCGTCCTTCAGTGGTCATGGAAAAAAGAAGTGTTGGAAGGTGTTCAGTGACCACCCACTCCTGCTGCACGCCACTGGTCGAGATGGGGATATCGCAGATGTTGAGAAGTTTGTGTGTCATTTGTATGGCACCCCGGAACAACACACAGTTGATGACGCCAGAGTTCACCTTTTGGGGAAGGCCAAGAAGACTCTGGAAATGCTCCCACCGACAAAGGATACCCTGGAGCTCCACGCCAAGCGGGCAAACTATCAGGCCAAAATATTGCTCCAGGCTGACAAATAGCACGTAGATGTTGAAGATCCGGTGGACACTTCAGCCTGGAAGATGGGAGCCTCCTACCAGTGTGGACAAGACTTCCTCCAATCCCTGAAGTCTGCCTGGAGCTTGTTGCTTATGGTTGCAAGAAAAAGTGCGACAGCTAGATGCAACTGCTTCAGGAAAAGGATGAAGTGTACGACAGCTAGATGCAACTGATTCAGGAAAAGGATGAAGTGTGCGACAGCTAGATGCAACTGCTTCAGGAAAAGGATGAAGTGTACGACAGCTTGTGGTTGTAACGACAGCGGTTGCTGTAACCCAGCTGGACAGTAGATCTATGTCTCTCTTCCGGACTGAAATCTAGAGAAGCTGGAATGTGCTGTAAGAAACTAATAACTCTGTTCTTAAGTGATTGCAATCCACACAATTGTGCTGTTCATCAAGAAACGTGAACTTGTAGATGTTACTAGTGTGTAAACTGTATAATTATGGGGCTATATTTAATGCTTTGTGATTTAGTTGTGATAATTCTGTTACTGTGAGTACTTAATTCATGCCATCAAACTTATTAAGCACTAATCATGTTAAAATAAATTATTTTGACAAACAGACTTGGTCAATGTTTTTTTTCGCCAACTAAAATAAAAAATCACAAATTTTTAGCACAATTTCGGTCGTGATTAACTTGGATTTGACCTTGAGTTGGTAATTCGGATGGAATAAGCGTGTCATCATACTTCTTTATCACTAAGTGTGGAAAAATGAAACATTTGGTCAAACCAATTGGCTCAAAATATTTTTTTTAAATTAAAATCAGAAAATATAATTTTTTGCACAGTTTGACCACGAAAATGACCTTCAAAGCCAAAAGCGAGAGTGGCATCCACCTACATTTTATTCCTCACCCACAGGTACATTGATTTAGCATGGGTGCCAGCTATTAACAAAAAACGCCGTTCAAAGTCGATTTTTGAATTTTGGCCGGTCCACTATTAAGCGCGATGGCTCTCAACAAGGAACACGTGGTCAATTTCGATCATGAAATTCACCAGGTTGTATTTTGAACCACTTTGCATTAATTTCTTAATACCTATGAGGATGTACCAATATTCTCATGTGGGTACAACTACGCAGAACAGATCACTATCCGCATCATTAAGCTCAAGTCCAATTGCTAACCTCTTCCGTGCCTTCTACCCCTCATTGCATTAAAGGGCGTATTCGACAATGCGCCGAACGACGTTGCGAAGCACTTGCTTGAGGCCCTCAGTATAAAACTCTCTTGGATCAAACCTAATACTGTACCTGTTACCAGAGATGGGCAAGATCACCAACTTTGGTGATCTTGAAGATCAAGATCAGATCACCAGAAAAATGTGATCTTGAAGATCAAGATCAGATCACCAGAAAAATGTGATCTTGAAGATCCAGATCAAGATCGTGATCTTGAAGATCACTTTTCAAGATCACTTTTTAAGATCACTTTTATATGAATTGAAAAAAGTTGTACTCTTGTAGAGTAAACAAAAACAAATTATTTTGTTAATCACTCCTGAAAAGTATCACTCCTAATACTCCCCTGAGGGCTGAGGCAATACAAGCATCGCATCCTACCCATGTCACCTGATCTAAACCACGGGGATTGACGATTCCCCTTTCAGTTTTTCAGGTGGTAAACTTAAAACTTAGTATTATCATAACTTATCAGCAAAGAAAAAACTATTAAATGACCTACATATAGTTTTTAGTTCTATTTTTCTCAATTCTCATTTCACCAGGTCCATAACCCATATCAATGAATGGTCAGCATATATAAGTAAACATTTTTTACATAGAATTTAATTTTACAGTTTTACTGCAGTACGCAATTACTGACAATATAAGGGTAAAAACCGCAAGTTAAGAGTGTTAATTTAATGTTCAACCGCTGTAAACATTTGCTTTCAGCAAAACCAATTGTTCAAAGTTACCATCCGTGAGACGACTTCGTTTGGGGCTATGAACCATGCCAGCAAACGAAAACAACCGTTCCACTGGTGCAGAGGAAGGTAGCGTGGTGTTATACCTCTTGAAGATCTTCTTTATAGCAGGATACCTATCTAAAGAGTCGAGTGCCTTACTGGTGTCCTGCAAATAATTGAGGACTTCCAAGTCTTCCTTGTTGTTAGGAGCAGAGAATGAGCCGTCCATAGTTCTGAAGAAATCGTCTTCAGATGATGAGTCTGAGTTCACCGAACTATTACCACTGCTGTCAGAATTACAATTTCTTACAGCCATTTGCAGCTTGTCTTTTACTTGAGACTTGATTGCTTCATGATCGCCGAAATTAGGCCCTTGCAACAATGATATCCATCTAAGTTTGAAATACGGATGAGATACTGAGGCCAAAACGGCATCAGTTACCTCGGGGCTCAACGACAAAAAATGACCAAATCTGGCATTGAAGCCAGAGACGACTGCTGCCAGTAATGGCATGCAGTGTCTCAAGCGCAGGTCGTTTGGTTGGATAGGCTCCAATCTTGCGAGGGCATCTTGAGTCACTAGGACTGTTGGAAGAAGACAACCGTAGTAGCATTCTTTCTCTGCCTGTAATTTGTTGAGGCTGCTGCAATTGGTTTTAGAACAGACAAATATTCTGAAATAAATTCCAATTCATTGTCTTTGAGGATGGGTAGATTCAGTTCTTCAAGAGCTACATTCACGTCGTTCTTATGTTTATATATTTGGCTTAATGAGTCGTACATTGAGTTCCATCGGGTGACGCATGGGTACCTAAATTGGACGCCAGTTATTTCCTGTATTTTTTCTGCTGACTTGGGTTTACCAGCAGCATTCCACAGCGCCGAACATTTTCCCATTGCAGAATGCTTTATCTTCTTTAGTCCAGGTGAATTCAGTCCTTTATCTGCATCAGTTGTTGCTACCAAGTTCAATGTGTGGAGGCACATCGAATATGGGATGATAGTTTCACTGACTCCTCTCCATGCTCTCCTGAATGCTCAGGAAAGTTGCTGATGATAACCTCTTCATCTGAATCTTTTTCATCATCATCTTCATCTGCATCATCTTCATCAATGTCGTCAGTACGATTCTGAACACGAACACCGAACTCTTTAAAGCATTTCACCATGTTCGATGCATTGTCGGTGACTGTAGATACAACTTTTCTATAAGATAAACCATGCTCCGAGTTGATCCTGTCCAATATTCCAGCAATTTTATCAAAGCTATGTGTTCCACGAAATCTTCGGCATGCCAGTGCAGCTGATCCTCGCGACAAGTCATCATTGATCTGTAATGTAAGAATATAAAATCAATGTTTGTATGAACATTTTTTTAAGCTTAATTTAATAATATTGGTTAGACACGCACCAGCTAAACTGCGCCACCAAACATTGAAGAGAAGAACTATGTGATATAAAGGAGGCAATTCAGCGATGAGTCGCCTACCATACCACCACATCAGTGATCCATCCCATAAGAGCAAAATGTGGAAGAGTCTATATTCACAGCCTGTGAATATGGACTCTTCCACATTTTGCTGTGAATCAGACACAATGACAGATGACAGAATCAGTGAATTAGTGTGAAATTACTGTGAATCACAGCAAAATGAAGACTCACCAAATTAATGAATGAGGAACACATGTCGAATAATTGAAAAGATTATACTATAAGTCTATCAGACTATCAGTCTATCACCAATGGTCAATTTATCAATTATATAAAAATAATACACTAAATCAATAGCATACCCAATGCGCAGTGACTCCCATGAAACTGCGGTGATTAGTTGACCATATGTCGCATGTAACACACACATGGTCAACTGCTGCCAGTTTTGCTTGTATGTCTTCCTTCATTGTACTGGTTGTTGTTGCAAGAGATCTAGCCAGGGTGCGTCTAGATGGCACCTGAACAGCCGGGTTGACGTCTGAAAAAAATATTTAAAAATTAAAACAAATACAATAGATTAGCTATGGAAAAAATATCAAAATATTTAGCTAGGCTAGCGATAGTCTAATGTTCATACAATAATATGATTAATTATTTTAATCAGATATTAGCTATGGAAAAAATAGCAAAATATTTGAGTTATACTAACATGAAAGAAGATCCTTAAATTCATGTAGTTCAACTAGGCTCAATGGTAGGAGCCCATTAGCCACAAGCGAGAGAATCTTCTTTTCAAGGATATCCTTGCATATTGGTGGTCCTGGTTTTTGCTTGGAAATGTGGAACATGCTTAGTGTTGACTGCTTGGCAATTTTGGCAGGGCCAGCATTGCTGCCGCTGGCATCTTCTTTAGCTGGACGCTTGCGAGATTTCTTCTCCGATTCATATTCACCCAAAAGATCCGAATGTAGTTTTCTGCACAAGAAAATAAATTATTATCATGCGGAGAGACTTCTTGAACACCCTGTATAATATTTATCAGAGTATCAAACTTCTAGTTGAAATTAATACTTAACAAGATTCTAAAATTTTGTTATCTTTAACTAAAATTATTTTCACCATGATCAGTGCATTTTATCCTATGTTAAATTGAAAGCCGAATTTCGTCCTTCAGTAAAAATAGGAGAAATTACAGACATGGATCAGACAGAGAGAAAGACAGATACACCTGGCGTTTTATTATAGTTGGATATCGGCAGTTTTTAATGTAGTTACTAGTCCATAATCTATTAATATCTGAAGTGCACAATATATTCAAATGGACGTCTATGTAAATGTAGCATTAGTCTTGTATGGCACCAGTCACTTAAAATATGACTTGAACCATTATGTTAATGTTGCTACTTACTACTTAGATACTAAGTAGTACTAACCCTGAGGTGCCTCAGAAGATTGCTTGTTGAGTCGAGGCCAGCAGACAGAATTGTAGTTTTCTTTGTACACTGCCTACAAATAACTTTGATACTGTTTCCAGTTTTTTCGACAATTTGAAAATATTTTCCGTTCAATAGCACAGATTGATCCTTATTACCAACATTGTTATCTAAATATTTGAATACTGTTCTGGTGACAACCTAGAATATTTGGTTCCCTTGGGAGCCTGTTGAAGTTGTAAAATTGCACTCATTATTAAAAAATTCAATCTGTAAATAAAATATGTTTAGAATTAATTTATTATGAATACGGACCTATAGGCTATATTTTATGCCTATATATAATAATATATTAATAGAACACTTTTAACATAATTGCACAGTAAATTACACTTTTTACGAGCCTAAATTCCACAGCAACTACACCTTCCATGAGCCCACGCATGACGCAAGTCACCCAACTAACAGAAAACATAAACAGTCGGTGTTGAACAAAGTTGCCACCAGATGTCGCTTGGACAAAAAACAAATGGCATTCGCATAGCGGCATATTTAAGAATCTGAAATTAAAAGAGATCTTGAAGTCTAAAGTGATCTTCAAGATCAAGATCACAAGAAATAAAGTGATCTTAGATCAAGATCAAGATCACCATAATAAAAGTGATCTTCAAGATCAAGATCAGATCACGATCTTGATCTTCAAGATCACGATCTGATCTTGAAGATCAAGATCGTGCCCATCTCTGCCTGTTTCTAACCAGTACGCGTGTACTACTCACATTATGTAACAGTTTGATTGATATACCCCCTCTGTAAAATGAGTTGTTCTTTCTGTGTGGATTGTAGATGCGACAGAAGAAGGGTCTTTGGGTGCTGCGGAGGATATGGAAGGTTGTGGTGACACGGAACCATTGAAGTTACCTGATGCGGTGTCCGGCGAATTTGTCTACAACAATTTGTCTAAAGATACAATTCATCTACAACAATTTGTCTACAACAATTTATCTACAGCAATTAGTCTACAGATACAATTTATCTACAATAATTTGTCTACAGATACAATTTGTCTAGAGAGGAAAAATGAAAGCTATTTGATGTTAATTATTATTAATTTTTTCAAAAAAATGAAAATTTGTTTGTGCAATGGGTTTTCTTGAGAAATGATAAAGAAAAATGTTATTGGATATTGAATAAATTTATTTACTGAAACGACGCAATACACTCCAACATCTTTTTGAATAAGTCCGAGCTGGTGTGGCGCTTACGCCATACAAATTCACAAAAAATGACAAGAATTAGTGATATCTTGCAAAAAACAATAGTATAAGAAACTCGATTAGATCAGGTTAGGTCAGGTCAGGTCAGGTCAGGTCAGGTTAGTTAGGTTAGGTCAGGTTAGGTTAGGTCAGGTTAGGTTAGGTTTCTGAAGAAAACCGATTGCAGAAACAAAATCAGGGTCATCGACTGCCCTTGTTTTCAATTTCGTAGGAAAATCGAGAGCAGTCCATGAAACATACTAGGTCCAATATTAGTAATAGTTTCTCTAGACAAATTGTATCTGTAGACAAATTATTGTAGATAAATTGTATCTGTAGACTAATTGCTGTAGATAAATTGTTGTAGACAAATTGTTGTAGACAAATTCGCCTAAAACCCTCTGATGCGTGTGCGTTTGGTGACGAAAGGGCTGGTGTTCGTGGCAACATCGTGTCCTCAGAGCTATACGACTCGAACTTTGGACGTTTTGAAATCATACCTGATGTGGTTGGTTTTAAAGAATCCTCTACTAACGTACGCTTAACTCCTGTGGAGGTGGAAGTACCCTGGCTGGAACCTCGAGTCCAGCTTCCAACAACCGAGACGGTCGGTTTTAGACCGCTCCAACGATCCTGCCCGCTCTCAGTCGATGAAGTTGAAGGTTCCGTGAGGCATCATCTCCAGTTCTTTCTAAAACCTTATCAAGTTCTATAGGTGCTTGCTGGTTGGGTGCACCTTTCATCTTCTGGAAAAGAACAAGAGAAGATTAGTGGATAAAAAAAGGCTTTTAAAAACCATTATATTTAGGGAAAGCAATACTTCAGAGCGTGTCATGCAAAAGTTGGAGTCTCTAGAAAAATTCAAGTTCACAAGTCCATGAAGATATCCTACAGATTGTGGTAAAACTGTGATTATGCTAAAATGTTATTAAACATAAAATTGCATTGTTCTCGAGTCCCAATTTTTTTTCACTTTAGACTTGACTCGGACTTGGGTGTAATTTCATTTGACTTGACTTGAGACTTTACCTCTTCTGACTTGCGATTTGGAAGAAATGACTCGAGTATTTTTCCGAATTGTGTCAAATATAAATGACTCCAAGATGGATACACACTGTGGGGAATATTTTTTATTTACATGTAATCATAAAAATTTAACAAATACCGGAACTTTCAATTGTGTAATAAATACAGACGATTTTTAAATAAGTAAATTTGTTTTTCGGGGGTAAAATATAGGAATTTATTCCTGGGGACCTATATAAACATAGATAAATATTAATTCTTGAGTTCCCATACTGATTTCTTACTTTCTTATATGTAATATATTGCAGTGACATTTTCTCATAAATAAAAAAAGGAATTGGTAAATGATATTGAAATATTGGGTACTGTTTATGCTTTTTATTTATACTTTTTATTATCCAATTTTAATGGCCTCTCTGGCACTAAAATGTTTACAGTAATCTCCTATCATCTTAACTTAAGTGTGTTTTTCATCAATCAAAACCTATTTTTCAAGAACAAGTTTATGCGGTATGTTTCTTTAAACACACAGTATCTTCTATTATTTGCTCAATTCGAGATGTATCGCAAATTGGTATATCAGCCGGTCAAATGTTTCAGGGTCGGCGTAAAACTTTTTGGAAAGTTTATTAAAAAGCAACAAGTAGGCGATACAGGTATTTGCTCTGTGACCTTTTAGGGTGCTTCTAAAACCGAACATATTTCCTAAAGAGGTTGGAACAATATATATACCAGAATGACGAAACGCGTAAAGAAATATCTCGAGTTTATAAAATCATTCCCGCAGCTACCTTCTGCTCCTCAACGCCCGCTTCTAAAAAATTTTGACTCTGACTTTTTGAAATGTATCTGTGAAGTCCGTCTCAATATTATAAAAAGCAACGTCCCAATAACTGCTTCACAGAAGGATCGTTTACGTCGTTATAAGAACAGAATATGAACACTTGCTCGTAAAATCACGCTGTGTCAAAGAACAAACGTCTTGTACAAAAAGGTGGAGCATTCCTACCTGTCCTATTTTCAATTTTAGCTCCATTATTACCTATTCTTATATAATGAAGAAGGTTGTAGTGCTATCTTACGAGGTGTACGCTTCACTGCAAAATACAAAGAAACGTGAAACATCTCTAGAACCCAGTAAAAACAGACTTGAAAGAATGTTACATGTTGAGACTACAGACGAAAAGGCGAAGACAATGGTGGGAACTCCATCCACCTCGAACAAGAGCTAAAAAATAGTCTTCCTAATACATTCATGAATAAAGGTTTAAGTTTTTTTAGTCTACTGAATAGTGATCCAATCATACGATGGTCTAATACAAATGAAGTTATTGCTGAAGGTACAACGGTACCGCATTTGAACATTATTGACATCATCGACGATTTTGTGAGAAAGTGGGATAGACCACTCCAACCAGGTGGGGAACATATTAAAACAGGGTTACAGCAGATGAACATTCCAAAAACAGTGATTGGTAAACAAAACAGAATTAAAGCTCCGGGAATTCAAACACCACATCAGAGTACCCATCCAACAGGTACAACTAGTTTAAGACCTTTGAAAGAGAGGAGAATAGTCAATAATCGGCCCTGTCCACACGCTTCTAAAATACGTAAATAACTGACGTATTAAAGAAATGTTACTATGATATTTCTAACCCCACTTCTTACGGTGGGGTTGAGACGTTCTAGAGAGGTACCTATGCTGAAGGGGTAAAGGAAAAAGATGTTGAGGACTTTTTTCATAAACAGGATACTTATACAATTTATAAGCTTGTGCAAAGAAAGTTTAAAACTGCTAAAATAAAAGTCCATCGTTGGACACTGTATGGCAGGCAGATTTGCCTAACATGCAAAGGTACTGGCTGTATAATGATGGTCACTGGCATTTTCTATTTAGAATTGACGTTTTCTCCATATGCTTATGATTTGTACCTCTTAAAAATAAAAAGCCAGACACAACGGCTACAGTACGAAGTATTTGATGATAAAGGAAAATAGAATCCCAGCCTATTTCTCTACAGATTAAGGGAAAGAGTTTATAGGTCGTTCTTTTCAAAACATATTGGTGGAATTTAACATTACAGTTAGTTATCATAGCAGCAATTCAGTGCAGAAAGCATATTTAACCAAATTTTTAAAGTTTGGTCCGTCAAGACCAAAGGAGAAGAGGTTATGCACTATGTTGAAACCTAACTGGTGAAAAAATTGAGGGTGGTTTCTATGGCGAAGTATTACAGAAGGTTACATTCAATTTAAGGAAGACTTAAGACTGAGAAAATTTTACTATGATAAAATGGCTTGGCTACCCAGAAAGTTTAAACTCCTATATAAAAGCTAGTGCAATAATGAGACTAATATATCACGTCTCCTGATCAGCTCTGTGTTACACTGCCCTCCTCATCCTCGCTGGTCACGTAACCCGGCAATACACTGGCCAACATCACTACAGATCTACATGGGCCTATAGATTTGAAACGTGAGTAGTACGAGGTGGGATTGTGTGAATTTCAACTAAATATCAAGCTTTAAAGTATTGAGAAGAAACAAGTCGTTTTTATGGTTCCTCGAAAATGCAATAAAGTTGAGAAAGTGCGTGTGGTAAAAAAAACTTGTGTTTAGCACAGAAAGGTGGTGTACAGTACTATAGCAGCGAAATAACACAAGGAGTAGTGTGGGCACAAAATGCATTAGGGGCAATGCAATTGCAAATGGTGCATAATGTTGCAAGAGTGCCACCCCACCCCTTTTGTTGCAAACCCCACCCCCTTTGTTGCAAGGCACCCCCACCCCCTTTTGTGCAATGCACCCCCTTTGATGCAAGGGGGGGAACCTCTTTGGGGAGAAGTTGGGACGGCCTAACCCCCCAAAGGGGCATACCTAACCTAAGGAAGAGGGGGAAACCACTTTGGGGGAGAATGGGGCGGCCTCATCCCCCAAAAGAGGCATACCTAACCTAAGAGAGAGCGAGAGAAAGAGGAGGAGAGGACCCAGAGGAAGGGTCTTCGCTTGGCAAGAGCCAATCGCATATGAGTCCTTCAGCCACCTCGCCGCTCTCTTATAGGACCCCTAATCAGCCAGTTGGCTTAATCAGCCAGTGCCTCAGGGCACCATCAAACAGTGCCTCGGGCATCATCACCCCATTAACCAGTGCCTCTGGGCATCATCGCCTTATGGCATCATCGCCTCCGGCAGCAGTTGAGACATATGCGTCACGCATTAAATGGGGTTCGATCCCGCACCCGGCCTTCCGAGGTACCGTAGGTCTAAGGCGGTTGTAAAACAACTCGTAAGGAAAATAACTCCCCGTAGGTCTAAGGCGGGTGTAAAACAACTCGTACGAAATAAATGAACAATTCGTACGGAAAATAAATCCCTACCGTAGGTCTAAGGTAGGGGTAAAACAATTCGTACCGAAAAATAAAAATAAATGAACAATTCGTACGAAAAAATAAAATAATTGATTCACCGAACACTTCGTACGGAAAAAGAAAAAATAAATAAATGAACAATTCGTACGAAATAAATGAACACTCCGTACGAAAAAATAAACAAAAATAAATGAACAATTTGTACGAAAAAAGAAAATAATTAAATCACCGAAAACTTCGTACGGAAAAATAAAAAATAAATGAACAATTCGTACGAAATAAAAAAGTAAATGAACACTTCGTACAGAAAAATAAAAAGAAATGAACAATTCGTACGAAATAAAACATAATTGAACAATTCGTACGGAAAAAATAACTCCCTAATAACTCTGCGTAGGTCAAAGGCGGGTGTAAAACAACTCGAACGAAATAAATAAATAAATGAACAATTCGTACGGAAAATAAATCCCTACCGTAGGGCTGTGGTGGGGGTAAAACAACCCGTACGGTTAAAAAGAAAAAAAGAAATAAATGAACAATTCGTACGGGAAAAATAAATCCCTAATGATCGCCGTAGGTGTAAAGTGGGGGTAAAACAAATCGTACGAAATAAACGAACAACTCGTACGGAAAGAAAAATCCACACACACCCACACCCACACACACACACACACACACTTTCATTGATAGGATTTTCAATACTCGGTTCTAAGTGTGAAATTATTATTATTATTATTACTATTATTATTACTGCTACTGATATATATATATATATATATATATATTTCAATTTTGAAAATCTTGGAAATGTATAATTTCATATAGTTTATTTTCTGTTATAATTTTAAAGCATCTATCCACTATATATATATATATATATATATATATATATATATATATATATATATTTCAATTTTGAAAATCTTGGAAATGTATAATTTCATATAGTTTATTTTCTGTTATAATTTTAAAGCATCTATCCACTATATATATATATATATATATATATATATATATATATATATTTCAATTTTGAAAATCTTGGAAATGTATAATTTCATATAGTTTATTTTCTGTTATAATTTTAAAGCATCTATCCACTATAATATATAATATATATATATATATATATAGCTAATCTAATCTGTACGTGACCATATAATAAACAAATTTATTAACGAAACGCACAAGATTCGAGTTGGGCTTCTTTTGTGACTCCTTCCTGCGCAAATAACATGTTTCTTCAACAACAAAAATCTGAATGCATTATCATATATATATATATATATATATATATATATATATATATATATATATATATTTCTAATCTGTACCACCCATATAGTTTATTTTATTTTCTGTGATAATTTTAAAGCATCTATCCATATATATATATATATATATAGCTAATCTAATCTGTACGTGACCACATAATAAACAAATTTATCAGCGAAACGCACAAGATTCGAGTTGGGCTTCTTTGTGACCCCTTTCTGCGCAAATAACATATGTTTCTTGAACAACAAAAATCTGAATACATTATCATATATATATATATACTGTACATACTTCTAATCTGTACCACCCATATAATTAAATAAACAGTTTACATCGGTGCCTTCAGCAAACATTATATATATATATATATATATATATATATATATATATATATATATATATATATATATGTTATAGATTTATTAAAAATTTGTTTACAATCAGTGAATTTATCAGTTTGGGAGGAAAGCGACAGATTAACATCGAGATTAAAATGTGAATGATGAATGTTTACTTCTCTATTCCATTCTGTACAAACATTACCCTTCGTTTAAAGATAATTTTAAAACCTCTATTTGCTCTAAGTTTTCCAAGGTTTGCGTTACGATAGGGAATTTAAGATTATCACAGAAAAATAAAGTTTATATCCAGATAATGGCTCCACGAATCGGGACAGATGGCACGCCCAGATTTGATGGGGTCAGCCAATCACAACGCTGTGGATCGGCTCCAGGACCTCGGTTGGGTGCCATGAAGGCCTACGCGCTAAGCATCGCCCAAAATTCACCGCTGGCACGCCCAGACTTCATGGAGTCAGCCAATCACGACACTGTGGGTCGGCCACAGGAACTCGGGTTGGCTGCTAAGCCGGCCTACACGCCAATGCTCAGCCCAAATTTCACCGCCTGCCAATAGGATGGTAAGGATCGCGCTTGTGGGTTGGTAACATGCCCCTTATAAGGGGAGAATTTCGACGCAGAGATTCAGTTTCGTTCATTTCCCGCTAGTGATTTACACAACATGAGCCAACTGTCTTTGTACAAAACCCCCGATCTGATGGAGGACAAGCCCGATTATGCCCATGCAGCTCGCACAATTTTTTGAGCTGAAGACCAGGATGCATTATTTTCTAGCTAGAGTATCGCTGAAAATTGAAATGTAAGTGATTATATTCTGCGTTTCATTCAGTGTTAATTAACTTATAAGTGCCATAATAAATGTTTTGAAAATAGTTTGGGCTTTATTCTCGGTCTAAATATAACATTTCAATCGACGTTAACTTATAAAAGGCCACAATAATTGCGTTTTGAAAAATATTTTTAATTATTGTCTGTTTCCTTCGTGGTTATTTCGGTGTATATATATATATATATGATGTGTTTTTATTTGTACATTTCTCGATAATTTAAAGACAGCTTCCCACCTTTATTCTGAATTTTTCTACAACGAAAAAATTATTCCCAGGACTCATTCTCGTTTATAATAATATAACGTAACCTAACCTTCTCGTTTATAATATAACGTAACCTAACCTAACACAACTGAACCTAACCGATTTTCCTTTTATTTATTTTAATTCCAGGGCTCTTTTCTCGTTTATAATAATATAACCTAACCTAACCTTCTCGTTTATAATATAACCTAACCTAACCTAGCACAATTGAACCTAACCGGGTCACATTTATATACATCGTTTCATTCAGTGTTAATTAACTTATAAGTGCCATAATAAATGCGTTTTGAAAATAGTTTGTGCTTTATTCTCGGTCTATATATAACGTTTCAATCGACGTTAACTTATAAAAGGCCACAATAATTGCGTTTTGAAAAATATTTTTAATTATTTTGTTTCCTTCGTGGTTATTTCGGCATATATATATATATAACAGGGTGTCCCAGGAGGAAATGTCAAGAATGCACCATTTCACTCTTTGGGTATTTCTAAGTAGAAAGTATTATATCGATATGGGTCTGATTCCCAACCGTTACCGAGATACAGGCCTCTACATTTGGGTAATTAAAACATAATAAAAAGGCGATCTTAGATACTATTTAATGACACTTGTGGTTTACAAAAAGTACAAACATACAATACACTATTGCACTTATTGCAGAATGATTTCGAAGTGACCCCCTCCTTCATCAATGCACGCGGCGAGCCTCCGATCCATCGAGTCTTGCCAAGGAAAACGCGGAAGTTCATTTCTGAGGTTTATGAACGCATCCTGTATACGTGCAACCAACTGCTCCCTAGTTTTGGGCTTACCCCGCTGATAAACGTTACTCTTTAAGAACCCCCAGGCAAAAAAATAATGTAAATAAATAATGTGAGGATCTGCACAGTTGCCAATGTATCATTAAATGTCATTGAATATTATCTAAGATCGGCCTTTTATTTTGTTTTAGTTACCCAAATGTAGAGGCCTGTATCTCGGTAACGGTTGGGAATCAGGCACATGTCGATATAATACTTTCTACTTAGAAATACACAGAGAGTGAAGTGGTGCATTCTTGACATTTCCTCCTGGGACACCCTGTATATATATATATATATATATATATATATATATATATATATACAGGGTGGGCCGAAAGTCTGGATCCATAGGAAAATATTCATTTTAATACATAAATTACAACAAATGGTAAATACTTAAAATGAATATCAACTTTAACTCGTAAATGCGTATCCGTGATACTGTACAGAGGTTCGTACTCCAGTATAAACAACAAATTATAACAAATGCTCAAATTGGCGCCCTCTCACATCGAGACACTTAGGGATGGAATTTATGATTTTTAATAATTCTTCGAATTGACGTTCTCGAGATGCGTGTTTCATTTGATAATCTTCTTGTTGACTTTACTGGACTATTCGTTAAAGTTTCACATACCATTGCAGAGGTATTTTCATCAGTTGCAGGTTTTGGACGACCAGAACGCCGTCGATCATGTACACTTCCTGTTTCTTTGAAACGTTTAAACAACTTGCCAACAGTCGCATGTGTTACTGGATGCTTATCAGGATGATTTCTATTGAATTCGGTAGCAACTTCTCTGTGTGTAGCGTCCTGTCTTGCGTACATGAGCACAAGTTCTACCCGGTCTTCTGTTGTTAGATTCGAAGCCATTTCTGGGCTGAAATAAAAAAAGGATTTGAGTATTTATACTGGAGTACGAACTACTGTACAGTATCACGGATACGCATTTACGAGTTAAAGTTGATATTCATTTTAAGTATTTACCATTTGTTGTAATTTATGTATTAAAATAAATATTTCCTATGGATCCAGACCTTCGGCCCACCCTGTATATATATATATATATATATATATATATATATATGATGTGTCTTTATTTCTACATTTCTCGATACTTTAAAGACAGCTTCCCACCTTATTCTGAATTTTTCTACAACGAAATAATTAATCCCATGGCTCATTCTCGTTTCTAATAATATAACCTAACCTAACCTTCTCGTTTATAGTATAACCTAACCTAACCTAACACAACTGAACCTAACCGGCCATAATATAACCTAACCTATCATATCTTAGCTGGGACATAATATAGCCTAACCTAACCTAACACAATTGAACCTAACAGTGACATAATATAACCTAACCTAACCTAACCTATCCTAGCATAGCCTAACCGGGCGTAAACTAACCTAGCATAGACTAACAGGGATATAATATAACCTAACCTAACCTAGCCTAACTTAGCCTAACCTAACCTATCCTAGCATAGCCTAACCGGGCGTAATATAATCTAACGCAGCCTACCGAGAACGTTATATATCTGTATGTGTTTTTATGTGTAAAATAGCGGTGCATGCGTTCCTTTATGGTACGTTGAACTCTTTCAGCTAAAGAAGCCTTATGTATAGAATTGGAAGTGTAATAGCTGATATTAAACTCTGACAGCATGTTCTGAAAAGCGCGTCCTATAAATTATTTTCCCATATCCGTGCAAAAATAGCCACGAATCCTATTTTCTTTCAACATCAGCGGTTTGGCCGCTTTAACAACTGTTTCAGGCGATTTATTTTTCAGGGAAATTAACCACAGGTATCTAGAGAATACATCTATTATGAATAGGATGTAACGGTAGCCATCGTTATATATTGAATATCTTTGCATGTCTGTTAAATCTGCCTGCCAAATAGAGTCAATCGAGGCGGCTGTTGTCTTGGCTGTTTTAAACCTTTTTCTCAACGGCTTATGAAGTGTATAAGCATCCTGTCCCCGCAAAAATCTCTCAACATCTTTTTTCCTTACACCATAAACACCTCTGTACAATCTATTAACGCCACCATAGGATGCTGGTTTAGAAATGTCATAATAGTGCTTACTTAATACGTTAGCCATTTCCGTATTTTAGAGGCACGTGAATAAGGTTTGCCGCCTGCTCTCTTCTTTCTCCTCTTCAGAGACACTGCAGCTGCTGGGGGCGAAAGTGTACTCAGTTGTGACAAGTGCGATGCATGTTCCAAGTCTTTTAACTTATTCAGATTAACTATCAATGTTTTGGGGACATTTATTTGTTGTAGTCTTGCTTTAATATGCCTCCATCCTGTTGGTGAGGGCCTATCCCACTTTTTCACCAGATCATGAACAATATCAACGATATTGGACCCTTGTACCCTTGTTCCTTCAACAACGACCTCGTCTGTATCGGTCCATTGTATGATGGGGTCCTCACTGAATAGATTATAAAGACTTAACCTTTTATTCCTCAATGTATGGGGGAGGCTGTTTTTTAGCACATATTCGATGTGTTGTGTTCCGCTGCTCTTTGGTTGCCCAGGTCCTGTGTCGTTATGCTCAGCGCTACTCGAGCTGTGCCTCACGGGGAGCTGTGTCCGATGCTTATAATCTTCGTACACATGAAGAAATTTTTGCAAAGCCTCTTGGTACAAGATCCTTTTCTCATCAGGTGCCTTTTCACTCTTTAATAGGGCTAGCAACTCACTTTCCATTCTTTTAAGCCTACTTTTACGGGGTTCTAGAACCCCGTCTGGAGTCTTTGAACTTTGTAATGAGGCATACACCTCGTACGGAATCACAACCACCTTCTTCATTATATTAATCTAGTTAGTAAAGGACCCAAAAACTTAAAATAAGATGGGCAGGAACGATCCTCCTCTTTGTACAGTAATGCGCTTTTTCTTACCCACAGTCTGACTTTTATGAGCGAGCGTCCGTATTATGTTCTTGTAACGACGTAAGCGAGTCTTCTGAGAGGGTTTCATTGGTACATTACATTTTATAACATTAAGACAGATATCACAGATGCATTTTAAAAAGTCAGCGTCGATATTTTTAACAAACATCTGTTGCAGTGCCCAAGGCAGTCGTTGATAGATTTTTATTAATTCGCGGTATTTCTTTATCCTATTCGTCATTCTGGAATATACACCGTTTGAGGTTCGCTTGGAAATATATTCGTTCTTAGAAGCACCCTAAACGTGTTTCGCGGGGGAAGGTCACAAAGCAAATATCTATAACGTTGGTTTGTGACCTCTTTATAAACCTCCAAAAACTCCTTACGCTGATTCGGGAACACTTGACTGGCTAATACCCCAATTTGTGACACATCTCTACGTTGCGCGAGTAAGACTAGATATTGCGTATTTAGCGACACATCGCGCATGTATCTATTTTTGAAAAATAGATTCTGATTGATGAAGAACACGCTTATGTTAAGGTGATGGGAGAATGCTGTAAATATCTCGGCAAACGTTTTATCCATCTCCAACATGAGTCGTCAATTACGATGACTGTATGTTCATTTCCCTTTAACGAATGAACGTCATAGACCCCCTTGTGGAACAAAACATCATCTTGGTACTCGTTGAACACTGATTGCTACGTCGAGTAGCACCATATAACTTTATGCACAAATTTTGAGAACATCCCCCTTTTCTTTAATGATTTTAAGCATGAACACCATTTTACCACATCCTGTAGGTCCAGATATAATACATGTGGATGGGCTCGTGAACCTGAATTTTTCTACAGATTCCATTTCTAACACGTCACACCACTAAGTGGGTCATTTACAAAATATTACAAATAACGAGTGCTGCTCCTTATATTTTGCTTTCTTCTTCCACAGAACCGTGTATGACGACGATGTACAGCACCCGATCATCGTTTGTGTCAACAGGTCCAAAAACCTATAGGATACGGGTGAGGATAGGGGATGATACGAAGTATATCGTGAAGGCTAAGGGTGTCACGCTTAACCAAGCGAATCGGCGGGTCGTTAACTTTGATTCGCTGAATGAGTTAGTGTGCTTGGAAGATGATGAGAGTGACCTTCCGCCCCAACTGACTGTAGGCACCCACAATTTTCGGGGTCAGAAGCTGGGGGGCGTGAAGGAACTTAGGGGTACAAAGGTGTGCCGTAAACGCTACCAGATGCCTGGTACCTATGACACCGTGCCCTTTGGATACCATAATCTTTGATATGTCTATTACTAACTTAATTATTACACGTATTTGTAAATATATATATATATACCCTGAATATTTCGTTTATTAAATAAATTTTGTTTCAACAAGCGTTTCACTTTGCGTGCGTGCGTGTGTAGAGTAAAAAGCTTAGCTCCGCCCACTGTAAGACCAGCGACGTGAATCATGCCGCAACCTGAGCAGGCATCTATCCCTGCGTACTCAGTTGACCTCTGTATACCCTTGACCTCAGACGTGTATTCTCTCGCATAGAAGAAAAATAGTAATGTCTATCTTTAGTATCGCGTGTTCAACATTTATGAAGTGGCATTCTGCTAAGTGCATAGATGTAGTGGATACTGAAAAACTCCCTATTCCCGCCTCCTTTGCCTCTTTTAAGGCTGCATTGAACCGTGCGAAGGATCAAGATATTCAAATATTCTACGGATATTCTGGCGAAGGGGTTGTAAGATTTCGCCGTACAGACGATGTACTGAAGTATGTTATAGAACTAAGCTTTATAAAGGCTCACATATACCGCGTAGTAGAAGAAGCAACACGCTCAGAAAATAAACAACAGTTATGGGTAGTGAGTCTTGTGGATGAGTGGTGTGATAAGCGGTATTATATCATGTTAGACCATACCGACTACTCGTACCCTACGGCTGAAAATGTAATCTTGTCATCATGGACAATCTTAAGTATTTTTACCACTACATTAATATATATCATGATGAGGTTTGTAGTGAGGTTGTGGCTAATGGGTTGTGTAAGTTTTTAACAGATTTTAGAGATGAGTATCGCCGGTTAAACAAAAAGGATAAATATGAACATATGTTTCTCTCTATTAGCGCACCGGTTTGTGAAGATGTTTAGTTTGTGGAAATGGTGAGTGATAAAACATTTAAAAACGTTATAAAATGTGTTTGTCCAAGAGTGTTCGAGCAAGTCTGTACACGCTTTAGCAATGTGACGCGATCCTGTGCCGCCCACCCGTGTACCTCACGGATCATACGCGTTCGAACAAACCCTTTCACGTTTCATCAGCGTGACTCACCCCGCCCCGTCGAGCCGATCCTCCCTCCTGTGGCTCACGCGGAGCATACGAGTTCGAACAAACCCATACGCGTTTCATCAGCGTGATTCATTCCACCCGTCGAGCTGATCTTGCCTCCTATGGCTCATAGTCATCTCAGAGCTTGAACCGAGTGGACGTGCGAATACGATGGAACTCCCTTTGAGAAGCATTACGACGTCTCCGTGACGAATTCATTGCGCGTGTTCAGGCGTGAACCCGGAACCATTAACTATGTGCTTGAAACGACCTGCAGACATTTAAGCAAACGTAACGTAACTTATTTAAGTGTTGAGGAGATGAATAGAATCTTCGTGATAGTTGAGAGGTGGGCTGAGAACCGTTATAGAATACCTGTCGGCGTAGGTACAATAAGAGAGATGATTAGCGACGCCTCCTCATATACCATTGGTTGTACATTGTGTGTAAATAACGAACAACCATGCATTGATATACGACTGATGTGGAAGAACACAGCTGATAATGACGGTCTTGTTCCTACACGAAGCCGTTTCATCCTCGACAGAATGTTTGAAACCGTCGGATTCCGTAAGCTGAAGCCTATATTAGACGGTCGTGTTACAGACATGATTTATTTTGACACGGTTCTTGAACACGCAAACACCGCCCTGCTCGACGGATTTGTTGAATGTAGGAATGAACAGGGGGAGAACGGTCTAGATCTGGATGCATATTTAAAATGATTAGATTCTTCGAAATATCCTGAGCTTTGGTATAAAGTACTTGAGAGGTACAGAGCTGAGCTCGCATACACTGTTCACCCTGAAGAGTTGTACCTCTATATAGTGGATAGGTGTCGTTACGATTTGGAAGATTATTTCCAATACCGCTATGCCGAGTGAAGAAGAGTTCACGATTGAAAAGCTGGGGACGGCAGGAAAAAATCCCCGATTGGAAAGGCATGATTATAAACTTGTATTTAATGTTGTGGTTAACGATGACATTTTGTGCATGCTTTTGATTGTGTTCTAGCCGTACTTAAAGATAATTTGCCCACCGAGTGTAAAGTGGGCACAAAAATAGTATTGAACGATATGAAAGCCATTTATGTCGAGTATAGACCGCCTTATCAGTTAAACGGTGAATTAATGCTTGGACGGTTTTACCACATCGTACAAAGTAATGGCGATGTGGATGTAGACTCTATCACATGCGAGTTAGCGTTTTGCACCGTACAACGTAAAGACAGTATATATTTTTCCTGTACTAATATGATTATACGTTTCGTATATTTTCAATATAATTAATATAACTATATTTTTCCTGTACTAATATGAATATACGTTTCGTATATTTTCAATATAATTAATATAACTGTGTATATTTTTCATGTACTAATATTTTGATAATGCACCGTTTTGTATATTTTCAATACATTTTCCACTGATCATATATATGCGCCATTGTATATCCATTAATTCAGCTAAATAAACAGAATGATGTATTGGCGTTTTATTTATTCCTTTTTGTTTGTACACAATTATATCATTTGTTTGGTTTCTAAAGCGAATTTCAGAATAATTAATTAATTGCTATTTGTCAAATCGGTCTTCTAAGCCAACTGACGGAGGAATATATGCTTTAATTAAATAAATAGCGCAATCTGACAACTGAACTTTCTAAGCCAACTGGCTGATTAATATATGGTTTAAATAAATAAATAACAAATCTGGCAACTCAGCCAACTGGCTGATTAGGGGACCTATAAGAGAGCGGCGGGGTGGCTGAAGACCTCATATGCGTTTGGGTCTCGCCAAGCGAAGACCCTTCCTCTGGGTCCCCTCCTCCTCTCTCTCTCTCTCTTAGGTTAGGTATGCCCCTTTGGGGGGTGAGGCCGTCCCACCTTCTCCCCCAAAGAGGTTTCCCCCCCTTGCAACAAACGGGGGTGGGGGTACCTTGTACCAAGGGGGGTGGGCGTGCCTTGCAACAAAGGGGGTGAGGGTGGCACTCTTGCAACATTATGCAACATTTGCAATTGCATTGCACTCAAGCATTTTGCACCCACACTACTCAAGACACTGGCCATTATGATAGCATGGAGGATATAGTAAGAAACCTAAATAAGAGCTTAGATAAATCTAAACCTACAGATTATCTAATTTTGGAAATCACACGTGGGTCATTCAACGGAATTTTGGTGAGAGAAACAGAATGGCACTTGTATCAATACTCTGGGTCATATGGTTCTGGAGATATGGCCATTATAATTTTGTAAAAAAAGGTCAATTTCCAAGGTCATACTATATTTCAACATGAAATATCTCAGCTCCTATTGCACTTACAGAGACCATTTAAACACTATTTTAAAGCTTTTAAGCAGATTTACAACTTTGTTTCTATTCATATTTTACCTCAGTGGTAAAAAAAAGTTGATCTTATTTTTGTCCTTTGACCTTGTGTAGGTCATTTGATTTCACAACCGATTTTTTTCTCCTTTTACCCAATTTTGGATACATATGTCTACCTTAACCTAGAACAAGATTTTTAGTGTTCATTAAGTTAGTATAGACGCTACAGCCATTCCAGTGGACCATGCCTACCTCCATTTTGACCAAGTACCTTTTTCCACCAAAATTTGAAGCGCCGTTTCTTTGGAACTGTTTGAGCTAGAGTTTTGAGAAAAGTACCATTAGATTTGTCTCACTGAGATCTATAATGTCTGCTATTTTTAAGACTATTTTCATTTTAATATGTATATTAAAATAACCTATTCCTTTATTTTTACCAATTGAGTTATAAGAACCAATTCTTGTCTAGCTGGGTGAAACCATGAAAAAGAGGCATCAACATAACTTTATATTTAAAAAAGGAAGTTATTAGGTATTTACAATATATTTTATGGAAGCCATTATTGTTACATTTATAATAATAATAATATTAAAGTATTTGTTTACGCCTTTCAAGGTAATTATTTATCCTACGAAAGATTTGACCTTAGACAAAAACTGAGATCATTATTCAACAGCAAACAGTAAGAAAGAAAAACCTATAATAAGCGACTTTAGTCCTGCCTAAGAAGACTCAAATTTAAATAGGAATGCTAAGATACTAACCTAAATACAAAATATAATTAATAGATAATAAATGGTACGATAAACATAATGGTTTTAATAAACAATGATAATAAAAAATTTAAGTACCACTGAACTAACAGACATTTCATATGAAATGTGTGTACCTAATATTATCAATGAAAAAAAAAACAGGCTGGTAAAAAAAATCACATCGATGAGGCAAAAGCACTGGTTATTGCTGCCATCATGAGTTTGACATTCTGGTGCTTAGTGCAAATGCAGACAGAATGTATTCCACTGGCACCTGGCAACACACATTCTTTTGGCCGAAGCTATGCAAATTTTGAAAATCCTATTTTATTTGTTGGATGGTTTTTTTTAAAAAGCTCAAATGCTTCTTTTAGGTTGCATGAGATTAGCGACATTTATTTTCTTTCCCACCTACCATCAGCTCCTTTTACAGAAACATAGTCTTTCAACCCTGGCATTTGTCTACTCACATCTGCCGAATGATAGAAGTCAATTACTTTGGCAGCAGTTTCACTATTCAGGCGTTTCCCAAAACGTAGATCAGGAGTTGAAAGCACTCCCTTCTCCCTCACCAAACTCTTTGCTTGCCTAGCCATGTAATCTGAGCACTTAAATTCTTCTCTGATCTTTACTTGTGTCCATCTTTTTGGTAGGATAGTAAGAATTGTCAGTTTTTCACTTCGACTTGTCACTTGATTAAATTTCTCTTTTAGTTGTTGAAGAATCTCCAGTTCTGTATCATCTGAGTCACTGCATGAAATTGGTTGTTTAGTTGCAAGTTCAAGCTTTCTTTTCACAACTCCTTCTACTTTCCTCAACTTTCTCTTTGCGTAACCAGCGCTGTCAAAGAGTTTACATGGTTTTATTGTGGTCTCATCAAGTGTGGCCAATGAAGCATTGAATTTACTAAGCTCATACTGCATTTCAGATGGGGCATGCTCAGATGGGGCACTTGATGAGGTGGATGGTGATTTTTCAAGTGGTTCACATACAAGCATTGGGCATGGACGATTTGCTAGTATATTTCGACAGGTTGCACATGCTTTATGATTATTTGTTAGTTTCAATTCAGGATTTTGATCAATCAAATTTTTAGTCAACGCACGAATGCCTTTTTTCACTTTTCCTTTGTGTTTTTTAAATGGGTCACAACAGAACCTGCTCATATTCAAACTGCTGAAATCCATGTTTATCTAAAATGAAAAAAAAAAACATATGTAGCTTAAAAGCCAGGGTTGGGTTCAATTACACAAAATGGAAACAATTACAATTTTTTTATATTTTTCTTCAAATTAATTACAGTTAGTATTGTACTTCACAATTTCAAGATCAATTGCAATTACAGTACAATTAATTTTGTCTGAATCAATTACAATTACAATTATACAAATATAACTATCTATTCTATATATCTAAATATATATCTAAAATATATATATATCTATAAATATATATATCTATATCTAAGTATAACTAAATAAACTATCAAAGGTTTATTTTCATTGGATGATGTATGACTGCCAGATCTAGGCGTATAACTTTTAACAATTGACATTAATTGATCAATTACATCAGTTATAGCTCAAAAACCAATTACAATTACCTTTATTTTTATTTTATTTTGAATCAATTACAATTACAATTAATAGAAATTAGGATCAATTAATTAAAAATACAATTATAATTATTCATTGTATCCAACCCTGTTAAAAGCTATTTTTGCTTAGATGGCACAAATAAAATTTGGGACCTACTGATCTTGTTTCAGAGGTCTACAACAAGAAAAAATGTGCGGTTTGATTTGCAGATTGGAATAAATACAAATGGCAAAAAAATCCTTGTTCCAAGGTTTAAATAAGCTTATTTTCACATGGGTACATACTGTTTTACACAATGAATAAATACACAAAGTTAAGTAATTCTATTAAAACTCACCTAACTCTTAAAATTGAACTTATTCTATAGGGTAGTACCTATAGCCTAGTATAAGGTACTTATATACGTACATAGCTTTACCTTTAAACAGGATAGCAGGTTCGAAGTTCTTCACACTTTTCAATATCCATATAAATTAATTAATTATGTAATTTAAATTACCTATATTATATAATTCTCTGAAATATATAAAAGAAATTAATTTTTCTAATAGGGCCGGATACTTATTCGACTAAATAACTGGGTTAGGTTAGGTTAGATAATTACCGATTTTTTGAAAATTAGCAGGCATTATATATCTCAGCTAGAAAAATTTAATGGTATTTTTCTCAACACTCTAGCTCAAACAGTTCCAAAGATACGGTGCTCCAAAATTTGGTGGGAAAAGGTACTTGGTCAAAATGGAGGTGGGTATGGTCCACTGAAATGGCTGTAGCGTCTATATAATTTAATCAACACTAAAAATCTTGTTTTAGGTTAAGGTAGACATGAGTACCCAAAATTGGGTGAAAGAAAAAAAAATCGATTGTGACATCATATGACCTACACAAGGTCAAAGGTAAAAAATAAAAGCAACTTTTTATTTACCACTGAGGTAAAATATGAATAGAAACAAAGTTGTAGATCTGCTTAATAGCTTTAAAATAGTGTTTAAATGGTCTCTGTAAGTGCAATAGAAGCCGAGATATTTCAAGTTGAAATAGGGTATGACCTTGGAAATTAACCTTTTTTTACAAAATTCGAAGGGCCATATCTCAGGAACTGTATAATCTAGAGTGTTAAATCAAGCGTCATTCTGTTTTCCTTACAGAGATCTATAAGTGTGCCAATTTTCAAAAAAATCGGTGATGGTCACGTTTTTTTCGCCGTTGAACTGACATGGAATGACCCACGTGTAGCATCGATTGCAAGGTCGAAACATGCTGTATTGTTAAGTTCGGAGTCGAAAAGAAATATTAGGGACAAAAAAGTTTTGAAGATTCTCTCTAATGGGAAATACACTTTTGTTTTCCAAAGAGATACCTTTCATGAACGACCTAACACTACCTTATTATACCACTTAAAATTGCAAAGACTCTGCCAGACAGACCTTCAATGTGTTACATTTTCACTAATATATTCGAACAACAGTTTATGGGGAAGAGTCATGTGCGTTTGCTACGCATTGTGCATATATCTGAGAATGGAGGAAAATGTTTCAACATAACTTTGATAAGTCCCATTATGTCAAAGTTGTTCCTAACCTAATAAACAGTACTAATATACATATAAGAACGACTGTAGGTCAAACCTATCCATTCGGCTACAGGAGCTTAACAGTGAGACTTTACTTTCGGCGTGTTGCAGTATGATGCAAAAGCCTTTACTCGCGTACCATGGTGTGAGATACCAACGCAGGTAATGATTTCGATTCAATCTTTTCTTCTATACTATGAACAGCTGCCCCTTACTAAACACTGGTGCTAAATACCTCAGTTGGAATGTTCAGGCATTAATATTAACTACGTATAAAATTATCTGCCGTTAAACAACTCTAGATTGTAAGATTTTTGTTGAGATCGTCAGCTAAATACCCTATAAAACGTACCAAATTGAAAATATTTATCGTCACGTCTGTTTTTTCCTCGAAACAGCTTGATAACGTTGTGTTGGGAAAGTTACCGCAAAGAATACTTGAAGCGATGGTCAACCATGACATTGTTTCAGGCAATTATAAAAAATCTTCATTCAAGTTGAAAATTATAACTTTGAAAGTATAACATTGATAGTGAATGGCGATTCTGTCGGTGGAGCACTACAGTAGAAACGGAATACCCTGCAGGTGATGGTATTTCATTATGTTCACGTGCCTTCCTCAATTTATTTGTTGGTACAAACGGATGTAAGGATGTTGGAATAGGGGTATCAGTGAATGACTATGTAAACACAATCAATGTCTACGCCTTGGACATTTTGGCTGATTACTGCTCGGATGCTTACGCACTCTTAAATCCTCAAAAACAGGGGCATTTGGCATTAGAAATAGAGTTTAGCAAATAATTATCTAATCCTATTAGTGTACTACTCTATCTAAAATCCCAAGGCCCGATTGAAATTTACCGGGTTAGATCGGTGACAAAGAATTTTTGGTGCAACTATTGTATGCGGGCTACCTACCATTCGGCAGTCTACCTTTTAATTATAGTTTCTTATCTTGTTCACTAATTGGTTGTTTACATCCCAATGTCAATCGCCCTTGACGATTGGTTAGGTTTAGTCATGATATTTTCGTTAGTTTTAACGAAAATATCATGACTAAACCTAACCAATCGTAGGTAGACTGCATACTATAGTAGCACCGAAATTTTAATGGACGAGTTCACCATTCAGAGGGTTGTGAAGACGGACTACTTTACGCGAAAAAATTTTATAGGTATTTTTGCAAAAGATGAAATGATAAGTCTACAGATGAAAAAAGACTCCGTCGTATTTATAGTATTTAATACTGACAGGGCCTGAATTTCATTGGGTGGAGTGTATTTAAGAAAGAGACAAAAAACATACTATTTACTATGATTCGCTTGGGATGTCGTTGTTTCCTGACTCAGGTATCTCGAGATTCCTAAAAGAATTGCATATATCCACCACTATATCGAGTCTTTATGAGCACAAAAGCGTTTATAGTAATGTTGTGCATGTCTAGTGGCTTTTCTTGAGGACTTTTTGGAAATATTTAATAAATGCGATTCACACGTAAATCATGAATTTGTATGGAATTATATAAATTATCTCTTCCCCACTGTGACTAAAACCCATTGTATAATGTAACAAAAATGAGGATTTTTATATGTATTTCTTATGTACCTCATAAATTTTGAAGTTATTAATTCTTAAAGATACTGTATAATTGTAAAAGTACAAATCTTTTATTTGTATTCTGTGCATGAATTATCAAATGTCATATTTTTAAATATATTTGTACTTCATTGTTACTTCTAACTTAATAAACGAATATTTGATTTTCTGTATTATTTTTTAAAACCAGCATAATGACCAAAATTAAGTGAACCTCGTAAACTCTGGAGAGAGTTATTGATTGTTAAGGCAATAATTGTAAAAGTGTAAGCCTTATATTTGTATTCTGTATTTTAGTAAAACCTCCATAATGGCCAAAATTAATGAGCACTATTATTATAATATATATATATATATATATATATATATATATATATATACACAATATACTGTATATACCTTTCAACCTTTCAAGTGTTCCGCGCGATGATTCCTCATTTCACGAAGGTCAAGCTTGTCGCCCCTCCTCTCGAGTTGGCCTGGTGAAGTAGTGAGTTGGTTTCTTGCACTCTCCACCTCACACAGCCAGGTACGCCCGGTTCATATGGGATTGTTCTGTGCCAGGCGTCTAATGTTCTTTTGAAGATGTCTACCGCAACACCACTCGTGTTTCTTTATTCCTTGGGCAGCTGGTTAAACAATCTTGGTCTTCTTACAATAAAACCATTTTCCCTCAGGGTTGAGGATGTTCCCTGTCCAGCCTTTTATTCAGGAACACGACACAGTCTTCCTTTTCCACTTTCCGCTGTTGCTTGTGGGGTTATAGGGTTCAGAGTAAGATTAAAGGCTAGCAACCCCATTATTTTCCAATTGTAAATAATGGTGTACATCTTTCTTCTTCTTTCCAATGAATATACTGTAGGTTTAATTCACTTAACCTTTTCCAGTTATTTAGTTCTTTCCTTCCATTGATCTTGGCTGTGAAGCTTCTCTGAATCCCCTCTAGCTGACTAATGTCTTCCTTTTTTATGGGGATGTTAGGCCCGAGCAGTATTCCAACTTGGGTATGTTTTCAATAGAGGAATCATTATATTCCTTTCTCTTTGCTCTGTTTACTTCTATCTCATTTTGTGTTTCAAATTTCGCATCATCAGTCATTACAACTCCTAAATCTTTTGCTCTAGAATTTCTCTGCATTCCATAGATTTTAAGTCCTCCCTTTTTCCGTACCTTAACAGTTAAAATTTCTCAGTGTCAGTTTCATATTGTTGCCTTCTGACCACTTGTAGATTCTGTTCATGTTTGTTTGTAGTGCTCCTATATCCTCTGGTTTTCTTATTTTTCTACTAATCTTTGTGTCATCGGCAAAGGATGTTACTGTGCTGTCACTGGCAACGTCCTCATCTATGTCAATCAGCATGATTATGAAGAGTAGTGGAGCTAATACTGTTCCTTGTGGTACTGAACTAAGTACTTTAATTCTGCTGAAGATATTCCTAAAACTGCAACGACCTGCTGCCGCTCACTAAGGAAGTTATATATCCATTTTCTTACTTCTCCTGTTATTCCCATATATTTCAGTTTATGTATTATGATTCCATGGTCACACTTGTCGAACGTCTTCGCAAAGTCTGTGTATATTACATCATAGTTTTCATTACTTTCAAGTGCATCACAATGCTGTTGTAGTGTTCCATTAGTTGTGATAGGCATGATCTGCCTGACCCGAATGCATGTTGGTTACCATTTAATCTTTTTTGAGTTTTCAAAAAGGCATAAATTTTTCTCTAAATATTCTTTCAAATATTTTAGTGAGATGAGATGTAAGCGACACTGGCCTATAGTTTTTGGCCTCGGATCGACCTCCTCCTTTATATATTGGAACTATGTTCGCTCTCTTGAGGATGCTTAGTATTTCTCCCGTGTCTAGTGATCGTCTCCATATCCAATATAGGGGATCAGCGATTGCATTCTTGCAGTTTTGGATCAGTGTGGCATTCCATTTATCCGTCCTGCCGCTGTGTGCGCTTTTAGTTTCCCTATAGCTTGTGTAATATCATCTGTCGTAAAGGCGAAGTCCGTTATACTTTCCCCTTGTAATTCTTTTTCAAAGAACGCGTTTCCATCGCATATCAGTTTGTCAGTTTTAGGGATACTGAAAGATTATTTGTATTGAGCTCTTAATATTTCAGATACTTCTGTTAGAACATCAGATAAAGCATTGTCTTCTTTATTCAAAGGTCCAATAGTCGTGTGATTTTTCGACTTCCTTTTTGCAAAATTATTGAAGTACTCTGAATTAGCCTTTATCGCTTCTATAGCGCTGTCTTCTTCTTTTTCTGTATGCTTCTCAATTAGGTCTCATATGACGCAATTATACTCTGCAGTTTATCATTTAATATTTTTCTGATGTTATTGTTTTTACAGTTTCTTAATTTTGCAGTCACTCTTTTTCTCTTTCGGAACATTGACACCTTTTGTTCCACGAACTTGCTTCTCGTTCCTCTCTGTTGCATATATGGGACATGTCTTTCCATAATTTTCAGCGTCTTCTCCTCCAAGATCAATATCATCTCCATTGTTTTCCTCTCGTTTTCTCTCTGTCTTATAAACGCGTGGGTAGACAGGGAGCCGTGGCCGGCATTAAGATTTTGAACATCAAAGGGACCGGAATAAATTACACACTATTATTACTATTTACTGATTTTTACATACGCCGAAACAATTTGAACAAACGGGGTAAAGCGAGTGCGGATTCATCTTTACATTTTATTGCGAAAAGAAACACAATTAAATATTTTAAATTCACATTAACATACTAATATCGAAAACCGCCTAACTGGGACACACCCCTTCCGACGACTGAATTGGGACATTTCAGCCTTTAGCCTGGGCATATTCCGGGTGTTGCGAACTAATATTTTATATTCTTAATTTCATACAAAACATTATTAATTTCTTATTCACGTACAAACCATCAATAAATTTCTTGTTGAACATTATCTTCTTCATTAAACAAAACATTATTAAATTCTTATCAGACATTATTATCTTTAAAACCAATACACGACATGGC
Organism: Bathynomus jamesi; assembly: GCA_023014485.1. Taxonomy (NCBI): domain Eukaryota; kingdom Metazoa; phylum Arthropoda; class Malacostraca; order Isopoda; family Cirolanidae; genus Bathynomus; species Bathynomus jamesi. The sequence goes on along the minus strand of JAJOZX010000254.1, from coordinate 1,640,630 downwards.
CTTGAAGATGGATTTCCAATCTATTGCTTCCATTATGGATGCAACACCTTCCCAGTTCATGGCTTTGGTGTGACATAAAAAATTCGAATTTGCTTCTTTCTATATTGCGTGTTTTTTCCTTTCCTGTTGCTTTTATGTTGGTTGTTATTTCAGTAATGTTGTGATCAGATATTATAGTTGGGAAGATTTCTATGTTATGAATTAGGTTGCTGTTGTTTGTGAATACCAAATCTAGGTAGTTGTTTTTTCTTGTGTTCTCTCTTATTTCTTATGAATTCATCGGTTACAGCTAAGAGCATTTTTGCCTGCTACTTGTTTTCCCGTGTGTCCCCCTTGTCTTGGTGTGTACATATATTTTTCCTATAATTTTATATTTCATAAATGAAAATTAAAATCACCAGGAGCAGGTAAAAATGCTACTAGCTTTAGCTGATGAATTTATGTTATCGCAAGAAATAACAGAAAACAAGAAAAAACAACTGCTTAGATTTGGCATTCACAAACAACAGTAATCTAATTGATAATGTAGAAATATCCCCAACTATGATATCAGACCACAACTTCATTGAAATAACAACTAATATAAAGGCAACAGGAAAGGAAAGAACACGCACAACAGAAAGAAGCAAATTCGAAATTTTTAATTTTCACTCCAAAACTATAAACTGGGAAGATGTGACATCCAGCATGGAAGTAATAGATTGGAAAACCATTTTCGAGGCCAACACAACGGAAAAGATGCTAATGACGTTAGAGGAGAAGACGTTAGAAATTGTGGAAAAACATGTCCCAAGATACAACAAAGAGGAAAGAGAAGCAGGTTCGAAAGACAAAAGAGGGCATTGTTCCGAAAGAGAAAAAGAGTGACTGTAAAATTAAGTAATTGTAAAGATAACAACATCAGAAAAATATTAAATGATAAACTACAAAGTATCGATGTCGTCATACAGGAACTAATCGAGAAGCATACCGAAAAAGATGACGACGCTATAGAAGCGATAAAGGCTAACTCAAAGTACTTCTATAATTTCGCAAAAAGAAAGTCGAAAAACCAAGCGACTATCGGACCTTTAAAAAATGAGAACAGTGATTTATCTGATGATCTAACAGAAGTATCTGAAATATTAAAAGCTCAGTATGAATCATCTTTCAGTATCCCAAAAACTGACAAATTGATATGCGGTAGAAACGCGTTCTTTGAAGAAGAACCACAAGGGAAAAGTATAACGGATTTCGACTTTACGACGGATGATATTACACAAGCCATAGGGAAACTAAAAACACATAGCGGCAGGACCGGATAAATGGAATGCCACACTGATCAAAAACTGCAAGAATGCAATCGCTGAGCCTCTATACTGGATAAGGAGACGAAATTATTAGACACGGGAGAAATACCGGGCATCCTGAAGAGCGCGAACATAGTCCCAATATATAAAGGAGGAGATCGATCCGAGGCCAGAAACTATAGGCCAGTGTCGCTTACATCTCATCTCACTAAAATATTTGAAAGAATAGTTAGACAGAAAATCTGACATTTTGGAAACTCAGAAAAATTCAATGAAAACCAACATGGGTTTCGGTCAGGAAGATCATGCCTATCACAACTAATAGAACACTACAACAACATTATTGATTCACTTGAAAGTAATGAAAACTATGATGTACTATACACAGACTTTGCTAAAGCGTTCGACAAGTGTGACCACGGAATCATAATAATAAACTGAAATATATGGGAATAACAGGAAAAGTACGGAAATGGATATATAATTTCCTTAGTGAGCGGAGGCAAGTCGTTACAGTACAAGGAGTATCTTCATCAGAATCAGAGGTCCTCAGCTCGGTACCACAAGGAACAGTATTAGCTCCACTGCTCTCCATAATCATGCTAACTGGCATAGATGAGGACGTTACCAGAGACAGCACAGTAACATCTTTTGCGGATGACACAAAGATCAGTAGAAAAATAAGAAACCCAGAAGACATAGATCTCTACAAACCGACATAACAAAATCTACAAGTGGACTGAAGACAACAATATGAAGTTTAACACCGAGAAATTTCAGCTATTTCGGCACGGAAAAAGAGAAGACCTAAAGTCCATGGAATATTATACCCCAAATGGACAGGAAATTCAGAGAAATTCCAGAGCAAAAGATTTAGGGGTTGTAATGACAGATGATGCGAAATTTGAAACACAAAATAAGATAGCAGTAAACAGAGCAAAGAGAATAATGGGTCAGATATTGAGAACCTTTAAACGAAGGGATAGGAATATAATGATTCCTCTACTGAAAACCCTGATAATACCCAAATTGGAATACTGCTCGGTCCTAACATCCCCATATAAAAAAGAAGACATTAGACAGCTGGAGGGGATCCAAAGAAGCTTCACAGCCAAGATCAATGGGTGCAAAGAACTAAATTACTGGGAAAGGTTACGAGAACTAGACCTATATTCACTGGATAGGAGAAGAGAGAGATACATCATTATTTACACTTGGAAAATAATGGAGAAACTATACGGAATACGGAATAGAAATACGTGTTTGTGTTTTCTATTTTAATACTTCTTATTCATGAATCACTAATTGCAAAGTAAAGCCAAAGTCTCAGGGTAAACGTAAATAAAATGATTAGTTCGAATGACGACAATTGCTCTTTTATTGAACAGTAAAAATTATAATATTGTAATGTTTATTTTGTAAATAAAAAATATTGATTGTATGTGAAGCTATCAATAAATAAAAAATAAAATGTTAGTTTAAAAAGTTTTTATTTGAAAGATAATACTTCGAGAAAGATTTCTTTACTACATATAAATGGAATGAGTGGCGCTCATAAGTATTCGTACACAAAAATATTTCAGCTACATTCGTCCTTATCCTCTGTTCCATGCATAGGATAGTTAGGAAAAGTTTACCTTTTGTCTGGGAAAACTTAAATAGTATTTAAAACATGAAAGAATTTGAGGAAAATGCAAAAGTTAAATGTTAAAATGCAAAAGTTTTCTTACATTTAGTTACCAAATCATTTAATATATTAATACCTTTTCCTTGAATGACTTCAATGATTCGTTTTGGGTATGTTTCCACAATGTTTCGACACCTTCAGTAGAAATTTTAACCCATTCTTCGAAAGAAAATTGCTGCAATTCATTCAAATTCTAAGGATTTCTCTTGCGAAGAGCTTCTTTCAAGTCAGACCATAAATTCTTGATTAAATTGAGATCTGGGCTTTTGACTGGGCATTCATGAAGCTTAAAATTCTCTTGCTTTATGGCACGATATCATGGTTCTCTTACTTTTATGCTTTGGATTATTATCTTGTTGCAGTACACAACTGCGAGACCATTCGCATTTCGCGAACTGAAGACAATACATTTTCTTCGAAAATTTTCTGATATTTCTTCGAATTCAAGATTCCATTGATGAAAAGAAGCTTCTCTTCACCAAACGCATTAAAGCATCCCCAAAGAAGCAAACTACCCCCCCAGCATGTTTAACAATTTTGGTTTCGTTTGTCCAAAGAACTTTCTTCCAAAATGCAAAGTCATTATTTTGATGCTTTTTTCGTAGCAGAGGTTTTCTTCGTGTAACTTTTTCATGCAGACCATTTTTTTTTTAATGTACGACGTACAGTGGAGGGATGGACATCCATCGATCGTAGACAGTTTTAATGTTTGGCAAATATCAGTCACTCGTGGATTCGCAGTAACAATTCTTTCAATCCGTCTAACTGTACGTTCTAATATCTTGCAAGGTCCTCCACATCTTGGTAGATTTTGACTCTTCAAAAGCCTTTCCATTTCTTGATAACTGCAGCATCTTTCGTAAATGGAATTCGAAGTTCTTTTATCTTCCTCTAACTCTTTCCAGACTCATGTGCAGCAATATCAGATCTCTTACGATCTTCAGCCCAACTTATTGCTTGTTAATGGCTTGTACAGTCATCCGTTTTCTATGAAGATTCACAGAGAAAATTCTAGAATTCAGAAATGCCAATAGTCTGTAATCAATAAACATGAAACTACTGATAAAAATTTTAAATTCTTCAAGCCAAAGTTGGAGAAACAAATATTAAATAATTTTGTAAATAAATGTACGAAAACTCTTGCACTTAACTTTTCTTTATTTTCCTTAAATTCTTTGATGTTTTACATTATATGTTGGAATTGAACTAATTTTTTTCCTTGATAATTTTTTCCAAACGAACGTAACGGTAAACTTTTCATAACTATCCTATGCATGGTACAAAAGATAAAGACGAATATAACTGAAATATTTCTCTGTATGGATACTTATATTGAAGTTTGAGGTTAGAACCACTTCTGTTATGGTAGTTTGGTGTTGTATTTATTTATGTTGGTTTTGCTCCTCTCGTACTTTGGAGTCGAGGTGGCGTGGCATAGCTTTCGATACCGATGGCGGGTTCGACACCATTGGCCTTGGGGGAGTTTGGATGTGACTCTCTAAGTCTTGGGCATCAGAATGGCGTTGGTGCAATTGGAGAGTAAGCCGATAAAGGGGGTTGAATGATGAGGCTGGCGGAGGCTTACATTTTTATTGAGATGATATATGAGAATAAATGAACTGGTCTGACGGCGCAGTGTTTATGCCTTACGACAAAAGGTTTATGCACTCAGCAGAGAGTAGGTAAAAAGAATCGTCTCGAGTGCAATTCAACTTTGTCTTTTATAACATCCCGAACCTCGCGCATGTGAATTGGACCCATGCATACGAGGGCTTGGCACTCATGCCATGGAAGGTCCCCTGTGAACAGACGCGCGATTTAAGCGGGAAAAGGGGGCTTCGCTCTTTCTATATACAGTAAGGCGTTTCGTAAACAAGTGCATGATTTAGACGGGAAATGTTCGCCATTCTATAACACTTATGAACACCATCTCTCTCTCTCTCTCTCTCTCTCTCTCTCTCTCTCTCTCTCTCTATATATATATATATATATATATATATATATATATATATGGGATGAATTTCATAATTAAACACGTGAAATGAATGAATGATGCAAACCCACAAGGAAAAAGAAAAATGATTTCAAGGCTTTTCGTGTATTCAGAAGTACACCTCGTCAGGGAATGAAGGGAGAAGGCGAGATGACAAAAATATATACCTGTGTACAGCGGGACAGAAAAATTAAAAGATTATCACATGATTAACAAGAGTTAATTAGAGGCAAAATGTATTTTAACAGGATATTGTCAATTTTATACATTCCCGCACTGTTATTGAAATTATTTTTAAAAGGGATAAATGCACATTCTAGAATATTCCTTTTTTTATATCTGTTTTTTTAACGAGCGCTTTAGAACTATCCCACTTGATACTATAATACATCTATACATATGGTTAAACAATGCATTAGAATTATTTGCTGTTCTGCACGCATATTTATGCTGTTTTACCCTAATGTCTAACATTTTACCCGTTTGGCCTATATATAGTGACTTACATTGTGTACATCCGATCGAATACACACAGCCAACCGCATTAGCCAGGCTATTCTTTATTAGGCGTGATTTAACAGTATTATTATATTTAAAGACTACATTCTTACCAATTTAATTAAAAATCAACATGGTAAGGTAGGCTAAGGATATTTTTACGCTCAAATTCCTTTACAGTTCCAATATTATAATACCTATTCTTGGCTTTCCTTAGGCAGTTATCTAGAAATGAAATAGGATAACATAATTTAGTACCAATATTCATGATATTGCATAACTTGGAATCTAAAAATTCAGGATTGACAACTCTCAATGCTCTAGATTGGAGAGCATAGACAGGGGGGAAAGATGGATTGAGGAAGATTGTTCCAGAATTGACTGGTTGAGTAGATGAAAGATTGAGAATACCCATTAACCCTTACATTAGAGAGTTGAACAGAAAATGAGTGAGAATATGTCGAAAGTCTGGTACTACACGTCCTCCTTAAAGGAAAAGGCATACACGATTTGTAGATATCTACAAACTAAATATTCCTTCATATATGTATCAAACTGTCATAATACTGTACCAGAAATCATCCAAAACAAAATACTAGCTTCCCAAACACAACACCACTTTAACACAAATCAATTAAACACATACATCAGAAAACCGAACTATAATCTAGAACAGCGTTTCTCAAACGGTGGGTCGCGACCCTCCGAGGGGCGTCGCAATTTACCCCTGTAGCAGTGATTTATGCGCAAAAATTAAAAAACAACCCCGCTTCGTAAGTTTGTTTACCCCTCTCCGGATGATAAGGGGTCTTGCCGACCTAAGACCCTGACCCTGGGTCGTGGGGAAAATCCGGCTGAGAAACACTGCTCTAGATTGTGCGACAAGATCCTTATGCTCAACTTGTCCAAATCTTTGGAATTCACTTGATGAAGAGATACATAAAACAATCTAGGACACTAAAAATCTTCCAAAGGAAACTGAAAGACAAATCATATAAATCCTTAGTACGCTCCCAACTGAAATACTGCATTCAGTTCTGGTCCCCATATTTCCGACAGGACATAGGCAGATTGGACAGAGTGCAGCGACGGGATACTAAGATGGTTCCTAGACTTAGAAACAAATCATACGCTGCGCGTTTACAAACGTTAAAATTTATTCTCACTTGTAAAAAGACGTATTCGAGGAGATTAAATCCAGGTGTTTAAAATGATTAAAGGTTTTGATATGTCGACGCCGAAACATATTTCACGTTCAGAAATGCAAAAAGAACTCACAGTAATGGTCTGAAATTAGTGGGTCAACATTTTAAGCGTAATGAAGCTAAACATTTTTTCTTTGATCGTATAGTTAATTTGTGGATTGGATTACCAGTCAGCCTATTCAAAGTAATTCAGTCGAATTCTTTAAAAGGGCACTAGATGCTTATCTTGCCTTAAACCCCAGTTAGAAGCACTTGTTAGCGCATGAAAGTATTACAAAGGGAATACAAAAGGAATACAAATGACACCAAACAGCAACAGACTGGCTGGTCCCTACGAAGCTGTCTCTTTAAGAAGGAAGGTTAAATGATGGAAGAAAATTTAAAGACAAGTAAAAGTTTTAAAGCAAAACAAAGAAAAGGGTTTGAAAGGTAGGAAAGAAGTTTAAAGATAAAGTGAAAATTTTAAAGTAAAGAGGAGGGAATCCAAGTGAAAATTGTACAATATTTCTACACGCTAACAAACGCTTCCAACCTGGGGTTTAAGGCATAATACTGTAAGCATCTAGTTTCATTTTAAAGGATTCGATCGAATTAATTTGAACTACGCTGGCTAGCAATCCATTCCACAAATTAACTATACGATTGAAGAAAAAATGTTTAGCTTCATTAGACTTAAAATGTTTACCCACTAATTTTGAACCATTACAGCGAGCTCTATCTGCATTCTTGAAGGTAAAATATTTTTTGGCGTCGACATTCGACATTATCAAAACCTTTAATCATTTAAATACCTGGATTAAATCTCCAAGAATTCATCTTTTTGCAAGTGAGAATAAATTTAACGTCTGTAAACGGGTAGCATATGATTTGTTTCTAAGTCTAGAAATCATTTCAGTAGCCCGTCGGTGCACTCTGTCCATTCTGTCTATGTCCTGTCGTAACTAAAGGGACCAGAACTGAAGGAATTGTATAGTGGTCACAGTGTTTTCTCCAACATAATTCAAATGATCAACCAATAAGTCCTAAGATTCTATTTTCTTTCCTGACCGCTTCGAAATATTGCTTATTCGGTTTAAGTGTGTCAGCAACGATAATACCTAAATCTTTCTCTTCCGTAACAGACGCTAGTGTCTTGTCGCGCATAAAATACTTTTCTTTAACATTGTTTCTACCAATATACAACGTTTTACACTTATCTACAGTATATTAAAGTTCATTTGCTAGATTTCCGCTCACTCGAGTAATTTATAAAAATCTTCTTCAACCTGCAAACGTTCTGCCGCTGATTTTGGTTGTCCCCCTAGTTTGGTATCATCTGCAAATTTTGAAATTATTTCCTTAATTCCCAAGTCGATGTCATTGATATAAATAATAAAAATAACTGGTCCCAGAACTGATCCCTGAGGCACGCAACTAGTTATACTTTTCCAGTTAGACACTTTGCCATCAGTGACCACTCTTTGTTTACGTTCACTAAGCCAGTTTTCACTAAGCCAACATTACCATCAATTTCGTAAAAATGAAATTTAGCTAATAATCTTCTGTGTGGCACTTTATCAAACGCTTTTTGAAAACCGAAATATATTATATCTAGTTTTATTCTCGTCATATATATTAACAATATTATTAAAGAAGTCGAGCAAATTAGTAAGACAAGAACGATTACGTTGAAAGCCGTGTTGAGAATCTTTGATTGATTTATTAATTCCTAAGTGATTAATTATTTTGTCCCGAACGATCGTCTCCATAAGCTTACCAAGTACAAAAATCAAGCTAATGGGACGATAATTGTGGAATTCTCATAATATTGTAGAATTTTCACTCGGATTCCTTGCTCTTTACTTTAAAATTTTCACTGTAGCTTTAAATTTCTTTCCTTCCTTTCAACTTCCCTTCTTTGATTTGCTTTAAAAGTTTCATCTGTTTTTATATTTTCTAACATCTTTTAATCTTCCTTCCTAAACAAACAGCTAAATAGGGACCAGCCTGTCTATTGCTGTTTGGTGTTCTTCGTATTCCTTTGTATATATATATATATATATATATATATATATATATATAATATATATTAGGAAGGTGTGAAACCAGACAAAAGTTTTCTCTCCCTTTTGGCACACTGAAATTATATTGTCGTTTTAACTAGGAAGCACAAAAAAACATAAATAATATTCTAGAGTATCTTGAACTGCCCCATTTTTGCCAAAATATGAAATGGGTGTCGTAACTGGGTTTACGGTGGTTTGTAACTGATTCTTGGCTATGTTGTGGGGGAAACAGATATAAAAACACAAAACTTAAAACTATATCTTTTGCAAATAATTTCCAGGTTATTTAATGAATGTCTATTTACTTTTTCTTTTCTAGATTAATGATATTCTAGAAATTAGAGTTTTTTGTTGCAAGGAATATAAAGAAACAAGGAAAGAAAAATAACCATTGTTTAATTTGTTTTGTTAAATAAATATAAAGTACAGAAACACACAGCAAATGAGTACACAAATGGTAACTGCAAAAAAACAACCTTAACTATTAGAATAAAGACGGTAAACTTTTAACAAAATCCTTTTTAGTTTCTACGTCTGGCATCAGACAACATAAAATTATCCTGGCTCTGATAAAACCATCTCGTGCTTCAAACTCAAATATCGAACTTGAAGAGTCCGTCACTAATTTAATACAACGCTGTACATTCTGGGTATGATTGGGATAATTTGGAATGTTCAATGTGTTTACTTTGATAGCTAAAATTTCTGCTTTTGTTTGCTTCATTGTAAGAGGTGGCTCACTTAATTTAGTATCATTCCAATTAATTATTTCATCCCAGTCCTTTGCATCAAAACAAAGATTAGGAACCTTGAAATCTGTCAGTTCTAAATTATGACCAGTCTCATTTCGCATGTCCATAACTTTGCAAACAGTTTTTCACATTTTTCCCCAGGCTCAGTCACACAACATTGCCAGAAGAATATTTTCCTGGTGAGTAAATATGCATTTCGGGCTATATACTTCTCAACAATTTCTACTGATTCTCTAGGCAAATGTTTAACCCTATTAATAGCAGAAAACACATGCCTTGGCACATCTATGCAATTAGGTCTACACTTGATGTCAAACTAATTAGGACCATAATTTGTCACAATGAAGTTTGTTATTGTGTAGTTTCTTTGTTGGTTTCTCTGTTTAAATATAAAGCATACGAACCATATTAGCAAGAGTGAACCACCTAGCATGACTAAGAGGACCTGACTTTACATGAGGAAGGTGTTCATCAACTGTAACATTTCTGACTGCTGAAATAATGCGATATAACTACTGCTGTTCTCCACTAAGATTATCAACAATGTGTTGTGGCAGATATAATAGTTCTTTACCACTAGTTATAGGTTTAAATTGTACTACTGGATTGTTTTCACAAAACTGAATCGTTTTCCTGATAGGACCAACAAAGGTACTTCCCTAGATATTGTACCATCCCATGTTTCCAATGTTTCCAATGTTTCAAAAATTTGTCTTGGAGGTAATTCATTTGTATGAAGCATACAAATGAAGCAGTGAAGTGGCCTCCCAAGAGCTTTCTCCATAACATGAATCACACTTCTTTGATAACCAGTGTTGGTATTTGTGCTGTCACAGCCAATTACAGCTATATCATTTTGTTGATGTCTTTCTTTAATAACTGACGATACTGAATTTGCTATGTCTACAGCTTTACTGCATGCTGGTGTCTAATAGGTAATATACTCACCACTTGGTTCAACAAACATTCTATAGTGTTCTTCACTCTTCTTTTTACTGCACCACCTATCATGACCTTCACTTTACTTAAAGCCTGATCCTTTTGACCATCGAAGGATATGGAAGTAATAGGATTCACTTTATCGGTTTTCACTGTTTTTCGAGGGCTTTCTCTTTCTCTCCGCACTTTACTTCTGTCTATTATGAGTTGGTCATCTGCAATAGCAGCAGTAGCACGATTTGATACACCAAATCTATATGCCTGCATTGCAACATGCCGCAAAGACATTTTCATTTGGCTTCCAGTATTTTCAAAATCACAGTCTTCAGTTTCCATTATCTAGTGTCACTGTCTTCATCTGAAGAATCTTCTGCTGAAATGAAAAGTTGAACTTCAGTGGAACGATTCATGGTTTTCTTTTCTTTACTTGTTCTGAGAGCTCCCTCTTGTATCTCTTTTGTAAAATTTGTGTGGCATGCACATCTACACTACCTATGTACATTTTATGATCACTCCTCTGATCAAGTAGAAACTGTAATTCCTCTTTTGGTACTTTTTTATCTCTCCGACATATGCAATCTACGGGAATTTCTTCACAATCATCACTGCATTCTATGTCTGTATGAATTTTAAATTACATTTACAGGCACATATATCTGAATTCTGAGGGCCTATTCCAGCCTACCAGCTCTGAGGGCCTATTCCAGCCTACCAGACGCGTCCTCCGGGTTGCGGATGTGGGGAACCCCCTACTGGGAAATCAGCAGGGAAGCCTCGAATACAAGAATAAGAGGCCGTGGACAGCGGAAAAAGAAACACAATGAACTACAACCTAAGAACGAAAGCCAAAGGCGTGAAGTGGGGTAATGGTGAATCAACCAGAGCCACTTCGCTCGGTCGCACAGGTGTCGAAAGTCGAGTACCATGTGACCGTTATCAAGAGATCGGCAAACAGGGGAATGGTCTTAGCCCTCCGAGCAACAGCAGCCCTGGAAAAGAGGCCCAAGTCCACACTAATGCCCCCCCCCGTGTGGATGGGTTACACAAAAAGAGGGGCAACCTCCACAAAGTGATATGCCAGGGCTACCCCAGGAAGCCCCCATTTCACACAACAACAAAAAGAAACGGACTAATTTCACCTGCAACTCCAGAGGGGGTACCAGGACACAATGGTCTGTGGAGGAAAAGCTAGAAATACTGTGGTGCACCACCTATGCCACAAGTGAGCAGTTCCCAAAAAGAGGTGCAGAGAGATGCTAAAAAACAGAGGAGTCTTAGATAGGGAGAAGCTAGAAAAAAACCCAGACTGCAGGTTTCATAGCATTAGAGCAAATATCAAACTAGGGAAATCAGAGATCACAGCAGAAGTGAAAAAGATCAAAAAAGAGGTAGAAGACTATGTCCAAGAGGGAAATGGGAACACCACGAACTAGTGGACATGGACGCTGGAGAGAAATCTGTACCTGTTAGAAAGCCTGTATATAGGACAGATGATCCCAGAAAAAGAGAACAAGAGCGAACTCCTAAAATGGGCAACTGAAAGGAAGGAGTTCGATGAGAATGACTACATGGTATACAGGTTCCAGAAAAGGTTACAAAGACCATACGGTGGACCGTAAAAGAGTGATCAGGCAAAAACACTATATCCTAAAGACAATCGCGGGAAGGAAAACTGATTATGAGAGAAAACAAAGAGTCACGCTACCAACATATGATGAGGCACAGAAATTAAAAGAAAAGGCAAGTAGGTTTGTACAGGAACAACTGGCGATAACAGCTGACATCCTAGAAGAACTAAGAACAAGCAAAGGAATAGTAGGTAGAGGAAAGAAACAAGCCAAAAAAAACATACCTGCCCAAAACACCAGAAAACCAAGTGGAAACCTCAGTAAATGAAGAAGCACCAGTAACAGAGAAAACAAAGAAGACAATCCCAGTTGCTGTAGAGAGAACACCTACCAGAGACAGCAAAAAAGAAGTGGAGCACGATGTCTGCCCAGGGCAGGATGAGGAAGAGATGGAAGTGGAGATGGACCACTCGCACACAAACACCTTGCCATTCCCTTCCCCTCCCCAAGTGAACCATCAGATGATGAGGGAGACTCTACATCAGGGCCAGACAATGATAGTATGAGAGAGATGGAAGAGGAGAGTGAGGAAGAAAAGGAAATGAAAAGGAGGATCCTGATCCACAGAGAAGAAGACATACATCGGGAATTGAACCACAGAAGACCACTGCCGAAGCTGAAAAACACCTACACGGTCAGAAAATACATAGAACTAGCAAACAAAGGACTGCCTGCAATAACACCCCAGGAAAGTAACCTCACAGAGATAAACAGGTTATATTACGCAACAGCAGTCAGCATAACAGAGATGGCAGGGATAAAGATACGCAAGCATAACAGCCAGGACCAAACCAGGGAATGAACGGAAATGAGAGGAAGCCAAGGTGGCAGCAAAGACTAGAGAGCAGAGTGAGTAACATCAGGAAAGAGATCTCAATTCTAACTACCCATATGAGGGGGGAAATAAGATCTGAACTGGGAAGGAGAAAGGTAAATGTACTAATCCAAAGAGAAAAACTGGGCAATGAAAGGAAGTTATACAAAGCATTGCCAGGAAAATCTAGACATGTCAGCAAAAGCAAAAAGATTGGCAAGATATATATAGTATTTACGCTTGGACAAAGAAAAGAAACAAAATGAGATGTTTGAAGACAACCCAACGAAACTATTTAGAGAATTAAAGAATGCCCAGATAAAGGTAGAAAGACCGCCTGAAAAAGAACAAGTGGAGCATTTCTGGAAGAACATCTATGAGAATGAAGTCAACCATAATGATGGTGCAGAATGGATTGGGAGCCTTTATAACAGCGAAAAGGTGAGAAACATCTCAGGGATGAGCATGGACAGAATAACCATGGAAAAAGTTGAGAAGAAAATAAAGAAAAGCAGTAAGTGAAAAGCACCAGGCCCAGACATGATTAAGAACTTCTGGTTGAAAAAGCTAACATCACTAAGTGGAAAACTAACAAGGTGCTTCAACAAGATACTAACAGCAGAAGAAGAAGCACCAGAATGGTTGATGAGAAGAAAAACAACATTACTACCAAAGTCCCATGAAACCCAGAACCCAAGCAAATATAGATCAATAACATGCTTGCCAACAACCTACAAAATATTAACAGGAATCATAGCCAGACAGGGTCTACAGCCATGCAGAAGAAAACAACATTGTAAGCCCAGAACAAAAAGGATGTAGCAGAAAAACGTATGGGACAAAAGACCAGCTGTTAATCAACAGGGCTATATTGGAGAACAACAGAAAGAAACAGAGAAACCTAAGCATGGCATGGATTGACTACAAAAAAGCGTATGACAGTGTACCCCACTCCTAGGTGAAGGAAGTGTTGAGACTATACAAGGTCCACCCTACCATCAGGATCTTCTTAGAAACAGCTATGACACAATGGGCAACGGAGCTAACCCTCCATCACATTAAAGGAACTTTAAAGGTGAACAGTGTGAGAATCAACAGAGGGATCTACCAGGTTGATTCAATATCCCCTCTTCAGTTCGTACTGGCGCTAAACCCACTTAGCCAACTAATAAATAACCTAAACAAAGGCTACGTGATGAGACCAGGGGAAAAGAGCAGCCCAAAAATATCTCACTTGTTCTGCATGGATGACCTAAAACTGTACGCCCCAAACAAAAGCGAGCTAACAGAAGAGATCAGGGAGGTCAAAAAGTTCTCAGATGACATCCAGATGGAGTTTGGTCTTGAGAAATGTGCCACTGTCACACTAAAGAAAGGCAAAAGGTGTGAATCAGAAAACATTAGGGTGGACAATATAGTGATAGAAGAGCAAGAGCAAGAGGCTACATATAAATATCTGGGAATGGAAGAATCTGGAAAGATGGAAAATGACATCATGAAAGAAAGAATGTTGAAAGAATATTTAAAAAGAATAAAACTAATCCTAAAATCACACCTTAACAGTAAAAATAAGATCCTTATCCATAAACTCACTGGCAGTACCCGTACTGTCATACAGTTTTGGCATAATCAATTGGACCCAGCTAGAAATCAACAAACTGGATACAACATCCAGAAAAATGTTCCATGCGCATAAGATCATACATAAAAACCAATGCACACCAAGGCTATACCTACCAAGGAGGGTCGGTGGATTAGGGCTTGCGCTATTAGACCAAGTGCACAAAGCCACAACAATAGGATTAGCACAGTACATAAAGGAAGGGGAAGGAAGGTTAGTCAGATTTGTAAGAGACCATGAACGTGAAAAGCCTCGAACAACATCACTTTTAAAGAAGGTAAATGAATATCTAGAGACTAGACCTAGTGGATGCAGGCACAGGACCTGAACAGCTTGAAGACATTGCTGAGAAGAAAAGGAGAAGAACTGGGAAGAGCACAAATTCAGCAAAGTATACAAAGAGGACGTGCTAAACAGAGCATACATAGAGAGGGATAAAACCGTGGAGTTCCTGGTAAGAGGATCACTGAGACCAGATAAACGGCTGGTGGTGGCAGCTCAAGCCTAGGCACTACGGACAAACTGGTTCAAAAGAAATATAGAGGGTAAAAATGAAAGTGACATGTGCAGACTGTGCTCAAAGAGCCCAGAGACTGTGAGTCACATACTATCTGGGTGCGAAATACTCCTCCACGGAGGAAACTACACAGACAGACACAGTCCAGTCTGCAAGCTAATCCACTTCAAGCTGTGTAAGAAATATGAAATAGGGCTAGAAACAGAAAAACATTGGGAACATATTCCACAAGGAATAGAAGACAATGATAAAGTGCTGCTCCTTATGATCATGAGATACCAACTGACATCAGGGTATCAGGATGCAGGCCAGACATAGTAGTGAGAGAGAAGGAGGGTAAAAAATGCCTCTTGGTGGAAGTAGGAGTCCTAGTGGACTGGAATGTGGCTAACTATGAAAGGGAAAATATCAGAGACTCAAACATGAAATACGGATAATATGGAATGTAGAATCTGAGATCGTCCCAATAGTGGTGGAAGCGACAGGGGCAGTAAAGAAATCTACAGGGGAGTTCCTTGACCAACTGCCCATAAGTATAACATCTGGAGAAATTGGAGGGGAGATACTACAATACAGCACCTCTATCTTACGCCTAGTACTAGGCTGCACCTAAAAATTCTTTCGGGTTAAGATTTAACCCTGGAAGTAAGAAACTCTCTCCAGCTGGAGTAGAAGGGAAAAACAAAACGAAAATGAAAAATAAATTACTGAGACTATTCATATGTTAATTTTTTAGTTTCATTGATGTTTTTGATCTATTCAACGTAGCTCCTCTTTCTCTGAATCTTGCTACCTACCCACCTAAACTGTGGGGATTGAGGAGCTCCTGAGTTATTTGTCTGATGATTGGCTTGTTAGCTGCCTTTTTCCTTTCTTTGAGATCGAGAAAGTACCGGGCCACTTGTAAATTAGTTGGCAAAAGATTGTGAGACAACTTCTGAGGAGTTCCAAACATACGATATTGTTTAGAACGCCTTGTGCTCACAAACGTTTTCCTTACTGAATAGCATGGGGAAACTGAAAGCGTAGATGCTGCTGCATGGAAAGCTGTTGGTGTACAGTTGCTGCAAGAGGGAATGTTGCTAGCTTAATGTGAAGAAATATGTTGTTTCAGTTGTGGAGATAATGGTGTGTGAGATGTTCATTCCATCTCTGCTCTTCTCTAGGTGAATTATTAACTGAAAAAAAACTCAAATAAATTTCAGTGAATTTTAATTGCTTAAGGAAAAACAACAAATATTTACTCAGTTTACTCACGTCAGTCAAATGTACAGGCCCACATATGTAATGATCTTTGCCTCACAGACGACTCCGTACATGTGGCAACGCCGCAGTAGTAGTCAAGGTACCCCAACTGGGGGGGAAGGTGGTGTGGAGAGGGGACAACCGAGTCCAACAACATATAACACAGACATATACTGTATATCTAAAGTACACTTGAATGTGCAGTCATTGCCATACAGGTAATTAGAGTGTAATGTCTGTGTTCATAAAGATAAACAATTAATATGATCATGAAGAGAGTTGAACTCCATGTAGTTTACTAGTCTTATACAGTAACTAGCAGAGCGACCCGGCGTTGCCCGGGTGGAAGTTGAACGATATATATATATATATATATATATATATATATATATATATATATATATATATATATGGGAATGAACTCAGAATGGTTCCCTGAGTTTTTTATGATACACACAGACCGTGCATGGAACAAGGAACTCTTCTGGGATAATTAAATCCACTATAATCCGAATCCATGTCCCAAAGCTGGATCCTGTCTGCTTTGCAGATAGCTGGTGAAGGAAGCTATATTTATGGGACCTCTTTGCGAGGGACCCGTTGCCCACGTCGGGCTTGCATCATGAAAAAAAAAACTATGGTATTTGTCATTTACCATTACTTATTCGGACTATAGTGGATTTAATTATCCCAGAAGAGTTCCTTGTTCCATGCACGGTCTGTGTGTATCATATATATATATATATATATATATATATATATATATATATATGCCCGGTTAAGTTAATTGATTGCCCGGTTAGGTCAACTGAATGCCCGATTAGATTAATCGCATGCCCGATTAGGTTAATTGCACGCCCTTGACGATTCGTTAGGTTAAGTCGTGATATTTTCATTAGTTTTAACGAAAATATCACGACTTAACCTAACCAATCGTCAAGGGCGTACAATTGACCTAACCGGGCATTCAGTTAACATAACCAGGCACTCAGTAATTTTACCTTAGGTTTCGATATATATATATATATATATATATATATATATATATATATATATATACACATTCAACTGCAAAGAACACGCAGTATAAATAACGTAAAGAACGACGCTTGTATAGGAGATATTCCGCGCAAGACGAGAGAGAGAGAACGAAACAAATGAAAAAATGAGGTAACCACCCGGGAATCGAACCCGGGATCTTCCCGGGTGTTTCATAACATGTGCGACGCACTTTCAGGATGGATTCAGGACCTGAAAACAAAGAAAAAAGTTTATATAAGCATATGCCCGAAATCGCTTTGTTTCGGAGTTACAGCCCGTTAAGTGTTCCAGTAAGTATCCGCCGTACCTTTAATAGGAAGTATTAAAATGACCGCCTTGCGCTTGAATACACGTCTGAACACGCCTCGGCATAGACTGCCTGACGCGTTCAAACATTCCAGGTATTGCTCGGATTTTCTGGTATCCTTGTTCTACAGGTTGGCGAAGCATTTCAACGTTGTCAATGGGTGTCACGTAAACGATGGATTTCAGATGACCCTATAGGTAAAAATCGAGTGGATTCAGGTCCAGGGAGCGAGCAAGCCACGCAATGGGTCCTCCACGGTCTATCCATTTATCATGGAAATTGTCATCTAAATATTCCTGGCTACTCGACGAAAATGAGGCGGAGCGCCTTCATGCATAAACCACATACGACGTTGGACACGAAGAGGAACTTCATCTAGTAAATCGCTTAAATCATTCCTTTAACATTGGAATACGATTCTCCTGTTAATCTTCCAAGCAAAACTAAAGGACCGATGAAGTTGTCGGCAATAAGTCTTGCCCATACATTGATACTAAATTGTTGTTGGTGCCTTGATGGATGATGGCATGCGGATTCTCTTCGGATCAGTGATGAGTGTTGTGAAAATTTATCACGCCATTTCTTGTGAAGGCAGCCTCATCAGAAAACAACACGGAGGATAGAAAAAGAGGATCGCGAGCACACTGTTGAAGGAACCAAGTACGAAAAGCCTCTCGTGGTGGGAAATCAGCTTCAGTAAGGCCTCGTACTCTCTGAATGTGATATGGGTAAAGCTGTTGGTCCCGTAAAATTCTCCCCACACTTGTGTAAACTAACTCACTTTTTGTTATACTCTTCCTCCTTTTTTTTTTCTTTACCTCTCTTTACTTGCATGTCTGTAGTTTGCATGGTTTGACAGTGTTTGAGTTAAGACTGTGTTTGCATGGTTTGTAAGCGTTCTTATTTTACTTCTTTTCATTTTTCACACCTTTCCTATTCTCTTCGACTATTTTTCCGACTTGTCGGCAGTGGCCAGCGGATGATGATGGTGAGTCTTTCTTTCTCTTTTTCTGAATGAATGTTAACCCACGAATGATAGGTTTTGCTACTTACTTAACCCCTTATTCTCCTCTTTTAACCCCCTACTCTTTCCTTTCTCTCGAGCTAACCTTAGAGTGGATCTTAGGGTCTTTGTTAGCCTTAGCTTCTGTAGATCTGTAGAACCTTCCAAATGTTTCGCGCCATGACTCCTCATTTCACGAAGGTCAAGCTTGTCGCCCCTGCTCTCGAGTAGGCCTAGTGAAGTAGTGAATTGGTTTCTTGTACTCTCCACCTCACATAGCCAGGTACACCAAGCTCATCGGGGATTTTTCTGGGCCAGGAGTCTAATCTTCTTTTGAAGATGACCACTGCAACATCATTCGTGTTTCTTAGGTCTTTGGGCAGCTGATTAAACAGTTTTGGTCCTCTCACAATAAAACTATTTTCTTTCAGGGTTAAGGATGTTCCCTGTCTCGCCTTTAATTTGGGAACACGACACAGTCTTCCTTTTCTACTTTCCACTGTTGTTTGTGGAGTTATAGGGTTCAGAGTAAGATTAGGGACTAGTTTCTCCATTATTTTCCAAGTGTAAATAATGGTGTATCTCTCTCTCTCCTCCTTTCCAGTGAATAAACGTTTAATTCGCGTAACCTTTCCCAGTAGTTTAGTTCTTTGCTCCCCTTGATCTTGGCTGTGAAGCTTCTCTGAATCCTTCTAGTTGTCTAATGTCTTCTTTTTTATATAGGGATGTTAGGACCGAGCAGTATTCCAATTTGGGTATGATCAGTGTTTTCACTAGAGGAATCCTTATATTCCTATCCCTTCGTTTAAAGGTTCTCAGTATCTGCCACGTTATTCTCTCTGCTCTGTTTACTGCTATCTTATGTTGTGTTTCAAATTTCGCATCATCAGTCATTACAACCCCTAAGCTTTTGCTTTAGAATTTCTCTGAATTTCCTGTCCATCTGAGGTATAATATTCTATGGATTTTAGGTCCTCTCTTTTTCCGTACCGTAACAGCTGAAATTTCTCAGTGTTAAACTTCATATTGGTGTCTTCCGTCCACTTGCAGATTCTGTTCATGTCTGTTTGTAGAGATCCTATATCTTCTGGGTTTCTTATTTTTCTACTGATCTTTGTGTCATCGGCAAAGGATGTTATTGTGCTGCCTCTGGTAACGTCCTCATCTATGTCAGTTAGCATGATTATGAAGAGTAGTGGAGCTAATACTGTTCCTTGTGGTACTGGGCTGAGGACCTATGATTCTGATGAAGATGCTCCTTGTACTGTAACGACTTGCCGCCGCTCACTAATGAAATTATATATCCATTTCCCTACGTTTACTGTTATTCTCATATGCTTCAGTTTATGTATTATGATTCCATGGTCACACTTGTCGAACGATTTGGCAAAGTGTGTGTATATTATACCATAGTTTTCATTACGTTCCAGTGCATCAATAATGTTGTTGTAGTGTTCCATTAGTTGTGATAGGCATGATCTTCCTGACCGAAACCCATGTTAGTTATCATTTAATTTTTTCTGAGTTCTCAAAAAGTCATAGATTTTCTGTCTAACTATTCTTTCAAATATTTTAGTGAGATGAGATGTAAGCGACAACGGCCTATAGTTTTTGGCCAAGGATCGATCTCCTCCTTTATATATTGGAACTATGTTCGCGCTCTTCAGGATGCCCGGTATTTATCCCGTGTCTTGTGATCGTCTCCATATCCAATATAGGGGATCAGCGATTGCATTCTTGCAGTTTTTGATCAGTGTGGCATTCCATTTGTCCCGTCCTGCCGCTGAGTGTGCTTTTAATTTCCCTATAGCTTGTGTAATATCAGCTGTCGTAAAGTCGAAGTCCTTAATACTTTTCCCTTGTAGTTCTTCCTCAAAGAACGCGTTTCCATCGCATATCAGTTTGTCAGTTTTTGGGATACTGAAAGATGATTCCTACTGACTCTTATTATTTCAGGTAGTTCTGTTAGATCATCAGATAAAGCACTGTCTTCGTTTTTCAAAGGTCCAATAGTCGCATGATTTTTCAACTTCGTTTTGCAAAATTATAGAAGTACTTTGAGTTACATTTATCGCCTCTACAGCGTTACCTTCTTCTTCTGTATGCTTCGCAATTATTTCCTCTATGACGCAATCGATACTCTGCAGTTTATCATTTAATATTTTTCTGATGTTATCTTTACAGTTACTTAATTTTGCAGTCACTCTTTTTCTCTATCGGAATAATGAACTCTTTTGTCTCTCGAACCTGCTTCTGTTTCCCCTTTCTTGTATTTTTGGAACATGTCTTTCCAAAATTTCCAGCGACTTCTCCTCTAAGGTCGTTAGCATCTCTTCCGTTGTCTTGGCTTCGAAGCTGGATTTCCAATCTATTATTTCCATGTTGGATGCAACAACTTCCCAGTTTATAGCTTTGGAATGAAAATTAAAAATTTCGAATTTCCTTCTTTCTCTTGTTCGTGTTCTTTCCTTTCTTGTTGCTTTTATATTGGTTGTTATTTCAATAATGTTGCGATCCGATATTATAGTTAGGGATATTTCTACCTTATCAAATAGGTTGCTGTTGTTTGTGAACACTAAATCTAGGCAGTTGTTTTTCTTGTGTTTTCTGTTATTTCTTGTGTTGACATAAATTCATCAGTCAGAGCTAGTAGCATCTTACCGGCTCCTGGTCTTCTCGTGTGCCCCCCTTGTCCTAGTGTGTACATTAGGGTGGATCACTTTTCACTTTTTTTTTAAAAATTATAGCTGGTCAAAGTTTTTCCCATGATGTGGTTCAGTGGAAGTACACTGACACCATTTTTACCAAAATCGATCAATATTTAGGGGTCGCGCATCGACCTTGAAAATTTCAATTTTAGAAATTTGTCCAAATTGACAATTTTTTACTGAATAAAGATAAATCATCACATGACCATATTTTCTGAATCCTCTCAGTGAAAGAAATCCTCTCAGATACTTACCAAGTTGATAGGGCAAGTGGTTTAGAAGTTATACTCACCTTGAGATAGCATTAAAATTTAAAATACCGTATTTTTCCCCATACCTCCATATGCTGTCTGCCATTGTCTGCTTTTTAGGATAAGATAAAACGAATAAGGAAAGATCAAATGTATTTTGTATTAAAACGGTTTACCGATATCACTAAAGGCACTTACTCCGGTGCCCCTAACTAGGTTCAAAAACTGTATGAATCGTGGTTAGAACACACGTCATCTTAAGGCGTGCGCCATGTACTCTCTCTGCTAACTCCCTTTCCCTCTGCGCTACGTCATCTTGGCAAGTGACGACTTCTTGAAGTCACCGAGTTCTTTCCGGCTCTTTTCCACGAGCTGAAGAAGACCCTGCAGCTGTGACTCGTCTTTTGTGACAGTGTTCGCGTAATCTTCTATCAGTTTTATCCCTCTCTCTGCCACGTCGTTGGTAACTTTCAGATGCGAGATGACATTCTTCAGATCACAGTAGTTCTTATCTTGATCCCACTTATTCACCGGCAGAGTGAGCCACGTAGACGCGCACACCTGCAGGCCTGTGAACACGAACCACGATGACTCATCGATCAGGTCCGGAAGGCGCGTCGTGTCATCAACCGAGACGTTGTCATACGTGAAGTCCTCGGGCACAGCGAGGCGGCACAGCTTCTTTGCCATCTCGTGCTTCACAGTGTCTTCCACTTTGTCACTGCAGAGGGCGAAAACGACGGTCTGAGGCCTCAGATACCACAAGTGCCGCCTGATCACTGCCAGTGAAGCCTCTGCAATCTCGCGATCCACAGCCCTGTACTGCAGAAGACGCTGGTACAACACAAGGTCATTCAGCGGGATCAGCTGCGACAGGAGCCGCCAGCCAGGCAGGTGCGTAGAGGAGTGCAGTAAATAGTACCACTCTCTGAAGTTTCTGTACCAGCTCGTCGTCGAACTCCAGCTGACCGCTGAACATCAGGAGCTTCGTGTAGTAGATGATCTGAAACGAATACGCACTGTGATGTATAAATACCGATACCACTCCATATAAGTTTGTTTAATGGTAAATTATTTATCTTATTTTTTTCTGGTAGGGACTTCAAATGGCTGTTTGCAGAAGGCAATACAATATTTAACTTCTAATTCAAAATACCAACCTTGGCCATCCACCTCGCATGATGGTAGGCTCCTGGGCGCATGAAGTGTGTGCCACGACGTGGCTGGGCCCCGAGTACCAGGAGTGTAATCTCCGCCACTTCTCGGTAGTCTTCTCTGACAAGACCAGAAGCGGTGCCGAGGAACTTGACTGCCTCATCTCGGAGCTCCATCAGCCACGTCACCTCCGCCAAATGCTCGATCTCCAGCTCGCGATAAGTCGAGAGGTCGAGCTTGTCCCACCTGAAAGGGGAGTTATGAAAATATTGCATGAAAACGACTGAAGTTTCCCTTTTCGACTGCTATTAACATCATTAGTAGAAGGACGCTGATATCTCAATTGCTCTGAAGGCAAAAAATCATTGGAGAAAACAAATGCGCCTTAGACTTGAAATTCACCTTCTCCTCAGATACTGGAACAAAGGTTCAGTTGGTGCTGTGGTTCTTCCAAACGCGGTGATGACCACTGCCCCCACGATGAGCTCCATAACGTGATGGCGACAGCCCAGCTGGAAGAGCGGTTTACCAAGCATGTTCTCCAGCCGGACCACCGCACCCTGCACCCTCCCCGTATTGGAGGAAGTTGTGTCGAAGCACAGTCCAATCACGTTGTTCTCGCATCCCCAGTCTTTGAGAGCACGAAAGGTCGCCTGGGCCTGGGACAGACCGGTGCCGTCAGCAACAGTCGGAACGGCCAGCAACTTTCCTTCTGTGCATTGGGGAGCTCCGGAGATGAGAATCGCCTGGCGGTGCTCCAATGATCCAAGAGAGTCCTGAAACGTATGTCATACATGCCAATCCATTATCGTCCACTGGAATATGTCAATCCACTGTCGTCACTGGAACATGTTAATTCACTGTCGTCCACGGTGAGGGCAAAACTGACCTTGATTACTTTACCGTCCCAGTGGACGACAGCATGCCTCGGAGATACGAAGGATTTCTGCACAGCTGTCGACACTTCACAACGATGTGCCACTCTTCCACGGCGAGACGTGTCCTTCGAGATACTGAATTTGTCGAGGTCTGCTGGCGGATCTGACGAACGTAGGACTGCCGCCACGACACTTGCCACCTATGTGCGAAATTGAAAGGAAATTGACGAGGATGCGTATGGTTTTTATGTGACAAAATAATCACTAAATTTTCCGTCGTTACGTCTATTATATCTTTGTCAAGGAAAGATCATTACTGATATGTACAGACCTGATTATTGGACATCCGGAAGCGATCAGCCACTTCAATAACAGCCGGTGCATTGAGGATGCGGTGAGGAAGGCTGATTGATACAGTTGATTCTCTCGGCTGTCGGTATGGTGGTTCTAGCTGTGACTCGGAGTTTCTCGATGATCTGCTTTCTATAGATTCATCGTCGCTCTCAGCTTCGGTTCCTAATTTCGTTTTTGAGGTGCCTGGCTCATCACGAGATTGTTGTCTTGAGAGTTGTCGTTTTCTCTTGACACCGAACACTATCATTCCCACTCATTGTTGTCTGGCGCAGGCCCCGTTGATCCTCATAAAATTTAATATCTTCTTGTTTGTTGTTGTCTGAGAGCAGTCGACTTTTCTGTATCTCTTCAATAGCATCGGGAGCTCCGATGTCCCAGAGCTTGTTCAGATTTTCTGAAAACTTCTCCCTGCCTTTTCCCTCGTCACTGTCTCTCATCTTGCTCTTCTGCAGCGAGCGCCACTCTTCCCACAGTAACTCCAGTTTTCTTTCGCAGTTACGCCTCGTGATCGTCTTTATACGTGCCATGTTCCAAAATGCCAGAACATTGGCCACCGTGTCTTTTACGGCGGCCTTCCTGTCAGTAGTTTCCTGCTTGGCATAGAAGAAGTACTGGAGAACTTGATGTGTGGTTAGCAATTTGGCACCACCGATCGAGGAAGATGGCTGACCAATTAAGAAGACGTCCGTGGCTGACCTTAGAGAAGGTGGTGTTGTTGTTGCTGCTTTCTCTTTTCCAGAATAAGTAACTTTCAGAGTCTTCCCACTCCTGGTTGTTAACAGTTTATCCA
Organism: Bathynomus jamesi; assembly: GCA_023014485.1. Taxonomy (NCBI): domain Eukaryota; kingdom Metazoa; phylum Arthropoda; class Malacostraca; order Isopoda; family Cirolanidae; genus Bathynomus; species Bathynomus jamesi. The sequence continues at coordinate 1,615,910 of JAJOZX010000254.1, read as the reverse complement.
TTGTACTAAAGTCTAGACTTATCAAACAAGAATCAATTGACACAGTTGATCTGTAAAAAGCAAACTGTGATTAGTAAAAATATTGGTCATAGACATAGCGTGTGTGTGTAATTGGGATTTTAGGATGCGCCAGCTACTGATGCTATGATTACGTCCATAACGGGGGACAAATACGGTATTTTAAATTTTAATGTTATTTCTAGGTGAGTGTAACTTCTAAACCACTTCTCCGATCAACTTGGTAAGTATCTGAGAGGATTTCTTTCACTGAGAGGATTCAGAAAATATGGTCATTTGATGATTTAGCTTTATTCAGTAAAAAATTGTCAATTTGGCCAAATTTCCAAAATTGAAATTTTCAAGGTCAATGCGCGACCCCTAAATATTAATCGATTTTGGTAAAAATGGTGTCAGTGTACTTCCACTGAACCAATCCATTGGAAAAACTTTGACCAGCTATAATTTTTAAAAAAAAGTGAAAAGTGATCCACCCTAGTGTACATATATCTTTCCCTATCCTTTTATATTTTATGAATGGAAAATTAAAATCACCACAAAGAAAAATATTTGGGGTTGGAGGGTGTAGAACTGTAGATCTTTTACCCAGTTTCTTACCTCTGCAATGGAATCTTAAAATTTTGAGGTTGGCGTGTTTGCGGGTCTGTACATTACAATTAGTACCATATTTAATTTTTCAACTTTTGCTGCTACACATTCTACGTAGCTGTTTGAGGTACTTATAGTCATTTCTGTTATATGCCTTTCGCGTGTGTAAAGCACATTCTCCTTTATGTCTCACCGTTCTGTCGGCTCCGAGGATGTTATATTTTTCAGTTTGTATTTCTTTTTTATCAATACAGGACTCACATTGTTCACAGTTCGCCTGGCAGTCCTTTAGATGGGTTTCCGTGAGGCATGCAAAGTCTGCTCCGGTTTCTTGCATGAGTCCTTTCAGGTATAAAACTTTGTCTGGGGAATGATTTGATTTAAGGCTCTGAATGTTGGCTAGGATTATTATAATTTTTTCTCTACCATTTTCACATACATTCGATTCGTTTCCCGATAGTGGTGCCGGTTTCGTTGTCTTGTGGTCCTCCGAGAATTTGCCTCTCTTTATCTTTGTCGGTACCTGTTGTCCCGAAAACGCATGAAGTGGCTTTGTGCGTGCCTTCTGTCCGGCTCTCGGATTCCTATATTTGTCAGCTGACTTTGTATTTCCTGGATGGTATTTAGCAGCTGAATTTTGTTGGCTACGTCTAAAAAAATTGGTAGCCCCTTTTGATGTTCTTTTTTCCTGTTCACCTGTTGCGTTCCTTTGAGGGTGGTGGTGACGGCATTTTTGTCCGTACTTGCACCTCCCATATCTTGCATAGGTGTTGCAGATAGTAATGTGGTGGAACTTGCACTTTTTTTCAAATCTGGAATATCCTCTTGTATGATGTGTGTTACATAATGTGGGATGTGCATAGATGCATTGCCCATCCAGATATCTGCAGTACCCTTTTGCGTAGTATTTACAAACGGAATTTTCTGCGCTTCTACTTCTTGTTATCTGGTTATCTTCAATGTTCTTAATTTTGATATTATCATTTTTTTTTTGGCTGTTTATTTCCTACGTTTTTCTTTTTTCTTTTTATCATTTTGTTTGGTGGGCAGTTTTACCACCTTGCAACTTTTACCTGTCTCTTTTCTTTCATCTATGTCTCCATTCTGTACTATATTGTTATTCATTCTTATATTGTTATTTGTTGTTTCTTCTTCTCTCTCATCCACCCGAATTATCATTGGGACATTTCCAGACTCTTGTTTCCCCATATTTCCCTCCTTTTCTGTAACACTCGCATTCGCTTTCTCCATTTCTTTAAATACCGCAAAGGAGTTTACAGTCTGTGTACATGCGGCACAGAGAAATGTGATTTTTGCGATCTGTTTAGCGTTCGAGACGAGGGATATTTTCCTATCAACCCAATTCATGCAGTTAAAGTCGTGCAGTTTTTGACAGAAATCGCATCTTAATGCTGCCTTTTCAGTTGTTTCCAGATTAAACAAATTGCAGATTAAGTGAGAATTTGGACCCAATGCCATGCTACTCATTAATTATCTTAAAAAGAAACACAAACAAATTATTTATTTATTCATTTATTTTCTTTTTCCCTTTCTTTCTCTTTCCTTTCCTATCGATGGTCGCAAGGGTTTTCTGACCTTTGCGTTTTATGACCTTTTCCCTGCATTGTTTAAAAAATTTCTCGAATGCCAACCGTATTACGCTTTAAATATTTACGTTAAACTGGTGATAATTTATGTAAACTGTATAGCACTTTCTTACCTATAATGAATTTCAATTTATAATTTATATGCACGGATTCACTGATACTTTATACACTTTCGGATGTAAACATATATATATATATACACACAGTAGAATCAGCTTATTATAATCACTTTGGGACGCAGCTATATTGATAATAATAACCGACTGATAACATAAAGAGGTGTATGTTAAAACAGAAAAGTTAAAATAGTTAAAAGGCAGTAATAAAACAATTTAAAAAATTCATACCTTTAATATTTACTGTCGAAATTCATCTAGTGTTGTTTGCCTGCGGTTTGTTTGCAGTAAGTCATTAATAAAGCGCTCATAATCATAATGCTTTTGAAATTCAGCAGATCGGTGTTGCACGCCGCGACGAAGTATTTGCAGAGCTTCTCGCATCTGAGCGTTTGTTGGAGGGTCTTCTGGACTATCTTCTTGTTTAGTGTCTTCATTCTCTTCCCTTTCTTCAGCCAATTCAGAGCCTGCTTCAGTAAAAGCTTGGCATATTTCTGATGATGTCATGGTAGCTGCCACTTGAATTTCCTCATCAATGGCCAACCAGCTTTTAAAATCTTCTTCTGACATACCATCTGGGGGTTTCTCCATGATTTCCTCTTCAATAGCATCGGGTTCTTCATTTGGAGATGTTTCCGTGCCCTTCTTAAAGAAGCCACCCTTTGTGAAACAGTTTTCAATGGTTCTCTCAGTCACTTGTTTCCATGACATTGTTATAAGATGTAGGGCATCAAGGAGGGAAATTCTTTTAGCAATTAACAAAAGCTAGAGTGGACCTGAACCAACAAATTATAGCAATGTTTAAGCACTGTTAGCACTGTAAGCACTGTTTAAGACTACCGTCTTGAACGAAAGCTAGCATGTAACTGAACCAATAAATAGGCTGGAGTGGAAAGACCGATGAAAAGTGGTGAAATCTGCCGAGTCATTTTATGAGTTATTTTAAGATTCTGATAACTATAACCGAAACTCTGATTACTATAAGCGGAGGTTTTATAATGTAATTTAACCTCGATGCTTTGGGACTGTTAATTCTGATAACATTAGGCGATTGATAACAATATCGGTGATTACAATAAACGGATTCTACTGTATATATATACATATATATATATATATATATACACACACTGTATATATGTGTGTATATGTATATATATATATGTATATATATGTATATATATATATATATATATACAGTATGTGTTATAATGTAATAATGTTTCAGACCAACAAAGACCCTAGGATCCACTCATGGCTGGTCTACCTAACTGTTTTCGTAATTGTGTATTGTGCATGTCCTCCGTGGTGGCGGAGAGGACCTACAATTTTTGGGTTCCGAACCACAAGGCCTTAGTTTTACTACCTTAAATTATACCCAATCTATCAACATATGCGTCTAATCGATTTTTAAACATGTTTATAGATGTGCTACTAATTACTTCTACCGGCAAACTATTCCAGCTACTGTATTTACTATTCTATGCGCAAAAAAGTTTTTGGCAACTGCTGTCTCGAACCTTCTACTTGTCAACTTACACCCGTTATTTCTAGTCGTATTATATTGAGATATTTCGAAAAAGCTATCTCTATCTACGTTATCAAACCCATTCATAATTTTGAAAACCTGGATTAGATCACCCCTCAGCCTCCTAGTCTCAAGTGCAGTCAATTTTAACTCCTTAAGCCTATCCTCTTACGAATTCGACCTAAGCGACGGAATCATCTTAGTTGCTCGTCTTTGAACTCTTTCGATTTTGTCTATATGTTTTCGCATATGCGGATTCCAAAATTGGATCGCGTACTCCAAATGGGGTCTTACTAATGATTTATAAAGAGGAACAATAATATCGCGCGATTTGTACTCAAACTTCCGAGCTATAAAACCTAGCACTTTGTTCTCTTAATTGACCGCTGCTGTACTTTATTTCGCCACTTTTAAATTACCAGTGACTATAACTCCTAAATCTTTTTCCTGCTCTACGCTTGTTAACTCCTTCCCTGACATACTATACGCAAAATTACCGTTGCTCGAACATATATGTAAAATTTTGCACTTATCGACGTTAAATATCATTTGCCATGTGACTGGATTTTACTTCTATCTTCGTCATTAATCACCCTACCACCCAACTTCGTGTCATCCGCAAACTTTGAAACCGTACTGACTAGGCCGACATCTATGTCGTTAATATACAGGGTGTCCCAGAATTAACTATCTATTTCAATGAAATCGGACAAATTTAATAAAAACTGACATAGTTTTGTGTTTATTACTAAATTATGATACAAAAACAAATAGATTTATAAATCATAAGTCAAAACTTTATTGAGAAGTTTCAACATGTGCACCGTCTGTAATCTGTATCTCTGCAAATTTCAAATCTATCCTCAGCGCTGCGAAACACATTTTGAAGCATTTCAGGTGTTATCTCCCGCACTGCCAACTGGAAGCGTTCTTTAAGTTCAGCTAAACTATTGATCTTTTGGCGATAAACCTTTGTTTTTATGAAACCCCATGCAAAGAAATCCAGGGGTGTCAAATCCGGAGAACGCGGAGGCCAAGGTCGAGGTCCTCCACGTCCAATCCACCGATTCGGAAGGCGTCTGTTGAGGTATTCTCGAACAATTAGAGTATAATGACATGGTGCTCCATCTTGTTGAAACACAACATTATCAAGAATGCCATCATCAAGAAGCTGTGGTTCGAGAAACTGCTGAAGCATATCAAGGTAGACGGTACCTGTTACAGTTGCTCCCGCAAAGAAGAATGGGCCATAAATTTTGGATTTGGTCATTCCAAGCCACACGTTAACTTTTGGAGAGTCTCTTTGCCATTTTATGACTTCAGACGGTCTTTCATTGGACCAGATAATGAAAAAATTATGAAAATAAAATTATGAAAAAAATTTAGAAATTTATACATTTGTAACACATATTAAACATGATAAACACAAATAAAAGTGTGTTTTTAAAAAATTTGTCCGATTTCATTGAAATAGATAGTTAATTCTGGGACACCCTGTATATAAGAAAAAGGAAGGGACCCAATACAGAACCCTGAGGAACGCCGCTTGTTACATTAGCCCAACATGACACCGCTCTATCAAGAACCACCCTCTGTTTCCTTCTTCGCAACCACTCTTTTATCCAATTTATTACTACACCACTGATTCCATGAGCCTTAGTTTTTTTCAATGAGTCTTTTGTGCGGTACGGTGTCAAACGCTTTTTGAAAATCTAAATACACTACATCAACCGCCCGATGACTATCGTAAACTTCAACCACGTTTTGAAAAAATTCCAAAAGATTAGTTAAACAAGATTTGTTTAACCTAAAACCTGCTGCGTATTTCTAATCAAGTTATGCAATTCTAACTGTTCGACTATACGATCTCTAATTATTGATTCCAGTAGCTTACCTACAACAGACGTTAAACTGATTGGCCTATAATTTCCCGCCGCACCTTTATCGCCTTTCTTAAAGATAGGTTTTACATTTGGTAATTTGAAATTATCTGGTACGCACCCCTCAGAAATAGACGCATTAAAAGGCTTTGTTAGCTTCACAACAATGCTTTCTTTTAATTCTTTTAGTTGTATGGGATATATAGAATCTGGCCCCGGTGATTTAAGCATTTTCATTTTATCAATGTAGCGCATTACCTCCCTTTCACTAACCACAATATTATCCAAAGTATTACCATTATCAAAAGGTATTATGTCTATCACCGTAGGGATATTCGTTACATCTTCTATAGTAAAAACTGACGTAAAAAATTCGTTTAGCAAGGTAGCCATTTCCTTGTTTTCAGAAACTAACTCTCCTTTAAAATTTTTCAACGGCCCCAAGACACTTTTTACTGGATTCCTATTGTTGACGTAATGAAAGAATCGCTTGGGGTTTTCTCTGCCGTCACGAGCTATGGAGATTTCAAATTCGCCTTTGGACTTTTTTATTACACTTTTCGCTTCACGCCTTAGAGATATGTAGTTGTTTCGTAACCACAATTTGTCTTTATCGCATTTATGTAGCCTATAAGCCCTATCTCTACTCTTTATAATATCTTCTACTCTAGAAGTAAACCACAAGGGCTTGTTGTTTACTTTCGCACGCTTAATTTTGTACGGTACACATTCCCATTTATAGTCCTAAATACTGTTTCAAACGAGTCCCACATTAGTTTTGCGTTGGAGATCCCCATTACGTTTTCCCAATTGACGTGTGACAATTCATTTCGAAATTTACAAAACTTTGCGTGCTGGAAGTTAGGAATTTTTGTCGAGTTAGCTGATTTCGAGTGACTTACTGAGAGGACAAACTCTACCATATTGTGATCGCTATGGCTTAACGGTTCTAATACTTGAAGATCCGTGATTAGCCTATCATTCGTAGTTATTACTAAATCTAAAATACTGTCCAACCAACCGCGTAGGTTCCCCAACCTTTTGAATAAGAAAGCAATCCTCGAGAAAATTAACTAAACGATTACCTTCAGCGTCTCCCTGCATTGTAAGTCACGTTCGCGCAATTAAAGTCACCCATAACTAAGGCCTGCTCACTACCTATTATTCTCTTTAGTTCACGATATAACGCTTCGTCCGTATCAGCTGTTTGATTAGGGTGCCTATAAATAACCGCGACAAGTTTGAAATCGTTCAATTTAAGTTCTGCTATAGTCGAATCTATCGGTTCTGGAATTGTGTGCTTTAATTCTATAACGTTATACAACATAACACCGCCTCCTCGCCCACCTATTCTGTTTTTAACAAAAAGTCTATAACCTCTAATTTGATATTCCCCTACAAAGTCACGTGTTTCAGTGCTAAGCCACGATTCATTTATCGCAATTAAATCATAGTCATTACAAGCAATTAAAGAAAAAAATTCGTTTATTTTATTTCGTAGGCTACGAGCATTTAAGGATAGAACCTTCAAATTGTAATTGCGATACGTTCGCGAGAGCAAGGGAAATTTGAGGAAATTACGCCGGGACCGTTCGGGTTACGGCAGCCTGAAAAGAAGAGACAGTATTATGAAATAGTCTTCCTAAACGCGCAGCTCAAACGTTCATTAAGATGAAGTTCACCTCCGAGGAACAAGGCCCTCCTGCCGTAGAAACTGTTTAAAAAATTCGCAAAATGCACTCCTTCCTATTGGCAAAGAGATTTTAGGTTATTATTGATATAGGTCACCTTGCTGTAGAAATCGCTACGTTGGATAATTCGAGGAAGTATACCTGTTAAAACAATCTTATTAGTTTTTTCCTTTGGTCGCTCTAGTAAGTCCCTGTACTTAGCCAGCAGCTCTTCCGATCTAGAATTTAAAACGTTACTAGTACCGACATGAATAACATACGTTGTGTCCTCAGAGGTTCCGTCTGTAAAATAGTCTACACCAGGGGTTCCCAAATTGTGTTCCGCGGAACACTTCTCACGGTATACAAATGTTCCGCGGAACACCAATTTGGGAACCCCTGGTCTACACTATTAGTTACATCCTCTACCCTTGCACCAGGGTAGCAGTAACGGCGCCTACAACGAGGGTTTCTCCCACAGAATTCTTCTAGCTGCCCTCGAACAATGGAATCGCCACATATATATATATATATATATATATATATATATATATATATGATGAATAAAACCACGAAGGAAAAAAGAAACACAAAGGGTGCTCAAGCGCTTTCGTCTAATGACATCCTCAGGAAGTTCCTGAGGATGTCATTAGACGAAAGCGCTTGAGCACCCCTTTGTGTTTCTTTTTCCTTCGTGGTTTTATTCATCATAAATACTTTTCACGAGTCACTTTCGTGAAATAATTTTTCATATATATATATATATATATACAGGGCGTCCCAAAAAAATGTATACACACTTTAACAGCTGATAGCTCAATTGATGTTTCTTTCTTTCCAAGTTAAACCCATTAGAATTAATAATGGCAGTCAGACTAAGCTTTGAACAAAGGAAATTCATTCTAAAATGCTACTGGAAGTGTGAAAACGCAGTTGAAGTGCAAAGACAGTTTAGGAGGGAGTTTCAAACAGATCCACCAACGCGACTTACCATCACTCGAATTAGAGATAAGTTTGAAGCCGATGGAACTGTTCAGAATGTCCACAAGAAGCGTTCCGGAAGACCACGGACATCGACAAGCCCCACAAAGCAAGAAAGAGTACTGGAAACGTATCACCAAAGTCCAAGAAAATCTGTGCGGCAAGCGAGTCGTGAGGTAGGAATTTCAGAATCGTCTGTCCAACGCATTTTGAAGCGCTGTCAATGGAAAAGTTACATTCCAAGATTAGTCCATGCTATTAATGAAGATGATCCGGACCGAAGAGTGGAGTATTGCGAGTGGTACTTGGCACGATGTGGATGTGGATTGGACGAAGGGGTTTCGTAGAATACCCTCCGCGTTCACCAGACCTCACACCACTAGACTTTTTTTTATGGGGATACTTAAAAGACAAAGTCTACGCTATAAAACCTGCAACAGTCGCTGAATTGAGAGCAGCCATTGAACGAGAATGCACACAAATACCAAACGAAATGTTTCGTGACGTTTGCGATTCCATTGCTTCGCGTTATCAGCAGTGCCTGGACCAGAACGGACGTCAGTTTGAAAACAGGCGTTGACAAAACAATTAAATAATGTCTGTAGATTCTATTACATTTTGAAAATGAAATGTATTTTAATAAACACTGCCTTTATAAGTATTTAAAGAGTGTATACATTTTTTTGGGACGCCCTGTATATACAAATATATAGAAGTACCTGAAACAGCTACGTAGAATGTGTAGCAGCAAACGTTCAAAACATTAAATATGGTACTAATTGTAATGTACAGACCCGCAAACACGCCAACCTCAAAATTTTCAGATTCCCTTACAGAGGGAAGAAACTGGGTAAAAGATCTACACTCTCCATCCCCAAATATTTTTCTCTTTGGTGATTTTAATTTCCCATTCATGAAAAATAAAAGGATAGGAAAAAATATATGTATACACCAGGACAAGTGGGGCACACGAGAAGACCAAGAGCAGGGAAAAATGCTACTAGCTCTAGCTGATGAATTTATGTTAACGCAAGAAATAACAGAAAACACAAGAAAAAACAACTGCCTAGATTTGGTATTCACAAACAACAGTAATCTAATTGATAAGGTAGAAATATCCCCAACTATGATATCGGACCACAACATCATTAAAATAACAACTAATATAAAGGCAACAGGAAAGGAAAGAACACGCACAAGAGAAAGAAGCAAATTCGAAATTTTTAATTTTCACTCTAAAGCCATAAACTGGGAAGATGTTACATCCAGCATGGAAGTAATAGATTGGAAAACCATTTTCGAGACCAAGACAACGGGGGAGATGCTAATGACGTTAGCGGAGAAGACGTTAGAAATTGTGGAGAAACATGTCCCAAAAATACAACGAAGAGGAAAGAGAAACAGGTTCGAGAGATAAAAGAGGGCAGTGTTTCGAAAGATAAAAAGAGTGACTGCAAAATTAAGTAACTGTAAAGATAACAACATCATAAAAATACTAAATGATAAACTGCAAAGTATCGATTGCGTGATACAGGAATTACGTAATTGAGAAACATACAGAAAAAGAAGAAGACGACGCTATAGAAGCGATAAAGGCTTACTGAAATTACTTCCATAATTTCGTAACAAGAAAGTCGAAAAACCATGCGACTATCGGACCTTTAAAAAACGAGAACAGTGCTTTATCTGATGATCTGAAATATTAAGAGCTCAGTACGAATCATCTTTCACTAACCCAAAAACTGACAAATTGATATGCGATAGAAACGAGTTCTTTGAAGAACTACAAGGGGAAAGTATGATATAGCGGACTTCGACTTCACGACGGATGATATTACACAAGCCATAGGGAAACTAAAAACACACAGCGGCAGGATTGGATAAATGGAATGCCACACTGATCAAAAACTGCAAGAATGCAATCGCTGAGCCCCTATATTGGCTATGGAGACGATCACTAGACACGGGAGAAAGCACCGGGCACCCTGAAGAGCGCGAACATAGTCCCAATATATAAAGGAGGAGATCGATCCGAGGCCAAAAACTATAGGCTAGTGTCGCTTACATCTCATCTCACAAAAATACTTGAAAGAATAATTAGACAGAAAATCTACGACTTTTTGGAAACTCAGAAAAGATTACATGATAACTAACATGGGTTTAGGTCAGGCAGATCATGCCTATCACAACTAATGGAACACTACAACATTATTGATGCACTTGAAAGTAATGAAAACTATGATGTGCTATTCACAGACTTTGCTAAAGCGTTTGACAAGTGTGACCATGGAATCATAATACACATACACTGAAATATATGGGAATAACAGGAAAAGTAGGGAAATGAATATATAATTTCCTTATTGAGCGGCGGCAAGTCGTTAAAGTACAAGGAGTATCTTCATCAGAATCAGAAGTCCTCAGCTCAGCAACACAAGGAAGAGTATTAGCTCCACTACTCTTCGTAATCATGGTAAGTGACATAGATGAGGACGTTATCAGAGACAGCACAGTAACATCCTTTGCGGATGACACAAAGATCAGTAGAAAAATAAGAAACCCAGAAGATATAGGATCTCAACAAACCGACATAAAGAGAATCTGCAAGTGGACGGAAGACAACAATATGAAGTTTAACACTGAGAAATTTCAGCTGTTAAGGTACGGAAAAAGAGAAGACCTAAAACCCATGGAATATTATACCCCAAATGAACAGGAAATTCAGAGAAATTCTAGAGCAAAAGATTTAGGAGTTGTAATGACAGATTATGCGAAATTTGAAACACAAAATAAGATAGCAGTAAACAGACAGAGAGAATAACGGGGCAGATATTGAGAACCTTTAAACGAAGGGATAGGAATGTAATGATTCCTCTACTGAAAACCCTGATCATACCCAAATTGGAATACTGCTCGGTCCTAACATGCCCATATAAAAATGAAGACATTAGACAGCTAGAAGGGATCCAGAGAAGCTTCACAGCCAAGGTCAACGGGTGCAAAGAACTAAATTACTGGGAAAGGTTACGCGAACTAGACCTATGTTCACTGGAAAGGAGGAGAGAGAGATACACCATTATTTACACTTGGAAAATAATGGAGAAATTAGTCCATAATCTTACTGTGAACCCTATAACTCCCCAAATAACGGTGGAAAGTAGAAAAGGAAGACTGTGTCGTGTTCCCAAATTAAAGGCTAGAGAGGGTGTGAAAAGAAAGAAGAAAGAAAATAGTTTTGTTCTGAGACGACCAAAACTTTTTAATGAGCTGACCAAACACCTAAGGAAAACGAGCTGTGTTGCGGTGGATAGCTTCAAAATAAGATTAGATGCCTGGCTCAGAACATATATATATATATATATATATATATCCTTCGGAGAGAGCACTCCTACCAGGCGCGTTCCTAGGGTGGCGGAGGAGGGAACCCTAGAACCTTCGTATGGCTGCTCCGAATATACAGAATAAGGAGCTGCGTACCAAACAAGTAGCATCGGGATGGCAGACCGGCTGCTTTATTTGCCAAGAAACCCTATGATGATGGCGCATACCCGGTACGTGCGAACTGACGCACCTTCCCTTCCTGGTCCACAGGAGGGAGGTGACAAACGAGAAGAACCTGGAGCGAAGACGCCATGTGTGGGACCCGACCCGGCTTCTAAGCCAGATGGGACATATGTCAAGTAAGTCAAATCATATATATATATATATATATATATATATATATATATATATATATACAGGGTGAGTCAAAAGTCTCCATACATAGGCAAAATGGTATCTGCGTGCGCCAGTGGCTGGATCAGCAGTTTCCGGGTCACTGGATTGGCCGCCGTGGTCCCGTGGAGTGGCCTCCGAGGTCCTCAGACCTCCACCCCCTCCCCCTTGATTTTTACTTGTGGGGGCACTTGAAAGCCATGGTGTGCCAGGTGAAAATACAAAACACGGACCACCTAAAGAACGCTTTCGTGATGCGTGTGCACGCATAACACCAGACGTGTTAACGCGCGTTTGCCATGACTGGGAGGAACGTATCCGTATGTGCATTCAGTGTAATGGTGCCCACATAGAGCATATTTTGTGACTTACAAGTGATTGCATAATAAAGTGACCATTTTGCCTATGTATGGAGACTTTTGACTCACCCTATATATATATATGTATGAAAATTATTTCACGAAAGTAACACGTGAAAAATATTTATGATGAATAAAACCACGAAGGAAAGGAAACACAAAATGGTGTCCTACGTACACTTTTACTCGGAACATGATACCCCCACTAAGAAGGCCATATTTTCATCACTGTTTCTCCGCGCCCTTAGGATCGCCAGTCCGGAATACATCGATGCCGAATTGGAAAAAATCAACGGTATTGGAAGTGATTTGTGTTATCCATCTGCGTTTATGGAATCTTGTCTCAACAAGGCAAAACGAACTTTCTATCGTGTCAATATTAACACTCGTACTTTGTCAAAAAATATTTTAGTACTTCCATTTTTCCCGGGCTTTTTAGGCATTGCTAATGTACTTAAACTTTTGGATATTAATGTAGTATTTTCATATACAATATTGTGAAAAATATCATAGTAAAAAATAGCCCTACCAATAATTCAGGCATTATCTATAAAATTGGTTGTAAACAATGTGATTCCTTTTACATAGGTCAGACGGGAAAGGATTTGCACGCACGTATAAAACAGCATCAATATTCCGTTAGAACAGGACAGTTGTCCAGTGCCCTTTTTGTCCATTTGTCAGAGTTAGCCCACTGTATTGATTGGAATAATGCTTCAGTTTTATTCCATTCAAGCAACATTGTTAATAGAAATATTCTTGAGTCTGCCATTATCCAACTTTCAAATAACTTCAACATAAGCAAAGGTCTTTTTCAACTCGATCCTGTTATTTTGAATTCCTTTAAAACAGATTTAGATAAGAAGGGTAAAACATTAAATCTTTGGTAAACTTGTCTTCTACTTTATTAACTTTTAATTTGCATTTTATTTTTTTATATATATCGAAACCTGACCATAGGCAGCAGTGTGTTAAAACCCGGGCAGAGTTCCAGTATAAATTTGTATTTTTATAATCCATTTGATCTTGTGCTAAAAATCGATATTTTTCCTTACAAATCTGCACACCTCACTGGTAATCCTTTAAGGTTTTAATTTTTAATTTTTATTTTTACTTCTCTGTTTATTGTATATATATGTATGTATGTATGTATGTATGTATGTATTTGTATATATAGATATGTATGTATATATATATATATATATATATATGTGTGTGTGTGTGTATGTATGTTATTTATTTTTTCTTTTTTTTTCTTTCTGTAACCTATATATAGGCTTAACCTTTTTATGTACTTCAGTGTTCCTGAGGATGTCATTAGACGAAAGCGCTTGAGCACCATTTTGTGTTTCCTTTCCTTCGTGGTTTTATTCATCATATATATATATATATATATATATATATATATATATATGAAAATCTTTGTCTTCTTAAAAGAAAGCACTAACTACTACGAAATCAAAAGCATAATTGGAAGGCAAAGTGAAACACATCTCTATTTCTCTAAACTGAATGGAAAACATCATATCTCTGCCCTCTCATTTTATTTTACTTTTTATATGCTTAATTATTCTGTAAATAATTCATCCGTCTCGAACGCGATTTTGAATTAAAAATGTGAAAAAACGAATCTAAAAGACTACTAAATTTTACTTTCTTTCAAATTGGGAATATTTGCCCGAATTTGGACTCCATCAGTGTTGATTAAATGATTTAAATTCTCTTTATGTTTAACCAAAAACCTATTATTATTTCCAGCTGTTAGGCTGTATCGATGTTGATAGAGCCTCCTTTTTGTATCTATAGTTTCACCTTTACATTTTGGGAGGAAATTATGGAATAAATACACCCTTGAATGCCTTTGCCTTTGCAGTAGTTAACTGAAATCTGATGACTTTTACCAAAATATTAGAAACTAATGTTTCAACTCTGATCCCTTCCGAAATAAGTATATTTATATTATAATCTATATTACAGCGTGCCTTTAAATACATTTCATCCTGGTTTCTTATTCTCTTGCTATGATTACAAATTTTTTTTCTTAAATACAATGTTCTGGCAATAAAATGTTTAGCATCGCCTAATTCTCAAAAGCTATTTTTTAAATATATAGCCATCAAAAACAACCCATTTAAGGGAACTGTTTTGGTGTTCTTTATATGGTTTGAAAATGTATGAATGCAAGTGTTCTAAAGAGTCGTTTCAATAACTTTTGATTTAGGTATTTGCTTAATATTTCTGCAAACCAGCATCAAGGAAAAGCAAATAAAAAATTCTCTTCACACATAGGTTTTAACTTTTCTTAGTTTGCGTTCGGTTATTGCAATTTTATATATGGGTGTCCGAGAATTATCTGTACAATTTTTGGCTGTTATTAAAAGTCAACCATGAAGTGTAGAAATTCCAGTTTTGTCCCATTTTACAGAGAATCTCATTAAGTTGTTTCTGATACCACGTTTTGACAAGTTTTTTTAGAAATGTACGCGGGTGACAGACATTGATGATTTAAAAGCAAGAATCACAGCTGCTATTGAGCGAATTGATGTGGATATGCTGCAGCGTACATGGCAACATTTGGAGTATCGATTAGATGTTTTGCGAATCACTAATGGTGCACATATCGAATGTTTGTAACAACGTTACTTTAATAAAAGAAACTTTTGAAAATACAGATTCTGAATAATCTTGTTTAAGAATTTTACGTGTGTTATCAAGAATTTTATTAAAAGATGAAATTGTACAGATAATGTTCGGACACACTGGAATTTCTAAAAAACTTGTCAAAACTTGGTATCAGAAAAATCTTAATGAGATTCTCTGTAAAATGGGACAAAACTGGAATTTCTACACTTCATGGTTGACTTTTAATAACAGCCAAAAATTGTACAGATAATTCTCGGACACCCTGTATATCCTGCCCCATAATATACAACATAATATTAGCCTTTTTGGCAAGACTTCTTCTGGGACACCCTATATATATAACTAAAATGGTTAGCATCATGATTGTATCGTAACAGTGTTGCAGGTTAAGATCAATGAGCATATATTGTTGCATTGCGTAATTACTTTTAGCAGTAAATTGTCTTTTGCAGCCTATATTCCCATTTACCTTAATGAAATAGTTCTTTTACTGTTGACCAAGCAAACCGTGCAATAGGCAATCAGTGACAAGCTCACAGACGTTGTCGAATCCCAGGAATGCCTTAAATTTAAGGTGCCGAAAGGCAATTGCATTATAATGTATGTCGAAAAAAATAAAAAAAATAAATTATGGGTTAACTCAGAAAACGATGTATGAAAAATACTTCTGAGGTTTAATAAAATCTGTTTTGTGCGCATAAAATTTAACTAGTTTTAATGAAAATACGAATTAAATACTCAGAAATAATTTATAATTTTCGGAATAATTTTTCCTGAATTACATAATCATAACAACAAACATGAAAAGTTTTATATCGTACTTTGAAAGAAAAATTTCAATAAAGAACAAAAAAAATTCTGGATATCGTCAACCGAAATTTATTCGCAAGAATGAGATGACTTTAAAGTAATAATTCTTCGTAAGTAGTTGAAGAGGAGGAAATGGTTGGCGATTTTGGGCTACTTATCTCCCGAATATTTATCTCTTGGTTTCATCTTTCGGGAATTTAATATCTTTCATTCTGTTTTATTGCTCACTTTGCAAAATATAAATTTCATATGCTATAAAATTTGTAAATATTTTTAATTTAGAAATTTAAGTTGTATAATTGAATGTTTTTAAAATATTTTATGTTTATTAAGTGATGATGTTATGCATAATTTATAACTGTCAGAAAATATTATTTACTTATAAAAAAAAGTAATTTATGTATGCCTAATAATAAAACATCTAATGAACCCTGATCCTTAGTTAATAATAATTCAGTTTATTTATTGTTTCATGCGTAAAATTTATTTAATAAAAAAGAATTTTTCCTACAAGAAATATATTCACTCGATTTTCCTGCGGTAAATCAAATTTAAAATTGAAGTGTCATCCTAAAAGAAAAAAATAAAGAAAACTCAAGTTTGAATCTTCGTTTGTCTTCTGATTAATCAAATTTTCTTCAACTGAAATTTTTTTTTGCCTTCTTCGTAAAACTTTAAAGCGTTATTTATTTTTAGGCAGTTTTATGACTTTACGTGGAACTTAAACTACTGTTTTGTATATCCACATAGTGTAACGTTGAGCAATTCAGGCTAATATAATTCAACTTTTCTGTTTGTCTCTTTTTGCAGTGAAATGAAAATCATCCGAATAATGATTATTTAAAGTCTGATTAGGTAATTTTTATTTTCATTATCTCATATTTAAGAATTGCATAAAAAAATGATTATTTCATACAATCAAGAAATATCAGAATGTTTTGTCGTGTCGTCATGTAGAAACTTCTTTATATAGGGTGAACCAAATGTAGGTGGACAGTAAATGATAACGTTTATTTTGAGAATACATATTTAATTTTTTTGTATACTATAATACAAAATAAAATTTAAATAAATTTAGTTATAATATTTAATATAATATAACACAAACACCATAGTTATAATGAACACCATAGTTATAATATAATATAACACAAACCGTATTCAACCTACTGTCCACCTACTTTTGGTTCACCGTGTATATATGAGAGTCGGTACTGTAAAGTAATGCCTCATATTTTTCAGTTCATAAATACAATAAGAGGCATTACTTTCGTACCGCCCCTGGTATATATATATATATATATATATATATATATATATATATATATATATATATATATATATATTTTCTCTGGGAACCACGAGACATTTTTACGCGATTTAAACTTTGAGGACTGGGTTCCACTTTAGTTTCGATATACTTCCTTGGGAGCAAGTGTAGTTTATGTCCCCCTGACGCAAAAGGGGACACAAATTACACTAGTTCAAAGTTGGGGAACGTAAACTACACTAGGATCTTT
This sequence comes from Bathynomus jamesi, assembly GCA_023014485.1. Classification (NCBI taxonomy): domain Eukaryota; kingdom Metazoa; phylum Arthropoda; class Malacostraca; order Isopoda; family Cirolanidae; genus Bathynomus; species Bathynomus jamesi. Next base: position 1,598,476 of record JAJOZX010000254.1, on the reverse strand, counting down.
AGGAGACATTTTTTAAATGAATCCATCAAATAAATTGACGATTGGTTAGGTTAAGTCGTAATATTTGCGTTAGTTTTAAAGTTTTATTTGATTACGTATACGCGGACAAAGTTGGGGACGCAAACTACACTAGGATAATGTAGGGAAACGTAAACTACACTAGGATAGTGTAGGGGAACGTAAACTACACTAGGCACCACAGGGGGACGTAAACTACACTTGGTCCCTTCCTTGAAAGTTTAAATCCGAGATTTCAACGTCCACACAACCCTGGTTCGGTTCCTTTCAATATTCATTTCATCGGTACGCTTTTCACCATAAACTTCTAATTTTATTATTGCAGCGAAAAACAACAATTAATGAGTAAAGGTGACATAAACTATTTTGATCGAAACCTTTAACAATTTTATTACTCACTGAATGATAAATACAAGAAGCAGTTCAATTCACCTTTCACAGTAATCAACTTCAAAATAGACACGTTTTCAACACTAGGCAAAAAATACTTCAAAACACATTTTGGTGCTGGTTAAGTGTGCGGTCTACCAACGATTCGGCGGTCTACCTTTTAATTATAGCTTCTTATCTTGTTTACTAATTGTTTGTTTACATCCCATTGTCAATCGCCCTTGACGATTGGTTAGGTTTAGTCATGATATTTTCGTTAGTTTTAACGAAAATATCATGATTAAACCTAACCAATCGTAGGTAGACCGCACACTTAACCAGCACCCACATTTTTATAAAATTAATTTTAATTTTAATTTTTTTAATGCTTTTCTTCAAAGAATAATTGGTACTTTTGCATTATCCTCCCAACACTAATTTTTTTTTATAACGGCTAACGCCTGCAGCGGGCCGTTTTTACCGTAACCTAACCTAACCTAACCTAACCTAATACCAACACTAATTTTTTTTATAATGGAAGGAAAATAAAGTACAATAACCAAAACCAAACCAACATTATATAAAAAAATTAGTGTTGGGAGGATAATGCAAAAGAACCGAATAATTTTCAGAGAGACTACTGTATTTAATATTCAAATAAATTTCAGCAAAATTACAAAGTTAAAAGATCGTATGCGAACAACTTATGACAATAATCAAGCACACAATTCACACAACGGAGAATCGGTTTTAGCACAATCTACTTTCCTTGGACTCTTCGAAAGGAAACTGTTCTCGTCTGAAATACTTATAGAAATGTACAGGGTGTCCTGAATGTCTTGTTACTCCTATGTAAATGTTACTTCAGTGTTCTGTAACTATGGTAATGAAAGTATATAGTAGAAAAAACTGCGAGACATTTTACTTTATACAGAATTATACAACATTGCAGTTTATACAGTACATAGTTATACACAAGTTTATCATGTATCCAATGGATCTGTATGCAAACCATCGTTCTCACTGCAAAGAATGGTTTTACGACAGGCTCTGTGCTATGCTCCTCAGCAGTTTAGGTGTAACAAGTTTAAAAGCATCCTTTACGGCTTCCTTAGTCCGTCATTGGAATCATAACGTTTTTGAGAAACCTTTTCCTTTATAAATCCCCATAATGCATTGTCACAACTCGAGAGATCTGGGCTTCTCGGAGGCCATTTTAATACCTCCCCACTATATTCCTCAAGGAATAGTGGGGAGGTGCTCCATCCTGTTGGAACCAAACATCATTTAATATTCCGAGATTATACATAGGTGTAACAAGACTTTCGGGACATCCTGTAGGTGGAGTGACAGTCTACAAGCAGGGACTAGTTTTTTGGCAGTTCTGATGAAATAATTACTGTAATTGGTACACTTAAAAATGGGTGGGAATCATTTTAAACCAATGGAAGTATTCGATCACTTTAACATATTGCTTCCCAGGAACCTCTCTTTAACATATTGCTTCCCAGTGTATATCACTTTAACATATTGTTTCTCAATATTGAGTATAAGGAGTACGATAAAAAATGTTCGCTTTAATAAAGTAAAGGCATATAAAGTAAATCATAACATGTTAAAATATTAGATTGAAAGTAAATTTATTAGAAATGTTGCGCTATATGGTCACAAAGTAAAAAATGGATTTGGGAAGAATCGGTCACGCCACATCATTTGCCACAAGTACGAGTTGAGTAGCTCCTCTTTGCATCCTTTCATTTTCTTTATATATTTAATGTAGGTTAACTGAATGCCCGGTTTGGTCAACTGAATGCACGGTTAGGTCAACTGTACGCCCTTAGATTGGTTAGGTTAAGTTGTAATATTTTCGTAAAAACTAACGAAAATATCACCACTTAACCTAACCAATCATCAAGGGCGTACAGTTGATCTAACCGGGCATTCAGTTGACCTACATTAAATATATAAAAAATGCCCGGTTAGGGCATTTATAGCTTTGTTTACGGTCGGTAGGTTATCTCCTAGATTACCAACCTCTTTCTAACCAACCAACCTTTCTCTTTTTAACATATTGCTTCCCATTGTTAATCACTTTAACATATTGCTTCCCAGGAGGGATCACTTTAACATATTGCTTCCCAGGAGGGATCACTTTAACATATTGCTTCCCGAATGCTTTGGGAAGCAATATGTTAGTGATCCGAAGTGTCTTTTAAAACTGTCTCGTCAATATTTTATTTATGAAATTTGTGCTTATTTTATACAGTAAAATTGTGTCTCGCGGATTACGTAAACAGTTTGCTACATCCTTTAACAGCAAAATTGCCTATATTTTAGTTATCTTTTTATAAAATTCCATATGAGAATATAAAGACTTTGTTTCATATGATTTTTATATTCTACAAACCAAAGAATGTTTAGTTACTGTATTAAAATTTTGCTTGAATGGAGTGAAAAATAAATGAAATTATGAAAAAATTATGTATTGAAATTTATAGTTAAATGTTCTACAAGTACATTCATACGTTGTATGCAACATAAGGACTTTTCTTTGTGCAACCTCAGGGTGGAACACAGATTTTTCCTCAAGACTGGGTACTCATTCTAAACAAGAGCGTAGGACGAAATGACAACGTAAAATTAACCAGAATTTTGAATAAACACCGAACTATGGCATAAGTTATACTTGTAGTATCAGTACAAAAACATTTACAATGACAAAAACTTATGTTAAACAAATAATGATAATAATAATAACGATATTAAAAGATAACCACATGAATAGAGTAATGTCTGGTAATCTTACAATGTTAAGGTATCCGTAATAGTATATTATATAATTTCATGAAAGTTATGTGATTAGAGGTTGTATGTTTAATGGATTTAAAAAAATGAACAGTACCAAGTATTTAAAGTTTAATAATATAAAATAAAATTAAAGCAAATACATTTCTAATTTTTTGCATGAAATTTCAACAATTTAATTACATTTCAGCACTTTTAGTATTTAATATTCTAGCATTTAGTTGATAATTATGGTTAACCTCTTGGAATGAATAGGTTTGATAATTTAAAGAAACATATTACAATAAAACTGACTACCAAGAAACCTATCACGGAAAAATGAAGAAATGTTAGTGAAGGAGAAATTTAAGGGCTTCCACAGTGCGTTCGAAAAGTCTCTCCGCAGTGCTATGTTAAACGCATAGGAAATTGAAAAACTACAATGTTTTCATTCAACCATGATTTAGTGATTTTATTACATAACCTTTTGATTTTACAGCATGTGTTGAAAGTGTTTTCCACCATTTTGCAGGCACAGAGCAACTCGTCTACACTTGTCAAACACTTTTTTTAAAGTGTTGGTTGACTGCGGAGAGACTTTTCGAACGCACTGTATAAAGTTAGACTAACAATTTAGTAGCTAACTATTGTTTTGTCAATTACATACGCCATTACAAGTCGTTGACGCTCTCCAATTTAGTATCCTGGTTAATTTAAATTTAATAAAAGATATATTGAATTCTCTGGATTATTTACAAAATTTTTAGCAATGAAATTTAATAGTGTGGTTTACACACAAAATTTACTCATTTTTTGTCAATTTAATTGTAATTTTGCATCAAGAATAGGATAATGAAATGAGGATGGGGAATTAAGCGTTTGATCACATGATTTAGGATCCGACAGATAGCAAAAGAAGTACAGGGCATCACAATGTCTTATCACCCCAGTAAAATACTGACAGATTTTCGTTTTTCTTTCAGACCAATTTATCACTTAGATGGCCTGCTAGTTCTTGGTTTATCTTTTACAGTTCCTGTTGTGAACAGTTTCTTTTCCCATCTCAACAGAGTCCTTTCTGGAGGAGCTGCACAATTGAATCGGTCCTGGAAGTCTGGACGAATATTTTCAATGGTTTTGCCATTGCGTAGTCGCTCATGGACCCAGGTACTAGCTAATATGCGTTGTTCAATTGTATTAGTTGCTATTATCACACATTTCAAATGAGTGACAAGAAAATACTGGGTGACAAGACATTGTGTACATAGACGTTGAGTATTCAAAGTATACGTATCCAATGGATACCTGTTTTGTATAAGTATCACAAAAAGATAGTGATATGGATGGTCAGTTATAAGTTTTAAAGATTTGATTACCTGTTTATGACTTCAGAAATTAATTAAATCAGTTTTATATCAGCTCAATTAACAGAAAAGGGTCTGGCTAGATTTTAAATTTAATTGCTGAAATTAAATATGGATAAATTTAAATACAACTATATTCAAATTTATTACGCAAGTTATTACGTTTATAACAGCCTAATATCCCGTAAGATATTTTATCAAAGTTATTTAAGTTAAGGTTAATGATAGTTACCGTTCAATTATTTTAACAAAATTTAAGAACAATTCGAATTACAAATTTTCTTACTAAATCGTTGATGTGATGGCAGAAAAAGGGAATAGTCAGGTTGCTTAGTGAATGTAAGGCGAACGACTGGACCAAAGCACCATAATTTTTTTGTGGGTCCACTAGACCATAAACAATAAAATTTTGATAGCAGCTACTAAATTATAAGAATTGTTCATACTGTTTTTATACAAAACCCAAAATTGGGAATTTCGGCCAAATTACGGTTCACGTTTTGCATAATTGGAAACATATAACTCCTCAATTACTGAATTTTGAGAAATATCTTAAGTATATGATTTATAGGCAGTCTCCAGACGGTTCTGATGATATTTGGGTCGTTTTCATATCATCATTATTAACAAAGTTATAGACATTTCGAGGCACATAAAAATGACATCATCTGTGCGACTGACGCAAAAAGCAGCATAATTTTCTCACCAAAACAATCATTCCAGTAATTCTCTTTATGAAGCATTTATTACTATGAAACATTGAATAGAGATGATTGTGTGGTATTTTTGAACTGCAAACAATGAAAACTATTGCATATATTTAACATACGAATACAGGTTATAAAATGTTTCTCACTTGTTATTTCATCCTTACTGGTGCATGATGGATCAGATAGAAGATTGCATTATAATTTTGTTTTTCTACATTTTTTCAGGCACTAACTAATGCAGAATGATGGATTGGACCGAAGAGGGTCCAGAACTACTGACTCTAGATATACATAACGTGATGGACGAGTCTATCGTCAACACAGTCCGTACCATAGAGGCACTAGGGAAAGATCAATACATCAAGTACCACAAAGATGTTTTGGTAGACTGCACACAGTTCATCCATGAGTCAATTAAAAAGAACTGTCTACCACTCTTCAGGTCGTCAGCACGCAAGGTTCAGAACAAGCAAGCAGAAGAGATCTCAATGCTGAAGCATGATGTGAATCTTTTCTCCCAGCTGTATACTGTAATGCGCCACAGAGATTACGACATGGATGACCGCTTTCTCACATGAGAATCACCCATATCCCCCGTCTCTTTCTGATAGAGGAAAGCTACGTCAGGGTAAGAAATCTAGTTTCATCACATGCTTAGAACAGGATAACCAGGCCGAGCACCCAGGTTCCTTCGATGTGAAGGTCTTAGATGGTGCTGCTGTTGTGAACTTCCTTCCCACAAGTGGCCTCACAACATTCGATGACTACGCCAGCAATGTCTTCATTCCGTACATCACAAATCAGTTGGAGACTTCTAAGAGAATTGACGTTGTCTGGGACACATACCTCAATAACAGCATTAAGACGTCCACGAGGGAAAAAAGAGGCAAAGGCACTCGGAGGAAGGTGGCTGCTAAAAACAAAATTCCTGGAAACTGGCAAAGATTCCTCCGTGATCCCATTAACAAGCAGGAACTTTTTGCATTTCTCTCTGACAGAGTTGCAAACATGGATATCCCTGCTAGTAAAGAAGTTTTCATAACATCTGGACAAGATGTAAAGTGATCAGGTTATGTCATGCCACTATGTGATCACGAGGAAGCGGATACTAGGATAGTCATTCATCTACAAGATGCATTAGCACGTGGCTGCACCACATGTCTGGTTCGTACTGTGGACAGTGATGTTATTGTCATCCTAATTGGGATGTATCATCACTTACTGAACACATGTCCCAGCAGATATATGGGTAGCTTTGGGTACTGGAAAGACTTTCACTTACCTACACATTAATCATGTATCTCGAACTCTTGGAGTACAAAAATGCCTGGCATTGCCTGCTTTTCACAGTTTCACGGGATTTGACACTGTCTCGTCTTTCTCTGGAAGAGGGAAGAAAATGGTATGGCAAGCATGGCAGTCTTATCCTGAGGTAACGCAAGCCTTCTCCTCCATGGCAACAAATCCCTTCAGAAAACTGGATGTGGGTGACAGCACCTTCAAACTTATTGAACAGTACACCGTGGTCCTCTATGACAAGACCATCAGCCTAGACTCTGTCATTGAGGCACGAAAAGACATCTGTCAAAAAAACAGGACAATGGAAAACACCCCCGTCTCAAGATGCTTTGCTGCAACACACGAAGCGTGTTGCGTACCAATCAGGGATATGGACTACAAGTCACCAGGTTCAGCAGCAAACCCCTACTCCAGAGGAATGGGGATGGACAAGAGACAAGTGTACAAAGTGACTACCCGTATGGACAACATTACCAATGGCATCGAAAGCTTGCAGTGAGCTGGTGAAATGTAGCTGCAAAAGCACAGGTGGCTGCACCGGTAGATGTTCATGCAAGAAGGCTGGCTGGAAATGTACGGAACTTTGCAGCTGCAAATGTGACAAATGAGTTCATTGCACATTTACTGGAAACCTGTGACTGAATAATGCAATGGAATCCAGCATATATACAGTTTAGAAAATTTAGGCAATAATCGACGAACAAATTATGCGTGTTCCAAGTGTTGTTTTGTTTGACTTGTATATCATGTATATTGTGTTTGTAAAAATATATGGAACCATACATGGAAGGTAGTTCAATTTTGTAGGTCAAATTTCAAAACCGCAATCAATTTTAGCCAAACTAAAATGTACCTAACATAAACAATAAACAATAATGGTGATATTCCATTAATTTTATCATCGTCCAAATCGTCCAAAGTTTGTCTTCGAAGAACATATTCAGCACTTTTGTCTAATAGGCTTAAAAAAATTTAGTTTCTGTATGAAAAGAGGTTGAAAAATTATCATGATTTAATGGTTCCTATTAAAATTTCATTGTTTATGGTCTACTGGAACCACACAAAAGTTTTGCTGCTTTGGTCCAGTCATTCCCTTTCTGTAAAAAATTTTACGTTAAGCTACCTGACTAGAATGGAATTCAGAATTAAGGTTGTTATAAATAGATACCTAATTTTAATCCTCAACCGATGAGGTGTGGGCTAGGAGACCACGTGACAATATTTCACGTGGTCTCCTACACGGCTTCACCACACTTCACCGGTTAAGGGTTAAGTGCATTTCTTTCCTGGAATAGGTACAGGTAAAACTGACATAAAAACAAGAAAAAATTATAATAAATGAAATTAACCTGGGTTTATTTTATTTTATTTTATTTTTAAGTGAAAGAAGATTAAAAAGGTGCGAAATTTCAATTAAAAAAATTAAATTAAAAAATGAAGATAGAAAAGGAGATAGTAGATAAAAATTGCAAGTAAATACAGTTTGCAAGTTAAAAGTTAAAAACAAATTGAAAATTAGAAACGAACAGAAAATAAAAGCAAATCAAGGGTTAAAAAATTGAAAGTTAAGAAAAATTGAGTTCAGAAAATGAATGTAAAAATGAAAGGTGTAATTTAAAGTGTAAAATAATGTGGTTCGAGTTTAAAAGTTATATTTGAAGATAAAAAAGAAAGTTACAACTAAAAAATAAAAGTTGGAATTCAAAGTTAACGTGAAAAATTGACATGAAAAAATGAAGTGGAGAGTTGTTAAGTGTTTGAATTATATTCATTTTTCATGCTCAGGATAAGAAGTCTATTTACAGATAATAAAACATTTAAGGATAATAAAATCTATTTAAGGATAATACTCGTAAAACATTTCAAAGTGTCAACGTAAGCTATACTCGCAATAAGGTAACAATGAATGTTATGAATAAAATTTTGAATAACATTTTGAAGTGATGACAAATTTGGGGAGTCATTCTCAGAATATGTCATAAAATAGGATATAGAGAAGGATTTGCCTTTCCTGTTATCCTAAGCAATGGACAGTCACAAAGAAAGATGGAAGTTTCAATTTTATTTTTAGTCACATACGCATTAAGACAATATGATATTTCAGGTAGAAGAAACCTGAATGGGAGCTGGATTGACGGAAAACTCACACTATAACTTTTGACATTGGAGAATTTATGCGTGTGTTCCATATTCGAGAGAGAGAGAGAGAGAGAGAGAGAGAGAGAGAGAGAGAGAGAGAGAGAGAGAGAGAGAGAGAGAGAGAGAGAATCCTAATTTAAATGAATTTTGCTGAATTTTTATATATGTACGTACAGTATATATAGAATATTTTATATTCTTCATTTTGAGCCCTGACAATGGTTTTTTTCTCCCTAAAATTAGTAAATATATATATATATATGGGAATGAACTCAGAATGGTTCCCTGAGTTTTTTATGATACACACAGACCGTGCATGGAACAAGGAACTCTTCTGGGATAATTAAATCCACTATAGTCCGAATAAGTAGTGGTAAATGACAAATACCATAGTTTTTCTTTTTTTTCATGATGCTAGCCCGACGTGGGCAACGGGCCACTCGCAAAGAGGTCCCATAAATATAGCTTCCCTCACCAGCTATCTGCAAAGCAGACAGGATCCAGCTTTGGGACATGGATCTAGGGTTTAAAGCAGCCTAGCCCTGCTACATTCAGAACCTCAATATAAGCAAAAGACTCGCTGTCTTCACGTCAGATTGAATACATCAAAGAAAATGGGTAACTATTATATTTTAGCCAAAAACCAAAACTTAAACCTCAACTGGCAGAATTGAGCGTCCACTTTTCAAGGCACATAACATGTCCGTTTCAAGATGGGAATGAACTCAGAATGGTTCCCTGAGTTATGTGCCTTGAAAAGTGGACGCTCAATTCTGCCAGTTGAGGTTTAAGTTTTGGTTTTTGGCTAAAATATAATAGTTACCCTTTTTCTTTGATGTATTCAATCTGACGTGAAGACAGCGAGTCTTTTGCTTATATTGAGGTTCTGAATGTAGCAGGGCTAGGCTGCTTTAAACCCTAGATCCATGTCCCAAAGCTGGATCCTGTCTGCTTTGCAGATAGCTAGTGAGGGAAGCTATATTTATGGGACCTCTTTGCGAGTGGCCCGTTGCCCACGTCGGGCTAGCATCATGAAAAAGAAAAACTATGGTATTTGTCATTTACCATTACTTATTCGGACTATAGTGGATTTAATTATCCCAGAAGAGTTCCTTGTTCCATGCACGGTCTGTGTGTATCATATATATATATATATATATATATATATATATATATATATATATATATATATCAGAAGTAACGTGTTTACTGAAATGTATTCTTATCTCCAAGATTTTTACTAAACTTATCTGTATGGACGGAAGAGAGGTGTGTTTTCTCAATAAACACTTGATATATATATACAGTATATTAGGGTGGAGTGAAAATGATAATTTACAATGACACACTGATATTTTATTGTAGTTTTTGCTGAGAAAAACGGCCACGTTTCTCTAACCGTCTCATGTTTGCATTAATACAATTTAACAAACACAGAAAATAGAGTTGTCATCTAGCATACATCCGTCAACATTACATCATATGGATAACCCCCATTGGTGTCATTATGAAACCACAATTATAAATTTTTATAACTTTAATATACACTGAGCGGCAGAAAACTCAGCCCACTTGGAATATTGCAAAAAGCAAAAAAGTGGGCAAGCTTCTGTTTATAAAAGTTTTAAAATTCGAAAATATAGTCTATGAGGCAACCAAATAACGAGACAAAACAACGTCAGCTGCGAACACACTAGCTGTAACGAAATTTCGACTTCTTTTAATAATTCGAGAGTCTGACATTCAGTTGCTCTTAGACTGCTAGTGTCACTTTATTCTTCTACAAGTGGGAGTAGGCATTTGCGTTTAGTAACAGATAGACTTCTAATTCTTTTGCGTTTCAGAATTGGATATTTACAATGGATTTAAGTGCCGTGAACGTCGCAAGAGTTGTCGCCCTAATTGAAGATGGTCAGAGCCAGCGTTACGTCACGGCACAAACCGTGAACAGACCGTCGAACAACGGTTCGACGTGTCAACCAACATTATGTGGAGACAGGAGGGTACACCCGAAGACCAGGATCTGGAAGATCGCGCTGCACATCTGCCCATGACGATCGTTTCATCGTTTTGAGTGTTTTGTGAGATCGTCGCTTGACTGCCACGAACGTCCGTAATGAGCTACAAAGGTCTCGAGACGTCAGTGTATCGGAGCGAAGCGTTAGAAGGAAACATGGAAAGTGGCTTACATGCTAAACGTCCAGCAATGGGCCCGGAATTGCTCCCACATCACCGCAATGCTCATCTTGTTTTCGCTCGTGAGTAAGTCAATTGGACTATGGTCCAATGGGGACGAGTATTGTTCACGAACGAGTCAAGATTTAATCTTCGAACATCCGATGGCCGGGAAAGAGTGTAGAGAAGAACAGGAGAAAGATTCGCCCCGTGCACATTTATGCACATCAATAAACATAGAGCCATTTAAACGATGATATGATAATAAAAACCCACTCTAATAGACAGAGTTTATTTCCACAACAGTTTCGATGCCCACTGGCATCCTCTTCGGGTGGATACAGAAAAACGAATGTTCCAAAAACAAGAGGGAAAACCGTCCAGGGACCATTAAGAAATTCGCACCTAGGTTAGATCCCGTTCTCCCGACATCGGAAGGGCATTTTTATTAAAGGGACCCGCTTATAAGTACATTCGCACAAATTTAAAACTATCTTCTTGTTCTATACATACAGATTTTATTATTTTTTATTTTTAGTTTTACATAATTATTACATTTATTATTACATTTATTACATTTAATATTGCATTATTATTTATTACAGAAATTATAAATTTATTATTACATTGATTAATTATTACATTGTTTATTATACAAAAATTATAAACCGAAAAACGACTGAAAAAGGCGAGAAGGAAACAATCCAGAGACCAAAAAGAAATTCGCACCTAGGTTAGATCCCGTTTCCCCGATACCAAAAGGGCATTTTATTAAAGGGTCCGCTTATAAGTACATTCGCACAAATTAAAACTATCTTCTTGTTCTATACATACAGATTCTATTATTTTGACGTAAGTACTACATTTATTATTGCATGTACGTTTTTTAACATTTATTATTATTACCTTTACACTTATTATTACATTTATTTTATTATTTAATAACAAAGGTAATAAAATAAAAATAAATGTAATAATAAGTGTAAAGGTAATAATAATAAATGTTAAAAAACGTAAATGCAATAATAAATGCAGTACTTATGTCAAAATAATAGAATCTGTATATATAGAACAAGAAGATAGTTTTAATTTGTGCGAATGTACTTATAAGCGGGACCCTTTAATGAAATGCCCTTCTGGTGTCGGGGGAACGGGATCTAACCTAGGTGCAAATTTCTTTATGGTCTCTCGATTGTTTCCTTCTCGCCTTTTTCATTCGTTTTTCGGGTTATAATTTCTGAATAATAAACAACAGTGTAATAATGAATGTAATAATAAATTTATAATTTCCGTAATAAATAAAAATGCAATATTAAATGTAATAATAAATGTAATAATTATGTAAAAAAAAAAAATTGAAAATAATAGAATCTCTATGTATAGAACAAGAAGATATTTTTAAATTTGTGCGAATATACTTACAAGCGGGTCATTTGCCCTTTGAGGGCCACTTGCGGGGGCCCCCCTCCTCATTGAAAACAAAATGGATTCGTCTTCACCTTCCTTCAAAAAAAAAAAAAAAAATTCATCATCGCATTGGGAAAAAAAAAATCCACCTTCTTGGTCTTTCATGAGACGGACAAAATCAAACAAGCAAAAACAGACAAAAACAAACAAACAAAGACAGAGTTTGACACGTAATTTTGAACTTATACCCTTTAAATATTAGAAATGAAAACTTAAAATAAATATCTGAAAAACGTTTTAATGCAATAATAAATGCAGTACTTATGTCAAAATAATAGAATCTGTATATATAGAACAAGAAGATAGTTTTAATTTGTGCGAATGTACTTATAAGCGGGACCCTTTAATGAAATGCCCTTCTGGTGTCGGGGGAACGGGATCTAACCTAGGTGCAAATTTCTTTATGGTCTCTCGATTGTTTCCTTCTCGCCTTTTTCATTCGTTTTTCGGGTTATAATTTCTGAATAATAAACAACAGTGTAATAATGAATGTAATAATAAATTTATAATTTCCGTAATAAATAAAAATGCAATATTAAATGTAATAATAAATGTAATAATTATGTAAAAAAAAAAAATTGAAAATAATAGAATCTCTATGTATAGAACAAGAAGATATTTTTAAATTTGTGCGAATATACTTACAAGCGGGTCATTTGCCCTTTGAGGGCCCCTTGCGGGGGCCCCCCTCCTCATTGAAAACAAAATGGATTCGTCTTCACCTTCCTTCAAAAAAAAAAAAGAAAAAATTCATCATCGCATTGGGAAAAAAAAATCCACCTTCTTGGTCTTTCATGAGACGGACAAAATCAAACAAGCAAAAACAGACAAAAACAAACAAACAAAGACAGAGTTTGACACGTAATTTTGAACTTATACCCTTTAAATATTAGAAATGAAAACTTAAAATAAATATCTGAAAAACGTTTTAATAGACATGACGAGAGTGTTAATCGATCTCAAAGCATATTATTATATCCAACTATGACATTACCTACTCATTTGTAATTCCGTTTTCATATGTTAACAAATTGCGACAATCACAAATTAGAAATTCAGACTAAACATATTTTAAGTCAAACACAATTTCTTTGTTTAATATTTGTATTATATAAAGTTAAATAAAAAAATTAAATAAAATTAAAATTAAACATTTTATTTTCAATCATAGGGGTAACTTTTGCTTATCCAAATTAAATTTCATTTATTCTACATTAATATGAAATGAGGAGAAATGATATGGATTGAAAAGGCTCTTTGGCAAACTATAGCCCATATGATAAAACTTATTAAGATATATTATGTAGTTTAGCCAACATAACTATTATTATTTATCATCAATTACCATCTTAAACATTATTATTTGTCTCTCTCTCTCTCTCTCTCTCTCTCTCTCTCTCTCTATATATATATATATATATATATATACATACATATATATATATATATATAAATATATATAAATATATATATATATATATATATATATATATATATATATATACATTTAAACTGCAAATACGCAGTATAATTAACGTAAAGAACGACGCTTGTATAGAAGAATATTCCGCGCAAGATGAGAGCGAAAGAACGAAACAAATGAAAAAATGAGGTAACCACCCGGGAATCGAACCCGTATGTATGTACAGGAATTACGGCATTTGATTGAATGAGGCCCGTGGTGTAATGGTTATCATATCTGACCGGCAATCGGAAGATCTCGGGTTCGATTCCCGGGTGGTCACCTCATTTTTTCATTTGTTTCGTTCTTTCGCTCTCATCTTGCGCGGAATATTCTCCTATGCAAGCGTCGTTCTTTACGTTAATTATACTGCGTGTTTGCAGTTTAAATGTATATAATGTACGGCATGCGGGAGGTGCCCCCTTGGGGCATTGGTTTCTGCGCGTATGTAGAGGAATTACGGCATTTGATTGAGTGAGGCCCGTGGTGTAATGGTTATCATATCTGACCGCAATCGGAAGGTCCCTGGTTCGATTCCCGGGTGGTCACCTCATTTTTTCACTTGTTTCGTTCTTTCGCTCTCATGCGCGGAATATTCTCCTATACAAGTGTCGTTCTTTACGTTAATTATACTGCGTGTTTGCAGTTTTAATGTATATAATGTACGGCATGCGGGAGGTGCCCCCTTGTGGCATTGGTTTCTGCACGTATGTAGGGGAATTACGGCATTTGATTAAGTGAGGCCCGTGGTGTAATGGTTATCATATCTGACCGGCAATCGGAAGTTCCCGGGTTCGATTCCCGGGTGGTCACCTCATTTTTTAATTTGTGTCGTTCTTTCGCTCTCATCTTGCGCGGTATATTCTCCTATACAAGCGTCGTTCTTTACGTTGATATATATATATATATATACATGCATATATATATATATAATATATATATATATATACATATATATATATATATCTGATAAGTTTTACTGATTCAATGTAGAGTATTTGCATAATTCTTTGCTAAGTACGTTAATTGTAATCGGAAACTCAGTTTACAATCTTCCCAGATTTTCCAGACTAATTAATAATAATCAACATTAAATGTATGCAATTTTTGCTGTTAATTTAACTGTAACGAGAAACATTTAATATTATTATTATTATTATTATTATTACCAATTATTGACTATAAATTACACAGGCCTGCGAGTGACAACTTTGTAAGAGAGATCTTCTTACTAATAACTGACATTATATGACTCAATCACATTTAAAATGAAATTAAAAGGTTCATTGGCTGACTATAGTCCTAATGACAGAAACTATTATTAAGTTACATCATGCAGTTAGACTAACATACATGCGTTTAGCGAACATAGCTATTATTATTTACCATCAATTACCATCTTAAACATTATTATTTGTTTATCATCATTATATATATATATATATATGTGTGTATATATTATATATATATATACACACATATATACACATTATATATATATATTATATATATATATATATACATATACATATATATATATACACACATATATACACATTATATATATATATATATATATATATATAATATACATATATACACACATATATATATATATATTTACATATATATATATATTTACACACATATATATATATTATATATATATTATATATATATATATATATCAGACTTTAAAATGATTAGGATGAACATGCAGATACATGCAGATTATATTTCATAAGTTCAATTATCGATACGTCATCCTTCATTGTCATATAGTTCAAGCTAGTTAAAATGTATCTTTTTAAGCCGTATACCTGAAAACGAACCATTCATCTCACAAGTTACATCAAGCTATGTGTTGAGGCTTTAAAGCTAAAAGCAAATATGTTATCCTCATCTAAACTTCCACTTAAACATTATTACTAATATTGATTTATTGGTATTATTATTATTATATATATATAATATATATATATATATATATATATATATATATATATATATACAGGTTAAGAGTATCTAAATTAAACACACTGATTCCAATTCATTTCAAATAAAAGCCTCTTTCAAATCTACCCAATAATGCTATATATTTCTAGCAGTAACTGTTTTCAGACCAGTAGCAGTTAAGTTATAAATATATACATAAAAACGCAATATCCAAATAAGTAGGTTTGGCCAAAAACAAAAACTTTCTCAATATTTCCAGTTAATAGAAAACGTGGACTGGCCTTTACACGGCATAACTCTAGTATTTATCTTTGTAGCAAAGATTGTTGACTAAATATAGCACCAGTCTTTCATGGAGCAATACCACCAAAGTAGTTCAGAACACATCTTCAATAATAAATCAAGCAAGGATCTTTCACTACACGGCCGCTTCCGATTACACCGGCCAACAAAATGAAACTTTTTTTCTCATCACAAACATGATCACACTTTTCTTAATGCATTTTTCGCGCTGATTCCGAATCTGGTTTTAATTTGTTTCTAGCACGTAGAGTTATATAGATACACTGGTTTTGATATTTTTAAGTTTTTGATATTGCTATAAGAAAATTTATGGATGTATAGATCACACTTAGGAATGCTAAACAACAAATACATCATATACCTTATTCAATGTACTTATAAATAAAGAATATATACATTATTTTATTAAAAGCGATGAGTGTGATTTCCTTTTGTAAATTTGGCCTGGATTGTCACGATACAGCATCCAACAATGGTCCGCCATCATGCTTTCATTCCAATATCCTTGGTAGCGCTTCTCCATCATCTGAATATCTTGATGGAAACGCTCTCCTTGCTCGTCACTCACTGCACCAAGGTTTTCAGGAAAGAAATCTAAGTGAGAATGCAGGAAGTGAATATTTAACGACATTCGACACTCCATTTCTTTGAAGGCATCAAGGAGGTTCTTGACTCCACCCTTATACGCAGGTGACTTGTTGCTTCCAAGAAAGTTTTCACATATCCATTTGTGAATCCTGACTGCGTACCCATAAGCATTCCCATAACTTTTAGATCTCCACAAACATTCCATTGATGACTGGCGTATTTGATTGCCTTAAGTAGTATATCCATATTGTCATATGTCGCTTTTAGATGGACGGAATGGGCAATGGGGATGGATGGCATTATATTACCATTATGCAAAAGAACTGCTTTCAGGCTTCTCTGCGACGAATCAATAAAGAGGCGCCACTCAGATGCCACATACGTCTGAGATATGGCTGTAAATAGTCCATTGATGTCATGGCAATAACAGAGAGGACCGTCTACTGAAAAGAATGCTGTTAATTCAAAATTCCGCTTTCAGTAGTAACTAATACGAACATTGTTCTCAAGTAAATTGTTCTCCTTTAGTCTTGATGCGAGAAGCTCTGATTTCTCTTTAGACAGCGATAAGTCTCTAACAAGATCATTCAACTGTCCTTGGGTTAACTTTTTAGGCTCTAAATATCTACTTTCAAAAGTGTACTCTGGTTCTGTAGATGGTCCGGAAATGCCAGTTGCACCTTCATCACTCTCCATGTCATCTATGATAGAATCTAGCGTATCACTTGGGGGAATTGGAATGGGCAATGTTTCATCATGTTTTACTGGTCTACGTGCTGAATCCAAGTTTGGATATACAATCTGGTGTTTGTTCTTGGCAGAAAACCCCGTTAAGTTCACACTACAAAAATAACAGTCTTCATGATGATCTCTCGGCTCCCTCCATATCATGGGTATGGCAAATGGCATTGAAGCTTTCTTTTTGTTAAGCCAATCACGTAATCCATTTGAACAGCCAGAACAGATTTGATGTGGCGCCCATGGTTTATCTTGGTCACCTAGATGGCAACCAAAGTATAGCTTGTATATTTTCTTAATGTTGGTTGTAATACTTCGTCGCTGTGTTTTAGTTGTGAACTGGCCGCATACGAAACAGAACTTGTCGGGGTCATTCTTACATTGTCGAGGCATGTTGACTGACCTGAGCAAACTATAAATTCAAAAAAAATGTACACCAACTTGACACAAGTTCTTGGACTGGACTGATCTTTTGACACACAAAGCACGGCGTTGTTGCCTGAATCACAATGCTGCTAGACGTAAAAGCTCACACCTGAAATACATAAGATGTATAATTAAGATAATTGAAATAAATAAGATGAATAAACTAAAAAAAACACAATAAAATAAAAACAATCAAATGTTGAAATATTAGTATTTTGCCTATTTAAAATGGTTAAATCTGTGGTTATATATATGCCTTCATCATGAAAACTATACGTGCTAGAAACATTCTGAATGCAGTTTTGGAATCAGCGTGAAACATTCTATCCAGCCAACTCAAATTTTACTCTGATGAAAAATCTTTGTTGACCAGTGTTATTTAAGCAAACCTGAAAGTTGCATACTCTGAAATTCTAAATCCACGTATTCTCTGTGATATATATATATATATATATATATATATATATACATATATATATATATATATATATATATATATATACATATACACAGTTCTTACTTATGTCTGTTTGATTTTTACCCATTCTTCAACAGAATGTACACCATTTATCTGTTGCAAGCTAGAAGTTGGGCGTAGGTGGAAACTGTGTTGTTATTATTATTATTATTATTATTAGTAGTAGTAGTAGTAGTAGTAGTAGCAGGGGTAACAGTAGTTTAAAACTTATCTTCACTTCTACACATCTGTCTCTTTCAATACAGTACTAAATCACCTAAGCTTTCCTCTGAAGCAGGAGTCACGCCAAACTATTTTACATCGAAAGCTTTCTAACATCTGCATACTAACAGAAATGAGGGGCCCGCATATATAAATGTAGTACAATATACGTGTTTATTAATTTGATTAATACCACAATGCTTTTGTATCACTCATTTCCTATCAGTATTACCTGAAAATTAGTTAGCTAGTTGTCAACTAGTGATCAAAATAATGTAATGTGCAAATTTTTATTTGGGGACCAGCGCCTTAAGCCTACTCACACACACACACGCACACACACACACACACAGATTATTTCTGGAAAGGGCATATATATATATATATATATATGTGTGTACACACACACGCACACACACACACACCCCCACATATATACACCTTTCAAACTTTTTAGTGTTCCGTTCGAACATCTCTCTCTCTCTCTCTGTATATATATATATATATATATATATATATATATTATATATATTAAGATGTATACTTAAATAATTATATGCATATTATATAAAAACATGTAAATATAAAATATGAATAATATAAAGAATTTATACAAAGTAAACGACTAACAAATCTCGTATTATGAAGCAAACTGTGGAATGACATCTCGATCTGAAAGGGTTTTAATTTGCATTTCCCTCAAAATCTGTGGGTAATAGAAAAACGTGTTTTCATTTTGTAATCAGCGTAAAAAAGAACATAAGAATCACCCATATTTAACAAATGGAGAAAAACTTTGTTGAACAATGTTATGATCTGTTGAATATGGGCATTTGTACATTGGGGCAAGACCATATTTCATGCGACAAATATTAATAATACGAACTGACACTAGATTACATTTGACAGCTCAAATACTAAGGATAGAAATGGAGTTAACAGGAAGTAGTACAATAATGTCGGATGTAAGTAGAGCCACAGTCAGACGTCTTTATATCATGAATACCATAGCTTACGAAGATATATATATATATATATATATATATATAGTTTTGCAATCATGCACGCTACTATGTTCTAAATCAATTATTCAGCCGTTAATGTTCTCATATTTGTTGAAATAAATTTCTAATAATAAAATTTTTATAAGTTTACTCATCTCAATTTTGTGTTTGTACAACACTTTTGGGAACAGTTGGACGGGGAAAGCCATATGTAAGATTTCACATGATTTAACTACACAAAGCACACAGTTTTTATACAGATATTTGCTCAACGTTGAAGCTACTGTGACGTTGTCTGGTTATAATACATCATTCACTCAATGAAATAAATGCAAGGTCACACTTATTAACTTGTGGCATCTTCCACATGTAAACTACCCAACCTACCAAAAATTACCACCAGAAACGTATAAATTACATAATTCGGCACGGATTAAGCAATTTATAACTCTCATTCATGAACACATCCAACATTTTCTTAAAATAATCTAAACAGCTATTAATTATTTGGGTTGGGTACGATTCGATGTGGCCAACTCGATGCGACCCAACTCGATGTGGCCGAATCGATGTCAGGACAACTCGATGTCAAGCCAAGTCGATGCCAGGCCAAGTCGATGCCAAACAGTGTTGTAGTCGAGTCTGAAGCCAAGACCGAGGCCGAGTTCAATAATTACCTTACCTACCTAACCTTACCTATCCTTACCTAACCTTACCTAACCTAACCTTACCTAACCTACCTAACCTAACCTACCTACATAACCTTACCTTACCTACCTAACCTTACCTAACCTAACCATACCTACCCTACTTACCCTACCTTACCTTACCTAACCTACCTAACCTAACCTAACCTACCTACCCTACCCTACCTTACCTTACCTAACCTTACCTAACCTACCTAATAACCTACCTACCCTACCTTACCTAACCTTACCTACCCTACCTACCCTACCTTACCTACCTTACCTAGCCTTAATTATTTTTTATGCTTTACTTTTTCTTCTCAAAATACCCTTAAAAGATAATAAAACACAATATGCTTCGACTTGGCCTGGCATCGACTTGGCCTGGCATCGACTTGGCTTGACATCGAGTTGTCCTGACATCGAGTCGGCCACATCGAGTTGGGTCGCATCGAGTCGGCCACGTCGGATTGTCCCATCCCGTAATTATTTATTACCATATCACTTCAAGCTATATTGCTATACTCGGTGGTTAAAACAGAGCTTTCAACGCTTTAGTTGATGAATGTTGACAAAGTTCCTCATTTGTGTCATATCTCAAGAAGTGAAATTTCACGATGTTAAATGTCATATCGTGGTTGTCTTCTGACCAATTGTATATTTCACTTGTGACCCTCTGCAAGACATACACCTCACATGCAACACTAACTTTCCGCCGATTTCTGTTTCGAATGCATACGACGGTACTATACTGATGCTAATTACGCCAATGTGTATCTCTCTTAGCATGATAATGAACAGGAGTGGTACCAGTACTGTACCTAGGGATACTTAACTACTTACTTCTGATTCCGATGATGATATACATTGAATTTTGACACCCCGTAGGCGCCCTCTGAGGAAGTTGTTGACCCAATTTACCGTTTTGCCTATCATTCCCATATGTTTCACTTTACATGCTATTATACAATGATCGCATTTGTCGATAACTTTATTGAAATTCATGTATATGACATTGTAGTGCATATATATATATATAGTGATAACAGCAAGAACTATCCCAGTTTAATAACCAATATGTTAAATTACCAGTAAACAAATATATATATACATAACACTAAACTATGTAAGGACGCTGATCGGGGGATCATGAGTACGAAAACCAGCGAGAGGACTTTGTAATTTCTTAGATCCGTGGTGGGGCATGGTTAGCATTCTAGTTTAAGATGCGGGACTAAGGTGTTGCGACGGGGGCGACTTTTGCCAAAATGAACAATTCGGGTAGTGGCATAACGCATAACTTATTTCTACTCATATAGCTATCACATTACAATATGCGAGTAGTTTCATACGAATTTCAGGACATTAAGACTTCTATACATATTTTAATTTCACTATTCGACTAAATTTTGAGAGATGCATCATGAATTTGAGATTTATTGCCTATGGCTATGAAGATTAAAATCTTGACAGTTTTGTTATTTTCATAATTAACAATCTCGCTAATTTTTCCTCGAACACTTCTACGTGTACATATCTATGCATATATTGGATGTGTAGATTTTTTGCGTACACACACACACACACACACACACAACACACACAAACAAAATTAGCTTGAAGATTTATCTCATCTCATAAACGCTATAAGCAAACAAAGCTGTACAGAATAGGAAGCTACTTATAATCATGTTTGCTTTAGCACAGAGGTTTCCATATTGTTTTCTTATATCTGAGACATTACTCAAGGCGTTTTTGGTGATTCGCCCAAATACTTAGCCCCTAGAAAGCCAGTATGGCCTATTACAATAAAAATACTCTTGTTTTTCGAGAAATTGTTATTTTTTCATTGTACGCAGGTCGAAAATTTATTATTGTTTACTAATTATATTTTCTAATTCAATCTATAAATGTAATTTTCACTATGGGGCAACTACGATACCAATCACTATATGTATCAACCCACACGAACCTTCTAGAATTAATTTCTTGTACTTACCCTTTTGGTTTACTTCTCACTTTGAAACGAGTATCAACCGATTGGTTAGGGTTTTCGGATGGATTTTCCCCAACCTCGGTTTTGTGACATTAAAAGGCTATGATGGTTCTGAGCACATAATTAGCGGATTTTTAGAAGACATTCCAAACCTTTTACAGAAGAATTATTAATATTATATTATTGGCATAGACATTTTATCTTCGTGGTATCTATACAGTACCCAACTTTTTACATAATTGAAGCAATTAAACCATTAATATACACCTTAAATAGTAGTTTTTCTACACACACACACACACACACATATATATATAGTTAACGTGATTAATATTGCTCCCCGTAATTTTTTCCTGATTTACAGATGAAACTATATTTTAAGAATAAGTAAATCAATCATCGCTGTGGGGTTCTGTTTGAGAAATAGGCGTGCTCCTGAGTACTAGTCATAAGTTTTTCAAATATTTTTCTTGCCAGTAGTGATGTCACAGATTGAATGTCCTGCACTTAGCCCCGATAGTCTACTCTCTCCAACAACCTATTGGAATCACCTTAAGCCACAGATAACTCCATTTCCGTATTTAAAACTTCACCGACTGTCTGATTACTCAATTTATTTGATCTCTCACCTCTATCAATTTCTTCACACCTTATTATTTCATTACACTATTTTGACTTAAACATGGACAGTGATGAATTGCAACAATTAAAAAGGAAGAGGCGTGGGAAGTTGGGTGCTGTTACCACAACCATCAACACTTTTAATAATATTACACAACCAGGCAAGGAAGATTTAGATTATCTAATTTTTAATTTGAATAAATTTAAGGGGTATAATATCCATTGATAAGAATATTCCAAAGTTAGTTGAACCTGAAGCGGCTGATGAACAATTTTCAGACCATTATTATGATAAGGATCATCAGATATCATCAATTGAACACCACATAAGGAGACTGCAGTCTCGTTTCAATGACTTAACACCAAATATATATATATTATATATATAATATATATGCACTAAAATCACAGAATAACACGTGATCTTATTAATAAGCAAACACCCACAAGGAAAAGGAAAAGGAAACACGAAGTCCGAGCGCTTTCGTGATATATTCACATCTTCAAGGAGAAACAGAAAATAGACGGAGATTACAAAGTAAATGAGTTAAATACACAAGCAAAAAAATTAAAAAATTCCCAATCGGCAACTCAAATTAAAGACCATAAAACCATCTAAAGATTTTTTCTATAGATAACATAATCTGTAGGCTGCTAAATTACTAAATATAAAAGAACTATATAGATGAAATTAGACAAAAAACCAGTACAGAGAACAAAAATTATTATAACGGTTATTAGAACTAGTATTTAATTAAAGCAGGCAATTAAGTGGCAAGAATTTAATGAAAACAAAGGCAATGGTGCCATCGTCTTACAGAATATTCCAAAATTTCTACAAACAGTCTGAAAAAAATTGTTTTCCCAACAGCCAACCAGTTGAAAAGTCCAATAAACCACCCAGCACCCAAAAATTATAAACGAAAGAAATATTACAATTAAAATGGACACATAAGCATGTTAACAGTTCTTAAAATAATATTTATTTAACCAAGGCAAACCGTTAAGGGGCAAGAATGCGGTCAAGAAAACAATAGGCCCTTCGCCAACTTTCTAACAATGCACGAGTCTAATTTATACAGCCCAGGGCTAATATTAAGGACTAAGTCCGCATTATTCCCCTTTAAGTGAACATGGTTGTGTATATAAAATCCCATGCACAATATGTAATAAATTTTACATTGGCCAAACTGGTAAGACCATTGAGTTACGTATTAAGCAGCATCAATACAGTATAAGAGGTGGCCAGGAATCTAACGCCATTTTCATTCACGTAAGAGATACTAATCATCCCATTGACTGGAAAAATGCTTCCAAATTAAGGTTTAGTAAATCTATTGTTAGCAGAAATATACTTGAATCAAGTGTAATCAAGAATAATGCGGACTTGGTCCTTAATATTAGCCCTGGGCTGTATAAATTAGACTCGTGCATTGTTAAAAAGTTGGCGAAGGGCCTATTGTTTTCTTGACCGCATTCTTGCCCCTTAACGGTTTGCCTTGGTTAAATAAATATTATTTTAAGAACTGTTAACATGCTTATGTGTCCATTTTAATTGTAATATTTCTTTCGTTTATAATTTTTGGGTGCTGGGTGGTTTATTGGACTTTTCAACTGGTTGGCTATTGGGTAGGCTGACCATATTTCCTTGAGACAAAAACGGGACATTGGGATGGCAAAAAAGGGACGGGGGTTATGTAATATTCTGTATTCATGAAAAAGTAAGTACATAAACATATTGAGCTTACAATTATTCTTCAGTGACAGAACCCATACAGAACCCATAAAAAAAACGGTACTGTCCCGTTCAAAACGGTACGTATGTTCAGCCTACTATTGGGAAAACAATTTTTTTCAGACTGCTTGTAGAAATTTTGGAATATTCTGTAAGACGATGGCACCATTCCCTTTGTTTTCATTAACTTCTTGCCACTTAATTGCCTGCTTTAATTAAATACTAGTTCTAATAACCGTTATAATAATTTTTGTTCTCTGTACTGGTTTTTTGTCTAATTTCTTCTATGTAGTTCTTTTATATTTAGTAATTTAGCAGCCTACAGATTATGTTATCTATAGAAAAAATCTTTAGAGGGTTTTATGGTCTTTAATTTGAGTTGCCGATTGGGAATTTTTTATTTTTTTTGCTTGTGTATTTAACTCATTTACTTTGTAATCTCCGTCTATTTTCTGTTTCTCCTTGAAGATGTGAATATATCACGAAAGCGCTCGGACTTCGTGTTTCCTTTTCCTTTTCCCTGTAGTTATTTGCTTATATATATATATATATATATATATATATATATATATATATATATATACACTACAATGTCATATACATGAATTTCAATAAAGTTTTCAACAAATGTGATCATTGTATAATAGCATGTAAAGTGAAACATATGGGAATGATAGGGAAACGGTAAATTGGGTCTACAACTTCCTCAGAGGGCGCCTACGGGGTGTCAAAATTCAATATATATCATCATCGGAATTAGAAGTACGTAGTTAAGAATCCCTAGGTACAGTACTGGTACCACTCCTGTTCATTATCATGCTAAGAGAGATACACATTGGCGTAATCAGCAACAGTATAGTACCGTCGTATGCATTCGAAACAGAAATCGGCGGAAAAATTAGTGTTGCATATGAGGTATATGTCTTGCAGAGGGTCACAAGTGAAATATACAAATGGTCAGAAGACAAGCACAACATGACATTTAACATCGTGAAATTTCACTTCTTGAGATATGATACAAATGAGGAACTTTGTCAACATTCATCAACTAGTGTTGAAAGCTCTGTTTTAACCACCGAGTATAGCAATATAGCTTGAAGTGATAGAGTAATACATACATATATATATATATATATATATTTGTAAGCTATGGAATTCATGATATAAAGACGTCTGACTGTGGCTCTACTTACATCCGACATTATTGTACTATTTCCTGTTAACTCCATTTCTATCCTTCGTATTTGAGTTGTCAAATGGAATCTAGTGTCAGTTCGTATTATTAATATTTGTCACATGAGCTATGGTCTTGCCCCAATGTACAAATGCACATATTCAACAGTTCATAACATTGTTCAACAAAGTTTTTCTCCATTTGTTAAATATGGGTGATTCTTATGTTCTTTTTTACGCTTACAAAATGAAAACACGTTTCTCTTTTACCAACAGATTTTGAGGGAAATGCAAATTAAAACCCTTTGAGATCGAGATGTCATTCTACAATTTACTTCATAATACGAGATTTATTGTCAGTCATTTACTTTGTATAAAATCTTTATAAAGGGTGATCCAGAGAAATGGGACCCAAAAGAAACCCCTTAACTCTTAAAGTATGTCCTTTTATAAAATCATACGCATCATTCGAAAGAGGATAGTTACAAGTTTGTACAGGATTGTATAGGTTTTGACAATACAAGACAAGATAAGATACAAAACAAAATAAAAGTGTTAGTTAAAACTAACCCTTCAAGATGACTGCATGGACTGTGGAACAGCTGCGTTTCATAACTGAGCAATATTATGAGCATGGAAGAAGTGTAGTTTCAGCTCAAAGATCTTTCAAGACAAATTTTCAGATGTCAAAATCACCTTCTAAGAAAGTAATCCGTCGGTGTGTCAGAAATTTTTCCCTAACTGGCAGCATTGGAAAAAGAAAACCAACTGGAAGAGTGCGCACAGCAAGGATAGACGAGATCATTAACAGAACTCATAAAATTGTACAGGATAATCCTAACATAAGCATCAGACGTGCTTCTCAGCTGTTAGGAGTTGGATATGGAACAACACACCGTATATTCAAGCAAAATTTAATGCTCTTTCCATATAACATTCAAACAGTGCAACAACTAAACGATGGAGATTTCGCACGAAGACGACAATTCTGTCAATGGATCCAACAGAAGGTAAATGACACCACCAATTTTCTAGCAACTTTGATTATGTCAGACGAAGCCCATTTTCACTTGAATGGAACTGTAAACAAACAAAATTGCGTTTCTGGGCAACAGAAAATCCATTGAATATTACCGAAGTCCCGTTGCATAGTCACGTGTAACTGTTTGTGTGGTCTTACTGCATCTCAGATCATAGGGCCGTACTTTTTCGAGGATTCCACCGGAAACACGGTCACTGTAAATGGTGATTGCTACGAAAAAATGTTGACCGATTTCCTTATTCCTAAATTAAGAGATCTTTGTCTAGAAAACCACTGGTTCCAACAAGACGGAGCTACCTGCCATACCACGAGGAACTGCATGGCAGTTTTGCGTCAAACGTTTCCAGGCGAGTTAATCTCAAGATTTGGAGACGTTGAATGGCCCGCAAGGTCTCCGGATTTTTCTCCCTTAGATTATTATCTCTGGGGATATTTAAAGAGTAGGGTCTACAGAAATAACCCAACGACCTTGCAAGAATTGAAGGCCGCCATCACAAATGAGAAACAGGCCATACCACCGCACACTCTTGCAAAAGTGATGCAGAACTTACAAGCGAGAACACTGGAATGCTTGGCAACTAATGGAGCACATTTGAAAGGAGTCATTTTTTAAAAATAAATATTTCTTAATAAACTTGTAACTCTACTCTTTCGAATGATATATAGGTTTATGAAAGGAATTAAATATTAAGAATATTTGGCTTTTTTTTATGGGTCCCATTTATCTGGATCACCCATTATTATGCATATTTTACATTTAAATGTTTTTATTTAATATGCATATAGTTATTTAAGTATACACCTTAATATATATATATATATATATATTTATATATATAGAGAGAGAGAAAGAGGGGGGAGAGGCAACAAGCTTAACCTTCTTGAAATTAGGAATCAACGAAAGGAACACTAAAAAGTTTGAAAGGTGTATATATATATATATATATGTGTGTGTGTGTGTGTGCGTGTGTGCGTGTGTGTACATATATATATGCCCTCATCTGAAAGAATCTGTGTGTGTGTGTGTGTGTGTGTGTGTGCGCGCGCGCGCGCGTGAGTAGGCTTAAGGCGCTAAAGCGCGGGTCTCCAACTAAAAATTTGCACATTACATTATTTTGATCACTAGTTGACAACTAGCTAACTAATTTTTAGGTAATACCGATAGGAAATGAGTGATACAAAAGCTTTGTGGTATTAATCAAATTAATAAATTCGTATATTGTACTACATTTATATATGCGGGCCCTTCATTTCTGTTAGTATGTAGATGTTAGAAAGCTTTCGATGTAAAATAGTTTGGCGTGACTCCTGCTTCAGAGGAAAGCTTAGGTGATTTAGAACTGCATTAAAAGAGACAGATGTGTAGAAGTGAAGATAAGTTTCAAACAACTGTTACCCTG
This sequence comes from Bathynomus jamesi, assembly GCA_023014485.1. NCBI lineage: Eukaryota > Metazoa > Arthropoda > Malacostraca > Isopoda > Cirolanidae > Bathynomus > Bathynomus jamesi. Next base: position 1,570,342 of record JAJOZX010000254.1, on the reverse strand, counting down.
CTACTACTACTAATAATAATAATAATAATGACACAGTTTAGTTTCCTCCTCCGCCCAACTTCTAGCTTGCAACAGATAAATGGTGTACATTCTGTTGAAGAATCGGTAAAAATCAAACAGACATAAGTAAGAACTGTATATATATATATATATATATCACAGAGAATACGTGGATTTAGAATAATGGAATTAGGACATTTTTTAGAGAAGTTACGATTTCTTCCTCTTGTTGTAGAAAGCGTTCAGAATTTCACAGTATGCAACTATCAGGTTTGCTTAAATAATCGGAAGCGACCGTGTAGTGAAAGATCCTTCCTTCAATTATTATTGACTGGTGCTATATTTAGTCGACAATCTTTGCTATGAAGATAAATACTAGAGTTATGCCGTGTAAAGGCCAGTCCACATTTTCTATTAACTGGCCAAACCTACTTATTTGGATATTGCGTTTTTATGTATATATTTATATCTTAACTGCTACTGGTGTGAAAACAGTTACTGCGAGAAATATATAGCAATATTGCGGTAGATTTGAAAGAGGCTTTTATTGTGAAATGAATTGAAATCAGTGTGCTTAATTTAAATACTCTTAACCTGTGTACACATATATATATAATAATAACAATAAATCAATATTAGTAATAATGTTTCAGTGGATGTTTAGATCAGGATAACATATTTGCTTTTAATTTTAAAGCCTCATCACAGAGCTTGATGTAGCTTGTGAGATGTATGGTTCGTTTTCAGGTATATGGCTTAAAATAGATACATTTTAACTAGGCTGACCATACGTACCCTTTTGAACGGGACAGTACCGTTTTGTATGGGTTTTTGTATGGGTTCTGTCACTGAAGAATAATTGTAAGCTCAATATGTTTATGTACTTACTTTTTCATGAATACAGAATATTACATAACCCCCGTCCCTTTTTTGCCATCCCAATGTCCCGTTTTTGTCTCAAGGAAATATGGTCAGCCTAATTTTAACTGACTTGAACTATATGACAATGAAGGATGACGTATCGATAATTGAACTTATGAAATATAAACTGCATGTATCTGCATGTTCATCCTAATCTTTTTAAAATGTCTGATATATATATATATATATATATATATATATATATATATATATATATAATGATGATAAACAAATAATGTTTAAGATGGTAATTGATGGTAAATAATAATAGCTATGTTCCCTAAACGAATGTATGTTAGTCTAACTGCATAATGTAACTTAATAATAGTTTCTGTCATATGGACTATAGTCTGCCAATAAACCTTTTAATTTCATTTTAAATGTAACTGAGTCATATAAAGTCAGTTATTAGTAAGAAGATCTCTCTTACAAAGCTGTCACTCGCAGGCCTGTGTAATTTATAGTCAATAATTGGTAACAATAACAATAATAATAAATATTTCTCGTTACAGTTAAATTACTCGAAAAAATTACATACATTTAAAATTGATTATTATTAATTAGTCTGGAAAATCTGGCAAGATTGTGAACTGATTGCCGATTACAATTATCGTACTAAGCAAAGAATTATGCAAATACTGTACAGTGCTTACAAGAAGTCTCACGCCTCTGTCTCGTCCCAAGCTCGTCTGTTAGGTATGAAATGGGCAATCCTTATGGCAGCGGAGGTGTGTTCGGATTGGTGCACATAACTGCTCTAACCCAATCAATGACGTCCATTATTACGTCACTTCTGCTACATTTTAGTGTTTAAAACACAAATGATTAAGAAGCAGAATGACCAAGTTTCGGGATGTTGGGATGGTTATGGAGCAATCCTAGTCATCATAATAATAGCTGAGCATTACATTATACCCTCTCAATATATAGTATACTGTAGACTATAGAGAACGACTAATTCGGCAAATATCCCAAATCATGGCATGATACCTAAGTTATTTTGACGCAGGTCTAAATTATTTGCTCAATTGCAATGATTGATATTAAGTAATTGTTGGGAATTGTTGTCAATATTGTTGTTTGTGATACATATCGTACGTGAAGAATCTAATGACCAAATTCCTCAGTGAACCTCTCACGCGCTCGCATTTCGAGGAAGTCACGGTCGTCTCACTAATAGATAGTTTATCCATTGTTTTAAGTGGTAACCTATTCCATCTTATGAAAGTCATTAGTCTAAAGCAAGACTGGTGGGCCGTGAATCAGAGAAATTTGCATTTGATTTGTTCATGGTAATTATTACGTAATATAGTATACTGTATATAGTAGTATATGAGAGTTTATTGGTAGCATATCATATGACAATTCCCATAAACATGTGATGGCTCGATGTTGCCAGTTTTTATTTTTTTCCTGAAACTATTACCTTCTCATAGTTTGTTTCAACAATGCATATATTATCATCTCCACGAGCGTAGACATTGCAAGAAAAGATTCTAACTAAGGATAAGTAAAGTTCTTTCATGGTCACAATATATACTTTTATAGATGTCAAACATAAAAATATAATAAAATTCTATATTAACATAAATATATATTCGATACACATTTACGTCATGGCTCCAGCATCAATAATTTCTTGCAATCGTTGAGGCATAGAAGAGGCCAGATTGTAGGGAATGTTTGGTGTTCGGCGTAAGCTCTCCCAACTATTCCTCGTGTGGTGCTAAAAGTGCTTCAAATGTTCTTTCATTGCGTTGCTCCAATTCGCTAATCATTATTGCCCAAAGGTTTTCAATCGGATTCATATCAGGAGAACGTGGTGGCAGAATTAGATTAATAATCTGTGGGTGATCTTCGTACCACGCTGTCACAACGTTACTCCTATGAATGGGACTGTTATCTTCCATTAAGTAAAATGGTTCCGGCGCTGGAACCAGATACGCACGAACACTGGGTAACAGCACCTCTTCCAGTATCTGGCAATATTGCTGTCCAGTAAAGCGTCCATCTACTTGAGTCAATTCTCCGACACCATAGCCAGACATCCAGCCCCACACACCGAGATTGATGTGACCACTACGTTTGCTCGGGAAAACATTTCCTTCTTCATAGCGTTTTCCGCGCTGCCTCCAACAATGCAGGGAACCATGACTATCTGTTGAAAATGTTTTTTCATCACAGTACACAACTTTTCCCCAGAATTCTTCCTCCTGCGGCAGGTATTGCAAGGCAAATCCCATCCGCGCCTCTTTATGCTCAATCATCAATGCAGGTTTTATAGCTGGACGGCGAGAAAAATACCCTGCCTCGTGAAGTCTGTTGTTCACTGTATTTGCGCTACAACGAAGGTTCAGGTGTCTGTAAATATGCGTCGCTGGAACAAACGGATGCTCTCTGGCATGATTAACAATCGCAGCATCTTCCTCTTGAGATGTTGAACGCGGAGGACCAGACCTCGGCAAAGTAGCGATTGAGTTTTCTGCTTCATACCGATGAATCCACCTTTCCACAGTGCTTCGATGAACGTCTAGTCGTCTTGATATTTCTCTTATTGGCACACCATATTCATGCAATGTCACCATTGCTCCCCGCATTGCCCGGGTCGTCTCGTGGTGCACAGGCGGCCTTTCCATCTTTGTGTAAATGGCTTATGTGAAGCGTGCTGGGACGATAAAGGAAATGAGGATACCATGCACCCATTCTGAAATTGATTTCGGTTGTGAAGGGTACCAACCCTTCGAATGGTAATAATAATCAGCCAATTTCCTATTTTGTTGAACATAGGCATAAAAAATTCGTCTTAAAAGCCAAGGATCCAAAGATTGTCAGCAATAGTTTATACCCCAACTGAATATAGTCAGCCTTCAACAGTATAATCATATTTTATTTTCATAACTACTCATGACTAATCTGTCATAGTAAATAACCTTATTATGACTTAGGTAGTAGTGGTAATTCTGAGTGGCGGCCTCTAGCCACATACGTTAAACCTATCAGTGCGTCTAAGACCAGACTCTTCTGTTTCTGTCAATTCATTGTTAGTTTAAGGTATTTTGCTCTTTGTCTTCCTAGGTCTAGGGCATTAAAATAAATATTTGAGTTTGTGTTTAGCATTTCATATGAATTTCTCTCCTCTCCCTTAACACATCCCCGCGTTCATTTTAGCCCCCTCTCTCCCTTTCGTCCTCCCTTCGTAATTCCCCACCCAACCTCGTTTCCTTCGACATAGCATCGCTTACCTCCATCCTCATTCCACTTCCTTCATTAAACCTATTATCGCTTTTACTGTCCCTTCCCCCCCATCCTTCAATGCCAGCGTTCTTAAACCTAGCACATAAATTATATAATATGGAATCTAACACCTTAGATCTCTACGCATTCATGTTACTTGAAGACGCCTGTGTCTTAGGGGAATCTAAGTGTTGAGAGTGGGCTCGAGGGGTAGTCTATAGATTATTACAGATGGTCTTGAACGCTCCAACTATTTAAAAATGATTATTTATTACGCACATCATATGGCATAATACACACATGAATTTAAGTATCTCTTACACTATAGGAATGGAATTGAATCCTAACAGAGTTAAAAAGTCGAAAAATATGATAGATTAGTTTGTATTAAGAGGTTACTAAGAGAAAAGGATTTGGGATAGAGCGGAAGGCAGAGAGTATATTTTCCCCGAGTTTCGGTTATTATTAATGTTATATGGATACATTGCCGATGTCCCTGCTGAAGACCTCTGATGGGATGCGGTGTGATCAGAGAGAGAGAGAGAGAGAGAGAGAGAGAGAGAGAGAGCTTTTAAATCACACCTTTTAAATGGTTTCTGGTTAAGGGCTTCACGTATGTTATTTTAGTCCAGGGTAGTTTATGTGGAGGTGTTAACGTAACTTGCACTTGGGACTGTTAATTGTAAGACAACTACCACAGCTGGGACTGAGACACGTTATCCCCTGCATACTCTATATATATCTATATACAGTAGGTCTCTATATATAAATAGATAGAGTGATTAACACAAAGATAATGTGGACGTCATTGATGGGGTTAGAGCAATTATGTGCACCAATCCGAACACACCTCCGCTGCCATAAGGACCGCCCATTTTATACCTAACATACTAGCTTGGGACGAGACAGAGGCGTGAGACTTCTTGTAAGCACTGTACATTGAATCAGTAAAACTTATATATATATATATATATATATATTTGCAACATTCACTCGTTTCACACTCTTAATTGTGAAATTCATCCCATATATATATATATATATATATATACACACAAATAATAATGTTTAAGATGGTAATTGATGATAAATAATAATAGTTATTTTGGCTAAACTACATAATGTATCTTAATAATTTTTATCATATGGGCTATAGTTTGCCAAAAAGCCTTTTCAATTCATTTCGTTTCGCCTCATTTCATATTAATGTAGAATAAATGAAATTTATTTTGGATAAGCAAAAGTTACCCCTATAATTGAAAATAAAATGTTTCATTTTAATTTTATTTAATTTTTTTTATTTAACTTTATATAATACAAATATTAAACAAAGAAATTGTGTTTAACTTAATATATGTTTAGTCTGAGTTTCTAATTTGTGATGTTTGCGTTTTGTTAACATATGAAAACGGAATTACACATGAGGAAGTGATGTGATATTAGGATATAATAATATGCTTTGAGGTCGATTAACACTCGTCATGTCTATTAAAACGTTTTTCAGATATTTTTTTAAGTTTTCATTTCTAATGTTTAAGGGTATAAGTTCAAAATTACGTGTCAAACTCTGTCTTTGCTTATTTGTTTTTGTCTGTTTTTGCTTGTTTGATTTTGTCCGTCTCATGAAAGACCAAGAAGGTGGATTTTTTTTTTTTTTTTTTTTGCAAGGCGATGATGAATTTTTTTTTTTTAAGGAAGATGAAGACGAATCCATTTGTTTTTTCATAAGGAGGAAGGGGGGGGAAGGGGGGGGAGGAAGGGGGGGCCCAGCAAGGGGTCCTCAAGGGGCAAATGCCCTTCTTTAAGGACCGTGAAACCCCATAAAGGGGTTAGGAACTCAAGGAAGGGGGGCCCCTTATAACGGAGGCGAAGGCCTCTAGGGGCAGGACTTCAGAGCACCCCAACTTCCTTTCCCCAAACGCGGGGATACTACTGACCTTCACCTAGAAAAGTGACAATTTGACAATTTTGCAAAGGTGTTACACATTCATAATTACCATTGTATTTGAGAGATATTTTATACATGAACACAACAAATTTAATATCTTGTCCAGCCACCGTTGTTTTCTATGAATTCCTACAGTCGCTGTGCTATAGAAGCAACGTGATTATATACCAGCTGTTGCTTCTTCCTCAGCACCTCCCACTCACTAAATATGTGTTGCAAAAGCTGCTCCGTTTTTCGTTCCTCCGCTGGTTCCCACACATTTACACTATTGGCTCATATATTCTCGATGGGATTCATATCACAACCCTTACTTGGCCAATCCAGAAGATCGATATTTCTTTGCTCAGAGAACCAGCGTGTGACGATCCGTGTTGTGTGAATTCGAGATCTGTCTTGCATAAAAATGATTCGCTCAGGAAATGGCAGAGTATACGAGTATGCACGCACAGAAGGAAGCATAATCTCTTCGAAAATTTCTATATACTGGTCTGCAGTAAACCTCCCTTCTATTTTGGTGAGCTCTCCCACACCATACAGATGAATCCATCCCCACATGTTACAGGTAACATGACCGCTACGTGCTTCCTCATAGATGTGCTCTTGAGTATATCGAGTATTATTCCTCCTCCAACAATGAAGACGGCTGTGGGATGTGGAGGAAAAGGTCTTTTCGTCGGTAAATATCACTCGGCTCCAAAAGTCAAGTCCTTTGTCAACATGTTGCTGAGCAAATCGAAGTCTATTTTCTCGATGTTGCTGATTTAACTTCTCCTTGATAGCCGGGGTCAGATGGTGTAACCCAGCTTCATGTAGCCGCCGCCTTACTGTCATTGCCAAAACATCAAGCTGCAATTCTTCCCTTATGGGAAAAGCATTGGTAAAGGGATGGGCTTCAGCAACATCGCAGATCCTCCGATCAACCACAGCAGTTGTCAGTCGAGGTTTCTCCGTTCTACGGTGATCTCGTAGATTCCCTTCCTCTTGCACCTCTTCAACCATATATATAAAGAGTGTTCCTAGAAATTCCAAGTTCTCTTGCAATTTGCGTTGGAGACAGCCTGCCCTCGTTCATGCCGATGATTCTTCCCCTTTCAGCAATTTTCTGGTGATGATAATACATTCTACAGAGTACTTGTCATGTGGTGTCACGTGATATGTTAAAAGTCAGGAGGACAAAAGGCACAGGAAACTTCATTTTACTGAGTATGAGAATAATTATTCAAATTTTATAAATATAATACTCGCATTTTCTATATATACAGCGCCTTATGTATAAGTTAAACACATTTGATATTGGTCAAAGAATGGCTACAACAACATTACATAAGAAGCAAGGAAAACGCATCACCATTAAATACTAGTCTAGTGCGAGGGATCCAACTGTATCTGCTGAATTAACGCCCGAGTTCTGGGTTCAGTTTCGCTCAAGGCGCAGCGTAAATTACGTTCAATGTGCAGCCGATTTCGCAGTTTGTTCTTTATGACCATCGTTGCTGAAAAGCCTGCCTCACAACGATAACTTGTCGCAAAAGGCACCAGCACTTTCTTTGCCTCTTCAGCAAGCACTTTTAACCAAAATTTCTCGATTTTTTTCTCTGCAAACTGAAACTTCAGAATAAGATTTTGCCACATTTTTCGGAATTCTGTTTTCATTTCAGGTGAGTCACTGCTTTACAGGGCGTAATAAGTAAGTGGCCTCTTTTTTAGATAGCATGGCTGCGTATTAAATATGCTTCTGTAACACATCGACTGCAGGAAGTCATAGACAACAACGGTGGCTGGACAAGATATTAAATTTGTTGTGTTCATGTATAAAATATCTCTCAAATACAATGGTAATTATGAATGTGTAACACCTTTGCAAAATTGTCAAATATCATCGTTTAAATGGCTCTATGTTTATTGATAGGAATTACTCTAATAGTTTTATTTTCTGTAATTCTCTCCTTTGAGGTGAGAGATGGCCAAGAGTCACAGTTGCGGTGGTTCAACACTTAAGTGGTAACATGGAACTTATTAATACAAAACAATTATATACATTTATGATGCTCGTAATCATTCGTTTCTAAATAATATTTCTCTCGGTGACTCTTTATTACTAGGAATAGCATTTGCTCAGGATAAAACAATGCCATACCAGTAGTATCCATTCAGCTGTCGTCCATTTGCCAATTGGAAGATATTATTCTAAGCAGTGATGTATGAAACCTACAGATACCCATCAATCTGGTAATGTTATAATGTTATTAAAATTTAATATGCATCGAAACATTGTTTTTCATTCATAAATCACCTATATATGTATTTATATATATCAAGTTTTTGCTTTGTCTTTGTTATAACACAAAATAATATCTGAATCTACGTTCAATATTAAATGTAAATAAATAAATAAACCAATTTCATATTTGCTGAGGGCGCAATGATGCCTACCAACCAGAGGCGTACCAATACTTTGTGCCGCTCGGGGCGAAAATGCCCCCCCCCCCTGCAACAATTTTCAAAACAATTCCTTTACAAAAATACACTTCTAAACAAAACTTTTATTGGAAGAAAAACTTAAATAAAGCAACTTCAATTTTAACAATACTACATAATGTACCGTACATAATACACTACATAATTTTAACAATAACTATATAATGTATAATGCCTAGTTAAATTTTCGGACTTTCATAACAGAAAATTCATGAATGATTTTTTCTATGTCCATTGTCTCTGCAACTTCGCGTTCAATTGAAATAATCGCCAAATTGCTCAGTCTAGATTGACTTATAGTTGACCTGAGGTAAGTTTTTATAAGTTTTAGTTTCGAGAAACTTCGTTCGCAACTTGCCACGGACATGCATGAAGTTAGACAGATCCGGAGGGCAATTGTTATATGAGGCAAAGATTCCACTAGATCCCATTTAACGATCCACTGAAGTAGTTTTAACATATCCCAGTTCTTTGGATCATCGTCGACGCTTATGCTTTCAAAACTGAGCAAATGTCAGCGCAAACGCTTTATTTCTTCCAGTAGACTTCCTGGATTAATGTCATTGGAGATGGAAGAAAAATTATTGACCTTGGTATTAATTTCTTCATCTTTGGACTGATTCAAAAGGTACGAAGGAGACAGAAATTCAAAGCGATCATTCATGTTTTTAAGACAAACTGTGCGTTTTTCAATTTCTGCTAATAAACGATCCATGATTTCAAAAAATTCTCTGCGTACATCCTCTTGCACGGTCAATCCAGCATGACGAGCTTGCTCTCCAGGCATTCTTCTCCGTCTCCTGACTCTGTGGTCTATACTGATATCCATTTCATTACAGAACTCTTCGGCGGCATCTGCAGCGTTTGATACTACTGCCTCTCGTTCATTAGTTAAAAACATGGATAAAGAGTTCATTTTTAATGCACACTGGTCCAAAGCAAGTCCCTTTCTTTGAAAATATAGCTGGGCATCATTGATTTCTTTCAGCACTGGATCCCAGAAAAATAAGTACACAATGAATATGTATGACATGATGGAGGTCAACAGAGATTCAGCATCGCCCTTTGTGTCCAGATTTTCGGAGACCCCTTCACTCAGTTCTTTCAAGGCACTAACAACGTGAGTCAAGTTCTTCTTAAGACTAGAAACAGCATCATACTTAGCACTCCACCGCGTATCAGAGACTCGCTTGACAGTGATTTTGGAATGTTTTGTTAAGACATCCCAACGATGAGTAGAGGAAGAAAAGTAGACGAAAATTCGTTCAATTGTTCCAAAGAAAGTTACAGCATTAGGACTCAGTCCCGCGTCATGAACTCCAGCCAAGTTCAGCGAGTGGTTATTGCAAGGAATGAAAACAGCGTGTTTGCTAACATCAAGAATTCTGCGTTGAACTCCAAGATGAATACCTGCCATCGTAGCAGCATTGTCATACCCTTGACCATAACAATTCTGGATATCCAGCCCATCCTCACGGAGCTCAGTGACAGTGAGATCAGTAACTGCCTCAGCAGTCTTCCCCTCTAATTTAATAAAATCAACGAAGGATTCCTTCACCTCTACATTACCATCTTTAATCGACACATAACGAATTACCTGAGACATCTGATCAATATGCGATATATCTGGTGTACTATCGAAAATTATTGCAAAGTACTTTGCACTAGACACATTATCAATTATACATTTTCGAACATTACAGCCGATTAGTGTGATGAACTCATTTTGAATGTTAGGTGACAAATACGTAGTGGATATCTTGTCAGTCATTCGTATTTTTGTAAGATGTTCCCTAATTACTGGGTCATATTTGCCCATTAGTTTTATTAACTCCAAAAAGTTTCCAGAATTGCCAGCTAGCCCAGCTTCTTCATTTAAGTTCTCTCGGTGCCCTCGGAATGCAAGATCTTGTTTTGCCAAGAACATGATGCAGTCATAAATTCGTCTCAGTATTTCTTTCCACTTAGCAGTAGCATGTTTTATTTGCAACTGATGTGCATTATCTATTGTAGCATTCAACTGAAGGCGCATAGACAACTCTTTCCATTGTTTAAAGCATCGGGTATGATATGGACTGTTTTCATGTTCAGGTACTCTTGGATTCAGTTTCCTCCAGGCAAAAAATCCTTCTTTTCCAAATGCACTGGAGATGTTGTTGAAGAGACGACAGCAAAAGCAATGCAAGCTACATTTTGAAGGTGAGAAGATTAGCCATGACCTTTCAATTTTTTCGCCATTTTCCAAAGTTTTGAAATACCAAACTTTTGACATTGACCTATTGTTTGAATCAGCTGGAAAGGGTCCATTCATGTTTTTCAAATGTGATGGTCCACGTTTAATGAGTTCGATTCTCAAATTGTCCGTCATTGGAACGGGCCAGTTGCCAGAATCGTTAAACAGACTCTGTGGGTGATGGGTGGGTGGGTGACTTGGTGATGTAGATGAGGGTTGATCCTGATTATTTGGGGGTTCACTTGAAGTTGCCGCTTGAACATCTATCTCTAAAGATATATCACATTGCGGTTGATCTCCTTGCTTCCCAGAAGGCACTGAAGGTGTGTCTGAGAATCCCATTAACTGATGAAATCGCTTAGCAGCACGCTTGCCTTCCTCCTCTTTTTTCTCGCGAAGATTCTTGTATGCAGCACCACCACTCAGTCTGTCGTTTGCTCATGTTTGCTAATTCAGTAGGGTATCTGCAAAATAAAACAACCATTAATTATTAACATCATCAAAGCTCAAAGAATGCAAAGCCTAACCTAAATAATATAGGGAAAGTCTGAAAAATAGGGCTGGCAACCTTTCCGATGTGAAAATTTAACGCAACTATTTGTGGAAATAGTGGCATTGAGGTGGCATATATAGTATTTAATGATGATTTTTCATCAAAACGATGGATATTTTGTACACAAATAACGCGCGACAATGATGAGATATAATTTTTTGGGGGGGTTGCACTTTAAAACATAAAAACCCAAAATTTTGCATACTGCGCCCGCCTGACAGTAATTTGCCGCCCCTCGGGAAGTGCCGCTCGGGGCGGTCGCCCCTCTCGCCCCTCCCTTGATACGCCACTGCTACCAACGGCTCTGTTTTTATACATTGAAACTTCAATTCTTTCAAGAAGACAGGCTTGCCAATACCATGAACAGTGTCATCACTGTCATCACATTCGAAAGTTTTTTTTTAGTTTTTACAAGACAATTTTTTATTCACTTCTTTGTTAATATATATCCCCTTCTTGAATTTATATTTAATTATTCATTTGTTTCCTTAGTAATATGTAAACCAGACTGATGAATGGAGATAATTATGTTCTAAAGACATTTGGCAGTGACTCAAGCAACCAGTCAGCGTTCACTCAACCAGATTCATTCATAAAATGTTACAACCGTTTGTAATACACACAACAAATACATGTCAGGTGTCACTATCTGTTCTCAAGAGTGTCCTAAGAACTGTACACTTCACTGATGTGAGTAAACTGTGTAAATATTTGTTGTTTTTCTTTAAGCAATTAAAATTCACTGAAATTTACTAGAGTTTTCATCCTTTCTTTTCAGTTAATAACTCACCAAGAGCAGAGTAGAGATGGAATCAGCATCGCACACACCAGTGTCTCCACAACTAAGACAACATCCTTCTTCACGTTAAGCTAGCAACATCTCTTGCAGCAAATCTAAACGACAGCTTTCTATGAAGCAACATCTACGCTTGCAAGTTCCCCATGCTATTTAGTTAGGAAAAAATGTGTGAGCACAAGGCATTCTAAGCAACATCGTATGTTTGGAACTCCTCAGAAGTTGCCTCATAATCTTTTGCCAACTAATTTACAAATGGCTCGGTACTTTCTCGATCTCAAAGAAAGGAAAAAGGCAGCTAGCAAGGCAATCATCAGGCAAATAACTCAGGAGCTACTAAAACTTGGGCAGCAAGCATCAACCCCCACAGTTTGGGAAAAAGCTGTTTCAAAAGGTAGCAAGATTCATAGAAAGAGGAGCAACGTTGAATAGATCAAAGACATCAGTGAAACTAAAAAATTAAAATATGAATAGTCTTAATAATTTGTTTGATATAAAGTATGTGCCTGTAAATGTAGTTTAATATCCCATACAGACATAGAATGTAGTGATGATTGTGAAGAAATTTCCATAGATTGCATAGTCGGAGAGAGAAACAAGTACCAAAAGAGGAATTACAGTTTCTACTTGATCAGAGGAGTGATCGTAAAGTGTACATAGGTAGTATAGATGTTCATGCCACATAAATTTTACAAAAGAGATACAAGAAGAAGCTCTCAGAACAAGTAAAGAAAAGTAAACCATAAATCATTCCACTGAAGTTCAACCTTTCAGTTTAGTAGAAAATTCTTCAGATGAAGACAGTGACAATGAGAGAATGGAAACTGAAGACTGTAGTTTTGAAAATACTGGAAGCCAACTGAGAATGTCTTTGTTGCATGTTGTAATGCAGGCATATAGATTTGGTGTATCAGATCGTGCTACTGCTGCTATTGCAACTGCAACTTTGATAGACGTTGGTATGATCACCAAAGAAGATGATCATCTCGTAATAGACAGAATTAAAGTGCGGAGAAAAAGAGAAACACTTCGGAAAAGAGTGAAAAGTGATAAAGTGAATCCTATTACTTCCATATACTTCGATGGTCGAAAGGATCAGACTTTAAGGAAAGTGAAAATCAATGATAGGTGGTACAGTGAAAAGAAGAGTGAAAAACTCTATGTAATGATTGCTGAACCAGGTGGAGAGTGTATTACTCATCAGACACCAGCATACAGTAAGGCTGCAGACATAGCAAATTCAGTATTGTCAATTATTAAAGAAAGATATCTACAAAATGATATAGCTGTGATAGCAAAACACTAGTTTTAAGGAGGTGTGATTCATGTTATGGAGAAAGCACTTGGTAGACCACTTCAATGGTTAATTTTTATGCTTCATGCAAATGAAATACCTCCAATACAAATTTTTGAAACATTGGATCGTACAACATCTGGGGCAAGTACCTTTGTTGTTCCTATTGGGAAAGCCATTCAGTTTTGTGAAAACAATCCAGTAGTACAATTCAAACCTAAACTAGTTATAAAGAACTATTATATCTACCGCAACACATTGTTGGTGATCTTAGTGGAGATCAGCAGTACTTATACCGCATTATTTCAGCAATCAGAAATAGTACGGTTGATGAACACCTTGCTCACGTAAAGCCAGGTCCTCTTAGTCATGCTAGATGGTTAATTCTTGCGTTAAGCTTTGAACAGTGAAACCAACAAAGAAACTTTACGCAATAACAAAGTTCATTGTGACGAATTAGGGTCCTAATTGGTTTGACATCAAGTATAGACCTAATTGCATAGATGTATCCAAGGCATGTGTTTCCTGCTATTAATAGGGTTAAACATTTGCCTAGAGAATCAAAACAAATTGTTAAGAAGTATATATCCCGAAATGCATATATTACTCGCCGGATTTCAAGGTTCCTAATCTTAGTTTTGGTGCAAAGGACTGGGATGAAATAATTAACTGGAATGATACTAAACTAAATGAGAAACCTCTTACAATGAAGCAACCAGAAGCAGAATTTTTAGCTACCAAAGAAACCGCATTGAACATTCCAAATTATCCCAATCATACCCAGAATGTAGAGCGTTGTATTAAATTAGTGACGGACTCCTCAAATTTGGTATTTGGGTTTGAAGCACTAGATGGTTTTATCAGAGTTAGAATGATTTCACGTAGTCTGATGCCAGACGTAGAAACTAAAAAGGATTTTGCTAAAAGTTTGTCTTTTTTATTCGAATAGGTAAGGTTGTTTTTTGCAATTCCTATTTGTGTACTCATTTGCTGTGTTTCCATACTCTATATATATTTAATAAAACAAATTAAAAAAAAATGGTTATTTTTCTTTCCTGGTTTCTTCACATTCCTTGCGATAAAAAACCCTAAATTCGAAAATATCATTAATCTAGAAAAGAAAAAGTAAATATAAATTCAATAAATAACCTGAAAATTATTTGCAAATATATATTTTTAAGTTTTGTGTGGTTTTATATCTATTTGTTTCCCAAACAAAATAGCCAAGAATCAGTTATAAACCACCGGAAACCCAGTTACGACACTCACTTCATATTTTGGTAAAAACGAGGCAGTTCAAGATATTCTAGAAAGTTATTTCGGTTTTATTTGTGTTTCCGAGTTAAAACCACAATTTAATTTCAGTGTCTAAAGGGAAAGAAAAGTTTTGTCTGGTTTTACTCCGCTCTAATATATATATATATATATATATATATATATATATATATATATATATATATATGTGTGTGTGTGTGTGTAAAAATGAACAATGAATAATCAATATTCATTTTTACATGAGAACCAAAATCGTTTAACGCGAGTTTGGATAAAAATTTTATTTGCTGCTTTCTATTTTTGTTTCAGTGTCACAACCATGCGACCTACCATTTCTATGGTTTGGTCGTGTCCATATTTCCATTTTTATTTGTTATAGAAGTTATTATAATTAATTACACTGCCCAACAAAAAAAACATTTTTGCTGCTGATTTAATTGTAAGCCCTGTTTCTGGGTAATATTGATGTGCTGATTTAAAAAATCACCTTAGATTTTGTCCATCACATCAGGTTTTCGTGCAATGCAATATGCCTATTTTGGGTGATCCATGAAGGGCGCTTATCAAAATTGATGATTTTTGAGACCTGTTAACAGCTGTTTTGCTGTTAAAATTTTATCTGTGGATAAGAAAACTGATGAAAGATCAGCAGTTCAGTAACTCAATGACCGAAACGGAGGCAAGAGCTTGGAATGCTTTTGTGGCAGTAGTTAAGAACTTCCTAGGAAACAAAAAGTCTGAAAATTATAAAGATCTTGTAAAGGATTTACTTGTAAACTTTCAGCAGTTGGGTTGCAACATGAGCATTAAAGTTCACTATCTCAACAGTCACGTGGATAAATTTCCAGAAAATCTTGGTGATGTTAGTGAAGAGCAAGGTGAAAGGTTCCACCAAGACATCAAAGTGATGGAAGAACGATACCAAGGAAGATGGGATACCCATATGATGGCTGACTACTGCTGGAGCCTGCAAAGAGATTGTCTTGACATCTCTCATTCTAGGAAGTCCTATAAGAGAAAATTTATCAGCACTGAAAAGTAAGAAAACAAGAAAAAAACAATGTTAAGAAAACTGGTCCCGTGCTTGCTTTAATATGGATTCATTTTTTGCTTATTTAAACACTTTTAATCACTTTATGTGTCAATATTACCATTGTATATTAAAGTTCATTCCCTGCACAATTGTTTACTTTTCCATGCTGATTCTGAGTATGTAAAAACTTATTTTTTGAAAAGAAAAAAAAATTGGGCATAACCCTGCCAAAATGCGATATCTCCAAAATATCCGTATTTGATTGCTCGAAAACCTGACGTGATAGGCAAAAGCTAAGGTGATTTTTTAAATCAGCACACCAAAGTTACCTAAAAACAGGTGTTAGAATTAAATCAGCAAAATTGGTGTTGGGCAATGTTATGATTGTCTTGCATCTAACCCGTAGTGTCCTTATTACTTAGTCCTTATTACCACTCTTTGTCTCTAATTCGTTCCTTTTAAATCCTCCCATTATTTATACGTTGTTCATTCGTACATCCATGTCCTTTCTTGACCTTTATATTTTGTTAATTTTATTACTCATTCATTCAGCTACCTATTGTCTATCATTGTCAACCTGTTGTATGACTACCCATATGTGTACAATACTTTGTGCATTCGTACTTGTCCCGTGATGATCATGATTACGTACATAGTTACGTACATGTACATACGTTCACGTGTATTCTTTTTATTTTTTAGTTTTAATTATTTCACCTTCCGCAATGAACTCGAAAACGCTTAGTCAAGTGATAAAATTCCGCTAACTACGGCAGAAGCGAACGCTTCTAAGATAAACATCTCATCTCGCTCTGATTCAAATTTATAACATATTATAACATAATATAACATATTATATTGTATATAAATACATACCGTATGTGCCCGTGTACTTTGTATTATATTTCTAACATCTTAATTGTCTATTAATATGAAACACTGTAAAAACAAAACAAAATTATAGTAACTGTTTAATTGTAATTAACTGTAATACTTTAATTTAATATAATGTAATGTACTTTAATGAAACTGTAATTAATGATAATAGTTTAATATATAATGTAATAATGTACTTTAAATGAAATTGTAATTGACGATACTAAGTGAAATGTGAATTAATCCATAATCGTAATCAAAATTGTAATAAACCAAAATTGAAATGAGCTCAGTAATGCAATTAAATTGTACTTATGTACTACTACGAAATTATATCGCCTTCAGAAATGTATACTCGGCGAAAATACGATTAGTTTTTATTTTTTTAAATTTTTTATTTGGAAACTTTCATCTGATCATGTGTTTGAAAGGGGGGAACTTAACCTTCAACTGCATTTCCCCAACATTTAGACTTATATGATACATGTAATTGTAAAATTGACTTCACTTCATTACTTCACTCTTCTTTGGTCACTACTACGAGACTCCCTTGTTAGCAGCCTCGCTGCGAGGAGGGGGTAGAGGCCCCTTGCCTCCTTAAGTTTTTTAGATTCCGGCCTGAGCCATGGTCGAAAGAGGTCGAACCTCTACCCCTGTAAATTCACAGCACTACCTGTACATTTTTAGAAGTAAATTACAGTGAGAGAAACTTTATTTTTCCCCTTTGAGTTTGGCTTTCTTCAAAGAACTTAGTAAACTAAAGTAGAGAAAATAGTTCCCGATAAGTTATAAAAAGAAAATCCGCGAACCTTCAGAGAAAGTATCAGAGTATTATAGAAAGAGAAAAAAAGAAATGAGAGAAAAATTAGAATGTTATAGAAGAAAACTATCGCGAGAAATATCCGTTGCTGCCTCCCAACCAGGACCCCCGTCGATTCGAACCACCCCAGGGCCATAGACGGAGGATTCAAACATATATATATATATATATATATATATATATGTGTGTGTGTGTGTGTGTATACCACCAATGGAGGAGGATGCCTCACGGGTGGGTTGCTCGTAAGTCATTAAATAGTAAAGTTTTTTGACTGTTTCCGCAGAAAATTTAGATATCATTATGTTCATGAACTCACAGTGATCCCGCGTATATACTTAGCATGTTATAGTGGGTAATAGTGTCGTGGTAATTAATGTGAAAGGATGGTTGTACATGGAGCTGGTGGTATCTGGAACGAGATTTTATGGGACAAGAAGTGGGCATTCCTAGTAGCATCCCCTTCCCCTACTACTCCCGCCCCACCTCCACCATATACACTACGAATCTTCCGGTTAATAATAAAAGTTTTTGACGGTGACCGCGGGAAATGTATATTTCATTACGTTATAATCGTAGTGACTCCGCGTATATACTTTTATGTGTCATAGATAGTAATAGTTACATAATTAATATGAAAAGATGCCTGAGCATCGAACCGGTGGTATGTGGAGCATTATTTAAAGGGACGAGAAGTGGGACCCCTATCGGCGTTCTCCCCCATCTCCACCCTAACCACCCCCACCATCTACGCGTCCCCGCAAGCCTGCTCCCCCATCGTTACAGATACAATGGGATCGTATGTTGAAAATCGTGTTCTTGTAGAAAATCCTTTGTTATGGTTAGTAGTATGCATGCAAAAGGAGAGAGTGCAGAGCAATTACAATGTTGATAAATTGTTGCAACGTGCCAACCCCCACTAAACTGCCAAAAAACAAAAAAAGGGGAAATCCCCCAACAAGTGGGGGGAGTCCACCTAACCTCTTTGGGGGAGAAGGTGGCACTGCCTCACCCCCCCAAAGGGGTATACCTAACCTAAGAGAGAGAGAGAGAGAGAGAGAGAGAGAGAGAGAGAGAGAGAGGAAGACAGAGCATTATCTCACCTGGCCATCCAGGTGCATAATATGATTTCATCCGAGCATCACCGGGCTTATAAGTGTCTTTCAGCCAGTTGGCGTAGAAGCCAGTGCCTCCAGGCATTATCAGCCAGGTGGCACAGTATGTGTATATATATATATATATATATATCGTTTAAACAGCCATTTGTCCTAAACGCACACACACACATATATACACCATTATTATACACCCACAACATTTATATATATACGTTCATAGATCTTCAGTGTTAACTCGGAAACAATTCCCTCCATCATCTGTACTAACCGTTTATAAAACTATACACACACACACACACACATAATATATAATATATATATATATACACACACACGTTCATAGATCTTCAATGTTAAACTCTAAAAAAATTCCCTACTGTTTTATCAACCATCCTATCAGGCAGGTGCGAGATGATCCAACACTGGTTGGATTATCTCGCACCTGCATCAAATTCCGATGCTAAAACGTTCAAACTTCCTTTTCTGAATAGTCCGTCGGAGATTTTTATTATCACAGGTAAGGTAATAAAGCAATTTACTCCAATTTATTTTTTAAAACACGAGTTTTCCATTTGAGTCGACATTTATGATATATACAATCTCTCCACACAATAAAAATTTTAAAAAACTTTGATGACTAACCCGTTTCTCCATCATTTCTGATAATTATCGTTTTAAATTTTTTTAAAATCATTTTTAAGTTTTAGGTGATTATAAAATCGGTTGTCACTAAACAACGTCATATATATATATCTATATATTATTACAGGTAAGGTAATAAAGCACTTTACTCCAATTTATTCTTTTAAAACACAAGTTGACAATTTGAGCCGATAATACCTGTCACGAAAGGTAAATCCCGGATCGGTTGTCACAAAACAACTTCATATATACATATATAAATATATATATATATATATATTTATTTTTATATATATATATTAGGGTGGAGCGAAAAATACTTTTTTTCTAGTATGAAGTTCTAATAGTGATTAAAAGTTGCATTTAGTGGACGATATATATCTGCCAAAATACGAGTTCATTTGTTTAATATTTTCAGCTGCCACCAGGGGGCTAAATTTAACACAATTTTGGGTAAAAAGGAAAAAAATGCTTCTATTTTAGGTTTATCAAACTATTATAAAATTTTATCTTAGAATTATCTAATAGTTTGATTAAGATTCTTAAATGATAAGAATTCGTTTTGTAAAAATGCCTTTTCATATGCTTAATATCTTCAGCTGCCACAAGAGGGCTGAAGTTAACTTAAAAATGACAATTAAGTATGATTCTGTATTTACTTGAAAAAGGGAACAGTAATAAATGAGGATGTCTCTCCTCCTTTATATTGGCTTGAGACAGTTAAGAAACGTTATTTCGTGCCTTAGCGGAGTTACCACCCTTTCCCCAACCAACCTCCCTCTAGAGAAACTCCTTTGGTTATCGGTGGTTCTGCTATCTGAAAATCTTGCCACATCATGAGAAGTTAACCTAAAAATGACAATTAAGTATGATTCTGTATTTACTTGAAAAAGGGAACAGTAATAAATGAGGATGTCTCTCCTCCTTTATATTGGCTTGAGACAGTTAAGAAACGTTATTTCGTGCCTTAGCGGAGTTACCACCCTTTCCCCAACCAACCTCCCTCTAGAGAAACTCCTTTGGTTATCGGTGGTTCTGCTATCTGAAAATCTTGCCACATCATGAGAAGTTAACCTAAAAATGACAATTAAGTATGATTCTGTATTTACTTGAAAAAGGGAACAGTAATAAATGAGGATGTCTCTCCTCCTTTATATTGGCTTGAGACAGTTAAGAAACGTTATTTCGTGCCTTAGCGGAGTTACCACCCTTTCCCCAACCAACCTCCCTCTAGAAAGGGTTCTTGCTGAAGACTATTTAGTAATTTGCTTTTGTGTCAAATTTTGGCTGTTTTTTCCTTGATTCTAATGTAGCACGAATCCAACCGTCTCTGTTTGTAGGTCCGCAGACTGATCCAGCAGCGTCTGTAACGAGCTTGACGCATCTCTCTACGGCTTGTGTATGACATGGAAACTGAAATAATTATGAATGAAGAGTAGTACCATGTTTGATGCATGATTCAATATCATCAAGAGAAACTCCTTTGGTTATCGGTGGTTCTGCTATCTGAAAATCTTGCCACATAATGAGATCTGTATAGTCTTTGGCATAAAAATTTATTTCTGGCACCTTAAAATACCTGATAACATCTGTTTCTTGAATGCATGCCCTTGCTTTTATGATACGCCTAAATCCCAACTGACGTACATGCTCCCTTTCATCAGCTATCATTGCAATGAGAATGTTTTCTTGATTTGCGTAATATGCATTTCGCTGAATGACTGAGTCATGTACTCTCCTAAGCTCTTCACGGAGATACCGGCTTCTTGCAATCATATGCCACATATGTTTAGCACCATATTGGCATAATGGTTTACGCTTTATCTGAAACCACATTGGTGCGTATACCCTAACAATGAAAGTAGCTAATTCTTGTTAATTGCCTGAAGGATTCTCTGTGCTTGCTTATAACCGCAGAGTCCTGTTTGCTGTGGTGAGCCACCTTGAATGTGATATATTGCCTGGACTCTTATGACTAAGACTCTTTGAGAATGTTCCACTTGATATAGCCTTGTGAATTTCAAGAAGGTATTTCTGGTCAGTACTTATGTCATCTACATCAACTTCACACATGTCCTCTTGAATTTCAATGGGTTTGAAGTTAACTATGGGAAGCTTTTCACAGTCTGAAAGTGCTCGGCCAATTTCTCCTGAAAATGCTCTTGGTCCAGTAGTGGTACCATCCAAGTGATGAAACAGATGGCGCAATGGAAGTTCATTAAGGTGTAAAAGGCATATCAGCCACTGCAATGGCTTATTAAAGGCTTCTTCCAGTAATCTTATTGTGCCTCCAATACTACCAGTGTTAACCACTGTCGAATCACAGCCAACTGCAACGATGTTCCCTATATCAACATTCCTTTCTTTGAAGCAATTCACTAGCGCTGTGCAAATGTATTTAGCTTTGCCACTGGAAGGTGTCACATGTGCAAAGTACAGAGAGTGTGGTTCAGATATTATGCTGATATGCTCTTCGCGTTTGGTTCTTTGGTGGTTAGAGCCATCACTCTCCTGGACTTGAATCATTGTTTTATCCTTTCTGCCATCAAAGTATAATCCCCGCATAGTTTTTGGCTCTCCTATCTGTTGTAGTTCCTTTCTCTGTTTTTGTCTTTCACGTTTTAGCTTACTTCTGTCTATAATATTCCCTTTGTCTTCGGGAGTAACAATTTTAAGATCTGCCAATACTGCAGAAGCAATAGCAGCCCCAACTCTGTCCGACATTTTAAATCTATCACAAGTAATTGCTGATGAAGGCAGTGGCTCACGCATCTGTTGTTCTGATGTTACATATTGAGTCGAGGTTGTATCTTCCTCATTATCTTCAGATATCTCTTCTAGTTGTTGAAGTTCACTTGTCTCTGTTTCGATTTGTAAGTTGGACGTATTGGTTATAGCAGCACTAGTTGTTTGTGAGGATTCCAGACGTGCTTTTTCCATTTCCTTTCGATGTTCTCTTGCTTGTAATCGTCTTGTGTGTGCTATGTCAATGCTTCCTATCACCATTATTCTGCGTGTTCGTTGGTCATTTAAAAAATCCTGCTCTTTTGGAGGGACTTTCTTACTCTTTTCACATGAGCATCTCCTAAACTCCTTACATTTGCAGGTGCAGATGTCAAAGAAAGTGCATTTTGAAGAGTTTTCAAATTCTTCAAGCTGATTTTTGTACTTAGGCTGATCCTTGCGTGACTTGTATGGCTTTAATAAGGACCTGTATTTATCATGGTACACTCGCATCATCTGTAAAACGCGTGTATGTGAAACTATTGGCAAAGAGGCCTTCTTCCAAATATTTTCTACCTTTTTGGAAACTGCCTCTGCTATTTCAGAAAATAAAGGCTCCTTGTTATTCATCTGCTCCTTCACTAAATGTTTTGTGAACAGGTAATCTTTCATAATGCAGTTATAAGTTGGTAGTTGCATATCACTCATCTCACAAGGTACTTCAAATATGGCAAACTTCATATGTTCTCTAGTGAAATGTTTATTTAGTATTTGATGCCATAATATTTTTAAGAAAAATTCACAATCACAAAATATCCTGTAACATCAAAACATTATATAATTAATATATATAATATATTTTATAAGTATATATAATATATTATATAAATATATAATATATTATATAAATATATAATATATTATATAAATATATAATATATTATATAAATAAACTAAAATTATATAATACATTATAACAAGCATTTTATAATAAAATCAATATTATCTCTATATAAATCATTTTAAAATAAAGTTTTATAATATTCCGATCATATTAAAAAACTCTCCGATCAACTGAGCGACTAGGCCTACTACCTAAGAAGACAAGTGTTAACACACTGTTCTAATGACTCACAGAAAGAAATTCCTTCACACCAAAACCCTCCCCCACAACCCTCCCCAAACCCTCCCCCACAACATTCAGTGTAGTCTCAACATGACTCAGTTACTCTAAATTGTGTTAAATTCAGCTCTCTTGTGGCAGCTGAAGATATTAAACATATGAAAAGGCATTTTTACAAAACGAATTCCTATCATTTACGAATCTTAATCAACCTATTAGATAATTCTAAGATAAAATTTTATAATAGTTTGACAAACCTAAAATAGAAGCATTTTTTTCCTTTTTACACAAAATTGTGTTAACATTAGCCCCCTGGTGGCAGCTGAAACTTTTAAACAAATGAACTCATAGTTTGGCAGGCATATTTCGTCCACTAAATGCAACTTTTAATCGCTATTAGAACTTCATACTATAAAAAAAGTATTTTTCGCTCCACCCTAATATATATATATATATATATAAATAAAATAAAACAATTGATAAATAATATTAAATTTTTATGATGAAATCCATTCAGTGAATTCCACCCAGTTAAATAAGTTCTCTCTCTCTCTCTCTCTCTCTCTCTCTCTCTCTCTCTCTCTCTTTACGATTCTGTTTGTATTTTCCTTTTTAAAATTGAGGTAGGACGGTATTCATGAATAGTTATTATTAATTAAAAGGAAGGTAATTGATAGATAGATTGATTAAATACATAATTTAAAGATGTGATTTGCGGCCAGTAGGGACGACCCCAAGCATAGCTTTGAATGCCCACTTGATGTATCGATACATTTCCACTGAATGTAATTGTGGTCACTTATAGTTGAGTGGATCGCATTACATCCAAAAATTAAGTCATTTACAAAAAAAGTTTATTCAAGGACATTATATATATATATATATTAGTTATTTCTTGTACCAAAATTATAACAGACTGGCACCTCTGCACCTGGAACTAATGAAACAAAACCCACCTGTGTGGAAGGTGACAGGTAAAATTTCGAAAAACACCTGACATGTTATTTTTACCTTGAATATACTTCGATATACGTCAAATTGCTCGACACCTCAGAAAAACAAATTTTATTTTCCAAGTAAAACTCTCTCTCTCTCTCTCACTTACGGTCGTCCTGTCCCATTTCTGAAAGAAATCTATGAAATGAATAAGCCATATTTGGCAAAGGCCCTCCCCCCCAGAATTCGCGACTCGTCCGATCACAACCCAATGGTTGGTGTATGAGAACGAATCCATGGTCTCTGTTTGGTGGAAAACTTCACCTCACGTTACAACTACCCCCAAATTCTCTGACAACCAACAGGAAACTCGCGAATCGAATAAACGGGGGTTCTGAGGGTGGGGCCAATCGGGGTCACGTATATGAAAGGGAAAATTTTCAGCTGGATCTTAGAACAGTGGTTTTTATCAAAGAGTAACTACATATTCTGTCATCATTGACACTTCCAGTCAGACACATCAGCTTTACTGTTCCCCTCAGGTCTTTGAAGACGGGGACCTCTCTGCAGGGGCTACGCTCCATCTTTTCGCAGCGGCCGATGGAGGAAACCTTCTCTCCACACAAAACGTTGCATAAATTTGTGACGGCGGGGAAGAAGCAGCGGAAACATCCACATTTGAAATGTGAGTAGAAATAATTACATAATAAATTAAAAACTACTTTGTGATTTAAACGTCATTTTCTGGATATATATATATATATATATATATATATATATATACACACACACATCGTATATATATATATATATATATACACATCGTATCATTCAGTGCTTAACCCTTGCAAGTGTTAATTAGTTTTATAAAAGCCATAATAAACGCATTTTGAAGTGAAAGGATATCTGCCCAGGGGTTCGAGACTCTGTGACGGTTGGCGGGGCTTAGTAGCCCAGCTAATCTTCCTCTTGAGCCCAGTTAGGCAAGTTGCTTTGTGATTATTATTTGAACCGGTACCCTATAGTATGCATAGCTAGAATAAATGTATTTCTGGCGCTGTAAATTAGTCTACTTGTAAGTCTCTTCCTATACATACCTTGTTAACCTTGTTTGGGTTCCGTGCGTCGGTCTTTCTTCACACGAAGGTCAAGCTGGTGGTCCCGCCTCTAGTCCTGGCTTGGTGTAGGATTGAGTTGCTCTCTTGCGCTCTCCATCGTACATAGCCAGGTACACCCGGCTCATCTGGTACCGTCCTGAGCCAGGCATCTAGACTTGTCTTGTAAACTTCAACTTTGACCCCTGTAATGTTTCTGAGGTCCTTTGAAAGCTGGTTGAAAATTCTTGGCCCCCTGATAACCAAACTATTTTCCTTCAGAGTTGAGGAAGTCCCTTGTCGGGCCTTTAATTTTGGAACACTACACATTCTGCCTTTCCTATTTTCCATTGTTGTCTGGATTGTAATTGGGTTTAGTTTGAGGTTTGGTACCTGTTTTTCGATCATTTTCCATATGTAGATTATGGTATACCTCTTTCTTTTTCTTTGCATGGAGTACAGATTTAGTTTACGTAGTCTTTCCAAGTAGTTGAGTTCTTTGCAGCCATCAATCTTGGCTGTGAAATGTCTGCGTTTCTTCTAATTTATTAATTTCTTCCTTTTTATATGGGGACGTCAAAACTGAGCAGTATTCAAGTTTTGCTATGATCAGTGTTCTCAGCAGGGAAATCATTACTGTCTTGTCCCTCCTTTTGAACGTTCTTAGTACCTGTCCCGTGACTCTTTTTGCTTTGTTTATTGCTATCTCATTTTGTGTCTCGAATTTGGCATCATCGGTCATTATTACCCCTAAATCGACCGCTTTCGTGCTTCTCTGAATTTCTTGTCTATCTGGAGCATAAATATGCAGTCTTTTTAAGTTCCTCATTTCTACCATATCTCAAGAGCTGAAACTTCTCGGTGATAAATGTCATATTGTTGTCTTCTGACCATTTATATATTTTGTTTGTGTCTCTCTACAAAGCCTCTACTTTGTTTGCATCGCTGATTTTTCTGCTGATCTTTGTATCGTCCGCAAATGATGCTACATCAAGGACGCTGGTCTACAGTTCTTTGCTTGAGATCTATCTTCTCCTTTATTATATAGGGACGATGTTTGCTCTTTTCAAGATGCTCAGTATTTCCCCAGTGTCTAGGGATCTTCTCCATATCCAGTATCAGGGGGTAGCTATTTCATTTTTACAGTTTTTAATTAATAGTGCGTTCCATTTGTCCGGACCTGCAGCTGAATGTGATTTCATTTGTCCGAAAGCTGTCGCTACATCTTCTGGGGTAAAATCAAAGTCTTTTATATATTCTCCTTGCAATTTCTCTTTGAAGAATGCATGTATGTCAGGTATCGCTTTGTCATTTTTTGGGGTACTGAATACCGATTCATACTGGGCTCTCAATGTTTCAGATATTTCTTTTAGATCGTCTGTTAGTTCATTTTTTCCTTTCCTTAAGGGCCAGATAGTAGCGCGCGTTTTTGTTTGACTTTTCGTATAGCTGTAGAAGTATTTTGGATTTTCCTTTATTGCTTCTACCGCCTTTTCCTCTTCCCTCACTGTATGGCCCTTTATCAGAGTTTATATTTCCCAATCGATTCTCTCCAGTTTTTCTTGTATTTCTTTCCTGGCATTGTTGTCTCGGCAATTAGCTAACTTCGTCGCCCCTGATCCTCTCTTGTGTCCCCTTATCTTGCTGTAAAAATATATTTCTACCCACCTTTTTGTATTTTATAAATGGGAAATTAAAATCGCCAAAGAGTATTATGTTAGGGGATGGAGAGTTTGCAGACTTTATTTGGGTTCTGATATCCTGAATGGCATCCTAAAATTTTTCATTTGGAGAGTTTGGGGTGTATAGACGACTATCAGTACCACGTTTAGGTTCCCTATTTTCACTGCAAGGGTTTCCACGAAACTGTTGGATTTACTTATTACCGTCTCTGTCATATGCCTTTCATGTATATAAATAGCACAACCATCTTTACGTTTCGCTGTTCTATCCGCTCTTAGTAAGTTGAATCCATCGACATGCAATTCTTTCTTATCGATACAGTGTTCGCAGTTATCGCAGTTTCCTTGGCAGTCTTTAAGATGTGTTTCTGTGAGGCATGCGATGTCCGCCCTTGTTTTGTCCATAACACCTTTCAGGTACGAAACTTTGTTTAGTGAATTGTTCGGTTTTATTGCTTGAATATTTGCCAGGACAATGTTTATGTTCTTTGTTTTGCATTGCCCCTTGTGCATTTTAAGTTCGTTGTCTTTTGATATCGCGTGTTTTGTAGGCTTGTGGTCCTCCGAGATGGGTCCGTTCCCGGCTAACTGTTCTGGTAGCTTCTTGCCATGTAGCGGTCCGGCTCGAGGGTTTCCAGCTGTGTCAGCTGCATGTGTTGCATAAAACTTAGCAGCCGTATTGTGTCCGAGATGTTGAAAATTTTTTGTGTGCTATGTGTTTTGTTTGCTATTTGGGTACATATTCTTTTTTCTCACATTCCTTCTGTTGTCATTTGAGACTTGTCCTTTGAACTTGCCGGGAAATGATGGTAGTAACATTTTCTCCCGTACTGGCAGGTTCCATATGTCGCGTACGTCTTGCAAATGTCCGGGTGTTAGAATTTGCATTTTCCACCAAATTTGCAGTGACCATTATTGTAGAAGTAGTTGCACACAGTAGGGTGTTCGTAAATACATTCTCCTCCCTTATATCTGCATATTCCTTTTACATAGTATTTACATATATTTTCTTCCCCATTTTTACTTGGGGCCTTTGTTTTTTGGTGGTTTCAGTATGGTTTCTTTATTGTCTACTTGTTTTTTCCTATTGCTACTAATGTCCTTTGCAAACTTTGGATTTGGTTTTGTGCCTCTATTTCCTCTGTTGGTGCTTCTTTTATTTCTATTACTTCTGCTTTTGCTGTTTTATTTTCCTGTTCGTTTTTCGCAGTTTCCTCTCGTACTATCTTCGTTCCTTCTATTTCTTTTCTCTGTTCACTATTCATAAGCTCCTCTTTTGCCTTTTCCTCATAGTCTCGTTCTGCTTTAAAAGCTGTAAACGAGTTTAGTTCGATTATGCAGCTTTTGCAGAAGAACTTTATTCTGTTCACTTGTTTAGCGCCCGTTATAAGACAGATTTCTTCGTCGCTCCAATTCAGGCATTGAAATTCGACTAAGTTCTGGCAAAGATCTTAGTCGTTTGTTTTTGAATTGTTTTTTATTCATCTGTTTCTTTTTTACAGTATCCACAGGGTTGTATGAATTGATTTACTATTGCCATGTTTCTAATGGTATGTAAATGATTGTGCTCGAAATATTAACTCAAAATGGTAATTTATTAAGTGAGGTATTTGACTCGACTTTAGTAATGAGGGCGGGAAATTTTTTCCGTTATTCCGTGGGGTGGGGGATGGGGGATGTGGCACGCTGTAGGTTCTCACTGATTGGTGCCCTGGAATGTAACGCGGGGGGATACCTGAGGGATATTGCCTTTCGATGGGCAGTTAGATTTCCTCCGAGAGAAAACACTCGGAATAGATTGTATAGATTAAGTTACTTTAATCTTATTTGCTTTATTTCAACAAACACCTCTATTTTACCACTTAAATAGGCATACGACTGTGTTCACTGAATATTCACTCAAAACTTGGCACTACTTAAAAAGGATTAACTGCTGGATTTTTATTGTAATATCACTATTATTCGGATTTTCCAAAGAAACACGTGTAACCGTAACACTAGGCAGGAAGACTGTACATATATAACTGTATATAAATATATATATATATATATAAATAAAACTCTATATATATATATATATATATATATACACAAGAGGGTACTTCAGTAAGTATCCGCACTTTTTATTTTAGTGATAATATAGTATATATAATATATACTCGTAATAACGAGCCAAACTGAGATATATAGGCTTATTTAGGCTACTCATAGCTGTCACATACCGTACGAGTAGTGAGCATGGCTGCGCCGCTTTCAATTTGTATTCTGGAAGAACAGTGATCCGTGGTTCGATTTTTGTGGGCAGGTGTGAAAGGAGCTGAAATTCACAAGCGGATTTTGCTCAGTACATTAGTACTGAGCTAGGCTTTCTGAATGCAATTCGACTTATGAAAAAAATTGGACTTTAATTAAAAAAGATTCAGAAAATGTATGAACAGTCAAAAATAATTTTCTGTCTACATTCGTGGCCTTTTTCTTATAGGTCCAACGATGAGCTGACACGTGTTTAGCTACTTTTTGTGGCAGTTTTGAAGAAAAGCAAATAGCCGACGGTGATTTGGAGTTTTTACAGCGCAGCCAACCCAGTGACCTGAATACGGCGGTGGAAGTATTGGCTCACATCCGGTCCAATGATTACCAGGTTGTCGGGGAACTAATGTAAGTTTTTTTCTTTGGGTTAAGAACAAGACAGTGTATTTTCATCAATTTATTAAATGATAGAAATCATGTTTTATAAATTAGTACAATTCAGCTTAAATTAGTTAAAGATTTAGCATCCAGTAAATAAGCTACAGAGCACAAGACTAACATTATTGGGGACATCTTATATTTTACACAATATTGTTGCAATTATACATTTTATACATAAAACTAAAACTTTACACAATACATCGACTGCGCACAAATGGGAACCTTTTTTATCTGCATGCATAAATTCCCTTCCACGTGACATGTGCAATTGAAATGAAAGGCAATAATCCCGTAAGTATTATTAAAATATCCTTGTAATTGGTGGGGATTACAGACAACTTCCGGGATATGCAACTGTTCGAGAAATTTTACAATAACGGTCACACCAGGGGCGACTCCCGAGTTAGTTAAAAAAAGTACATTCTTTCCTTATTTTTAAAGTATATTGCAAGCCAATGAATCCCTTCGCCACCAACAATATCCGTGTTGGCAATAATTCCCCACATTTTCTCGTACTTGGTAATTTCAATGTTTCATTCTTCGCAAACACACCGATAAATTTGAAGCGTGTGATTCGGCCACTATTCATTACTCTCCGAAGTGTATTCGCATCCGCTTCTGAAGCGGTAAACCTCAAGTAGGGCTTGTGACTCGAGGTATACTAGTACACTAATAGGTGCGTCTATGGGGTTGGCGAATTCCAATCTGACTGAGATGTTCCCACTTTGTTGTGGACTTAAGTGTACATTTACACTAACAGATAAGTCAGGTGTGATGTTAAACGGGTAAAGATTAAAATGATCAATGAATTCCCTCTGCGTTACCCCAATCCCGAGCTCATCACAAGCACCTGCAATATGGGCCAGATTACTATAAGCTCTCGCGCAAAGCGGGAACACAGCGTCTGATGAGTAGTCCATGTTCATAGCCACGCCCAACGCAACGCCATTGACGTATAGAATTATATTTTAAGGCCGAAATTCTCGAATTTAAAGCGTTCTTTTTATATTTTCCATTCGCAGAAGAGTGATCCCGCATTCCAATTAATAAACTTTTAGGTAGAACTCCCAGTGCCACGTTTTCTATCTGCTTCGAGGCCAACCCTGCGGGCACTGTGTATAGTTTGATCTGTACTCTGTTAACTGGGTATTTTACAGTGGTATGTAGTAAATTTTTTCAATTTCTATATACAGGGCTATTCAAAATGATTCATCCGATTTCAACTGAGAATACTTCCGTACCTATCAACCATGCATCAACTGGGTATACACCACATGAAAGAGGAAATCTCCGAGTTTTACAAGATCACCGCGAGAGGGCTCCAAAGTCAGGCCGTGGCCTAGCCTAGCAACAAACAGTCAGTGTGAAAATGGCGTCCGCACAGCAGAAGGCATTTTGTGTGTTGCAGTTTTCGAGCTGTAAATCGGTAGTCACAGTGCAGCGTGAGTTTCGTTACCGGATCTTACACCGTGCGACTTCTTCCTTTGGGGGTACGTTAAGGATACTGTGTACGTGCCACCGTTGCCCACATCTTTGGATGAGCTCCGAACTCGCATTGTTACTGCCGTAGAGCCAGTGACAACGGACATGCTGGAGCGAGTATGGGAGGAATTCGACTATCGTGTCGACGTTGCTCGTGTAACTAGGGGAAGTCACATAGAGCATTTATGAGGTGAGAGACAAAATTTGGACAGTTTTTCTTTTGGTTGATGTACCACAAATCACTCTGTATTTGTAACATTAAAAAATATTCTCATTTGAAATCAGGTGAATCAATTTGAATAGCCCTGTATTTTTGTGAACTTAGTTTCACTCGCCGTACGAGCAGATGTTTCATTAATGTAAATCACAAAAGGTTTTGCGCCCTCTTCTTGATCAGTTCCCAGATTTATGCATATCTCAGGATTCGTGAGGGTGAGCTTTATTTTCATATCCACCCCATTCATAAGCAGTTTCTCCTGGAATGTGAAGTCTGTATGCAAGTATCCAAAACATTCGTATATCTTCTTTTTAGAATTTGTAAATTTGTCCTTTATACTACTTTCGTCTTCAGGCTGATAATAGCCCTCGGCAGTTAAAAAGGTATCCTTCGCTTCTTTTGAAAAGTTGAGGGCATTTTCCAGATAGGCTTGTAGGTGATAGTACCCCGTGCCTGCCGAGATGTTAGTCTGATTTAAATATACGTCACACTGACTGAATATGGAGTGCAGAAAGTTGGTTTCAGGGTAGGCAGCGTAACTATCATCGCAGTCCGTTCCGTCAGAATGGGCTATGCGTAGTTTAGCATACATGTGCATGCAGCTTGGATCAAAAAAGTAAGGGCCTGATTTGGGTATCACGAATTCTATAGTGGCACTCTGGGAACTAATTGTGTTTAATGGGTTAATTGTAATAAAGTCAGTGTGCTCAATACAGAAATAGTGCCACCTCTCTCGACAAGTAGTAAACAGCCTATGATTCGTGAGAGCAATGTCCTTAGTTTATATAGGTTAAAAAATGATCAACCATAGGTTTCATTCGCTTAGAACACTTCTTTTTTGATATCCTTTTACGCTTAACGCCACATGTTGGTAACCTCTTCTTCTGACCGCCACCACGCATTTTTCTCTTTGCATCTTTGATGATTTCATCCTGGGTACGTTTAAATGTTTTTTTAGAGCTTCTTTAGGTGTAGCCCCTGCCATTATGTCTTCTACCGTGTTAAAACCTGATTGTAACGCTTTCTTCCCGAGGTATCTGGCGCCCCTCTTCAGCAATGGGACAGCCGTACGTAGAATGGTTGAAAAAATGGAACTAAGCCCGCTCCCACGCTGATATCTCACCCCTCAATAGAGTGTGAAAGGCCTTCAGGTCATTATAACTCAGTGCGACGAAAGTGCAGCTTCACTGTTAAGCTCCCATCACCGAATGGTAAATTTTCCGTCAATCGTTCTTATATATATATATATATATATATATATATATATATATATATATATATATATATATATATATATATATAGATATTTGTAATAGATTAGTCGCAACATTTACATAGTGGGGTTTGTCATATGTTATGTTCAAGCTCCTCCCTCTATGATTGGGTATGTGAGCAATGCGGAGAACGCGCGCCTGGGTATCCCCACCAAATTGATGCTCCTCGATATGGCTGTAAATATAGCACATATCTGGGGATGGATAGCCATCCCCCAATTTCTCCAATTTCAACTGATACATTGAGCTGGACAAGTCATTGTGTGCCTCGTGAAAGGCATCTCTTTGGAGCCCTACTCCATATCGGCCCTAAGTTATAATTTTGAATAGTCATTTGTCTTTAATATTTTTATTATCCTGTGATTTTAGGATCAGAGCATGTGCAGGGGTTCCTTTGTTTACGATTTCGTATAAAAAATCAGCCGTGAGATTTGAGCTTTTCAAACTTCCGTTTAAGTCTCTCACAACATCCTCGACCGTACCATAACGACCCGGGCCTAGTGTTACTACTGTAGTGTAATACAGTGCCTCCCCACTCCGGGCGGTACGCATGGTTTCATCCCAAATTTCCCCGGCTTTTTCACATTCATCACGAATTCACGATCTCTAAAAACCGTAAAAACGGGTGCTTTATAATCAATACTTAAGAAGCTGGTGGACAGCTGAATTTCGCATATCCCCACCTCATACCAATCACTTTCCAATTCAATGGGCCCATGGAGTTCTGTTACAAAGTTAGCCAGGATTTTGTTAGGATGTACAGACAGAGAAGAAGAGGACGGAAGTGTGATATGGCAGTGGTTGTGGTTCGGCGCCATGTTGCATACTATTTACGCTTCATTATTGCAGCAGCTTTTATATAGGTGTTGAAGATTTCAGGGTACCCTCGCCATTTGCCCAGGTACATTTTCTCTTTCCTGAACCTTTGCTGCCTAAGTTTTTTAAAATTTTAAACACATTTTTTCCTAAATCAAATGTCACTTTCTGAAGCTGTTCGCCGTAAAAGCCTTCTGCAATTTTTTCCCCACTCAAATCTTCAACGTAACACAGCATTACTTCACCTTTCGGTCTCATATTCCTAACTTTAAAAATCTCATGTGTCCAGCCTTGCACAAATCCCTTCGCGAATTTATTTCCAAAACGCGATAGCTTTACATAATCATTGATTTTGAAACGTGTAGAGTATGTGTCCCGTTAAACCCAAAGTTGGTCGGGTACAGCATTAACTAATATAATATCGTGAAGTGGATTACTAAGAATGCCCACACAAGTTTTTAAAGTCCTATCTAAAAAAATCATGCATCCCCAGCGGTTTACATTTTACATCCCCGGTTCAGACTAAAAAACTGGCATTTTTTGGCATTTTCTAGTAAAATATACTATTTTAATTAAAAGTAAAACACATTTACCACTCTATATGCATTTCTGGTAATGTATACTAGCTTTATAAATGTCAATGCTGAATGTGTGCCCCACAGGGCTCAATTTAGCTCTCTTATTTCATATTTTTAGCGATTTTTACAAACTAATCTAACTTTTTTTCAGGAATTTCTAAATCTAGGTACCATAATACTTATTTAAATTGATAAAATGGCTCTAAGCAAACCATTAACTAGAAGCAAAACAGAAATTCCCTTTCTAGGTCAACCTATAGCCTCCATAACGACTACAGCTGTTCCATCCAACAAGCAAGTACTCAAATATTTCCATCATATTAAAGCTTGCAATCCTCATTATAATCAGTCCCTTGTTAAAGGAAAACTTGTAAGTCATCAAGTTGGAATGGTAATAGACCATGTGTTCTCCTTTTGGAATAAATGCAATTTACCTACTAGTAGCAGACAATATGCCGTTAAAAAACTTCTTAAGTTGCACCAGGAATGGTATGTTCTAACAAAACATAAATATAGAAAAATTGAAGAGCGCCTAAGTTTAGTAAACAAATTTTATGAAAAACTTGAAACAATATTTGATGTCGCTCACCCATTTCCTGAAAAAGTTCTTTCAGAAAAGCTAGGGAAAGCTGAAGTTGAGGAAGATCTGGAGCTTTAAAGATGCTGAGAGAGATATAAAGTTACACTGGGTTCAAGAGATAAGATTTCAGAGCAAAGAATAAAAAATAAAAAAGACTAGCAACCAATGAAGGTTTACGTCAGAAAGAACAAGAGAGAATAAGCAAACCATCTAAAGTGAAAATAGTGGAATTAGAATGTGAGGGAGATAGTTCTAACGATTATGATTACCTCAATAAAAGACTAAAAACAACTAAAGAACAAAAGCCTATCTACCTACCTAGAAATGTACTTAAAGAGTCTATTGTAGCCAGTGCTATAGACAGAGGAAATGTATCTGTTAGAACAGCTACATTAATAATTTCTGCTTTAATTTTAGGCTTAGAAAGGCTTGCTGTTGCTGCTACTGGATCTCCTGATATTGATAAAATTTTGGGGATACCTCTTATTCAAAATACTACTGGTGAACAAATGTCTGAAGCTACATTCAAGCTCCTTACAGATTCGCAGGTCACAGGAAAGGTGAGAGGTATGTCATTTGACACGACGGCCTTAAATACATGTATTAACAAAGGAGCTTGCATTTATATAGAAAGAAATTTGAATAGACCATTATTATATTTAGCATGCCTTCACCACATTGACGACCTTATTGTAAAATCTGTTTGGCGATGCATCTTTGGAAAAAACACTGGTCCTGATTATCACATATTTGAAGAATTTTCGGAAAGCTTTTCCAAAATAACATTATCCCAAACTAAACAAATAAATATAACTGAGCCTTTGTTAATAGATATTAAAGAAAGTGCAAATATAATTTATAATTCTTTATTAAAGAACAAAAATTATTTCAGAGATGATTACTTAGAATATTAGAATTAAACTGTTTATTGTTGGGGCACAGGCCTTTAAAGATACATCTTCGTAAACCAAGAGCATGCCATCGAGCTAGATTCATGGCACCTCAGCTGTATTCAAATAAACTTGTCTTATTTAGAGATCAGCTTAACTATGAACCAGAAGTAAAAGAATCATTTGGAAGATTTGTCAAGTTTACAACTTTAGTTTATGGCCCTCATTGGCTAAAGACCCCATTAGCTGCAGAAGCACCACTCAATGACCTGCGATTTTATAAGCAATTAGTTAATGTCTGGCAGGAAGTAGATCCAGAAGTTTCTATTGCTGCAGTAGATGCATTCTTAAGACACAAGTGGTATTTAAGTGAAGAACTTTAGTTTTATCCCTTTTTAGTAAAACTTTAGATGAGAATACAAAAGCAAGTATCTCAGCTCGTTTATTAAGAACTGAAGTTCCAGATGAAATTATTATAGGAAAGCCAGAAGTTCCAGAACTACCCAGATATACATGTGGTGGACTTGATAAGACCTAATTCATGGAAAATCTTTAAAATCATGAATTTAGAAAGTTGTTGGTTGTCAAAGCCAGTGGGAGAATGGTGCTCAGATCCAAAACTATAATGAAATGGAAGAGTTTGTGAGTAATTTGAAGGTTGTCAATGATTGTGTTGAAAGGGCTTTTAAGCTTATAACTGATCTGGCTCCTACAGTTAAAGATGAAGCTCAGCTTCAAGCTAAAATTCAAACCACAGAACTTCATAGAAAAAATTTAAAAGAAATCAAGAAAAAGAATCTTCGTAATTACTAGGTAAATCATTAGTTTAAAACAGGGATTAATGCAATTTTTTATTAAAAAAGGGGATTTATGCAATTTTTCATAAAAAAATATTTAAAAAAAATAAAAAATACAAAATGAGTAAAAAAAAATTAAAAAACAAAAAAACAAAAAACTAGAAAAAACTAAAAAAAACTCCAGAGATTCCAATCAACCTTGACATGATTCTGGGGCTTCCTACTAACAGATTGGAAAAAATGTGTATGTAATTTCTAGCTTTAATGGGTCTTTTAAACGTCAAAATGCCAATTTTTTAGTCTGAATCGGGGGTGTAAACTCCTGGGAATGCATGATTTTTTAGATAGGACTTTGAAAACTTGTTTGGGCATTCTTAGTAGCCCACTTCACGATATTATATCGGTTAATGCTGTACCCGACCAACTTTGGGTTTAACCGGACAGCCTAGTGTAGAGTGTGGCGGTGCTCTACGAATATCTCATTTCACCTCACGCTCTGTGTGCGTACCTCCTTCTAAAACCTAGTTCGGTGTTGTCCCAACCGCGCAATGGTGTGAACGGTTGTATTACGAGGCCAATGATTTCAGAACGCTTATATATCTCTGTGTTTTTATGTGTAAAATAGCGATGCATGCATTCCTTTATGGTACGTTGAACTCTTTCGGCTGAAGAGGCTTCATGGATAGAACTGCTAGTGTAGTAACTGATATTAAACTCTGCCAACATGTTCTGAAAAGCGCGGCCTATAAATTCTTTCCCCATATACCTACAAAAATAGCCTGGAACCCTGTCTTCTTTCAACATCAGCGTTTCGGTAGCTTTAGCAACTCTTTCAGGCGATTTATTTTTCAGAGGAATTAGCCACAGATATGAAGATAATACATCGATTATGAATAGGATGTAGCGATAGCCATCATTATAGACTGAATATCTTTGCATGTCTGTTAAAGCCGCTTGCCAAGTAGAGTCAATCGAAGCCGCTGTTATCCTGGTTGTTTTAAACCTTTTTCTCACGGGCTTATGAAGTGTATAAGCATACTGCTCCCGCAAAAACCTCTCAACATTTTTTTCCCTACTCCATCATTGTAAACACCTCTGTACAATCTACCAACACCGCCATAGGAGGGTGGGTTAGGAATGTCATAATAGCGTTTTCTTAATATGTTGCGTATTTTAGAGACACATCGATAGGGTTTGCCGTTATTGTTTGGTCTCTTCTTTCTCCTCTTCAGAGATGCTACTGTTGGGGGTGATGGCGTACTCAGTTGTGACACATGCGAGACTTGCTCCAAGTCTTTTAACCTATTCAGATTTCCTATCAATGTTTTGGGGACATTTATTTGTTGTAGTCTTGCTTTAATATGCTTCCATCCTGATGGTGAGGGCCTGTCCCACTTTCTCACCAGATCATGGACAATGTCGACAATATTGGAGCCCTGTACCCTTGTTCCTTCAACAATGACCTGGCCTGTATCGGTCCACTGTATGATGGGGTCCTCCCTCAATAGATTATAAAGACTTTATTCCTCAAAGTATGTGGGAGACTGTTTTTTAATATATGCTCTCGTCATGCTCATCGTTGTTCGCGCTGTGCCTAATAACCACGGGGATCTCTGTCGGATTCTTATCTTCGTACTCATGAAGAAATTTCTGCAGAGCCTATTGGTATAAGATCCTTTTCTCATCAGGTGATTATTCATTTTTTAATAGGCCTATCAATTCGCTTTCCATTCTTTTAAGCCTGCTTTTACGGGGTTCTAGAACCATGTCTGGATTCTTTGAACTTTACAGTGAAGCATACACCTCGTGCGGAATCACTACCACTTTCTTCATTAAATTAATCTAGTCAGGAAAGGTCCCAGAAGAGAAAATAAGATGAGGAGGAATGATCACCCTCTTTGTAAAATAATTCGCATTTTCTTCCCCACAGTTTGACTTTGACGAGCGAGCATACGTATTATCTTCTTGTAGCAATGTAGGCGAGCCTTCTGGGGGATTTCACTGGCACATTACCCTTTATAACATTAAGACAGATTTCACAGATGCATTTTAAAAAGTCGGAGTCGATATTTTTAACAAACATTTGCTGCAATGCCCGGGGCAATCGATGATAGATTTTTATTAATTCACGTTATTTCTTTAGACTATTCGTCATTCTGGAATATACACCGTTTCAGGCTCGTATTTCGCGGTGGTCACAAACCAAATATCCGTAACGTTGACTTTGGCTTCTTTGTAAACTTCCAAAAACTCCTTACGCTGTTTCGGGAACATTCAATTGGCTAATACCCCAATTTGTGACACCTCTACGTTTGCGAATAAGACTAGATATTGCGTATTTAACGACACATCGCTCATGTGGGAGAACACTGTAAATGAGGAGAACAAACGTTTTACCCATTTCCAACATGAAATCGTCAATTATAATGACTGTATGTTAATTTCCCTTTAACGAATTAACGTCATATACACCTTTGTGGAACAAAATATCACATTGGAACGCGTTGAATACTGACTGGTACGTTGAATAGCACCATATTACTTTATGCACAAATTTTGAGAACATCTCCCCCGTATATTTAATGATTTTAAACATAAACACAGTTTTACCACATCCTGTAGGGCCAGATATAATACACGTGGACGGTCTCGTGAATCTGAATTTTTCTACAGATTCCATCTTTAACACGTCACACCCCTAAGTGGAACATTTACAAAACATAATAAAAATTTAAGTGATGTTCATTATATTCTACAATCTTGTTTTTCTTCTTCTTCCACAGCACCGTGAATGATGACGATGTATAGCATCATGTCCCCATCATTGATATTACAGACGACCCCGATGACTGTGTAGTTGTGGTTACAGACTCCACCCCTGCTGACGAACCCTCACCAGCAACACCTGTAACTCCACCACGTAGCAGTTAAAAACGGAGGCACGATGATGAAGAACCTTCCACGTCAGGTATAAAACGTGCCAGGAGTGCACCGGTTGCTAGACCCCCAGTAATAGCGTCCCAACGCTCTACGTCTTACGACACAACCCCCACGCTGGCTCCCTCCTCAATTAAAGTTGTACCCCCTTATTCCTGTTCAATTCCGGGTACATACTCCAGATCAGCAGCTTCTCCTGCTGTGTAGGAAGGTACAACATTCGAACTGATGCGCACCGATAACCCCACCACTGCCCTGAAGAGAAATCGGTATATAGTCAGGATTGACCCTGGAACCCTGTATAGCAACGGTGTTGAACACGGCCTACGACGCGTAGTTGAACGTATTGTGGAGTTTGCCCTTCAAACCAGCGAAGAACGTGAAGTCAGGACGAGGTAATCCTTCGGGTTCGGGTCAGATAACGGGGATGTATATGATTTTTGGGTAGTAATACCATTCAGACGCTTGGCCGATGTAGATCTAGAATATATATTGGGGAGTATAATGCAGGCCTCTCAAAGTAGTACAGCATTCAATATGGACAACTTCACGATAGATATTGACGGAGTATTTCGGGTTGCGGGCCATAGTGCCACACCTTATACTCTTAACTTCAATTCTCCGGTTATTTACCGAAAGCACATAAACGTCGATCGTGGTTGCGGCTTTATATCAGTAGTCTTAGCTCATATGTTCACTGTGCTAAATACATGGACGCAAAAAATTTGGTAGCCTACGGTTGTGCAGCGTGCCCGTAAACTGGCTTCAGATTGTAAGTTTGAGTTTGAGTGTAATATGGGTCCTGAAAAGCTGAGAAGGGTAAAGCAGGAAATGAATGTTCGTATAGTTGTATTTGGAATGGATGATCGTCGTAGGACTGTGTATGTTTTTAAAAGCTGTGTGCGAGATCGTACAAGACCTCTACTTATTTTAGGATTCTCAGGAACAACGTATCTCCCCATCCGTAATATAAGGACTCTTTACGCTAGTTATGATAAAAGTCGAAAATATGGAAGGCATCATGATTTGTGTAAAGGGTGTCTCGAGTTTGCGGATGATAAAGTGAAACATTGTAAGGAATGCCACATGGTATGTGAGCAGTGTAAAAGCTCCAAATGTGAAAGTCGTGTAGTTGAAGCTGAGAAGAGAGAATATAATGTGTGTGTAGACGTACAATTTTCAATAATAAATGCTTTGAGCTCCATAAGTCAATTGGCACTTGTAGGAAAGTGAGAATCTGTGAATGTGGTATGTTTCATATGATGGATAATTGGTGTAAGTTTGAGCATAAATGCGATGAAATTCACTGTTTTACTTGTCATGAAAAATATAAGGCGGACGGAGTAAAGCATGTATGTCATATGAAAGATGCTAACCCTAAGTATAAACCCTGTATAACCGTGTACTACGATATAGAAACTTACACAAACCCGGAACCAAAGAGGTTATCCCACATCTACTCGTAAACCAGACTATCTACGATGAGTGCATGAAAGTCGAGTGTGATGAGTGTCACAAATGTGGTAAACGGACAAACGTTTTTAAAACGATCGCACACGAGAGTTCTGTGAAACTCTTTGTATCCTATATTGTCAAGTTAGCAGACAAGTTCAAAAAAATGACTGTGTATATTCTTGCCCATAACGGGGCAAAATTTGACACACAGTTCCTTTATAAGGAACTGCTTGAACACGAGTCATCGGAGATATTTACAGGCGACCCCTTGAAAAGGGGAAACAAACTTATACAAATACAAATAAGAGGTAATGTTCAGTTTAAAGATACTTTATTATTCACACCTTGTAAACTAGCCAAGCTACCCAAGGTGATACGGCCTAACCCTCCCTCCTTTGAGACTTTTAAGGTGACATTGAACCGTGCGAAGCTTGAGGAACAAGATGTTCAAATACTCTATAGATATTCTGGCAAGAGCATTGCCGGATTTCGCGGCACAAACGATGTAATGGACTACGTTGTAGGGCTAAGCTGTATAAAAACGTACATATACCGTGAAGTGAAAGAAACAACGCGCGCAGAAGAGAAGCAACGGTAGGGGTAGTGGGTCTTGTTGATGAGTGGTCTGACAAGCGGTACTATGTCATGCTGCATCACACCGAGTATGCGTATCCTGCGTCTGAGAATGTAAATCTCGTCATAATGGATGGTTTCAAATATTTTACCACTACATTCATATATATCATGACGAGGTTCGCAGTGAAGGTGTGGCTAAAGGCCTGTGTGAGTTTTTAATAGATTTTAGAGAGAGAGTATCGACTGTTAAACAAAAAGGATAAATATGGGCGCATGTTTTTCTCAAATAGTGCGCTGGATTGTTAATAAAATGTGTTTAGTTTGTGGAAATGAACAAAAATGTTTAGTGCGTATTCCAATAAACCATAAAAACCGATATTGCCCCATGTATCGGAAAAATTCTGATTGCCCGGTATAATGGGTACAAGTACTCGCATGATTCTTTCATGCTGAAACAAACCCGTACACAAAACTAACGCTTGGTATGACACACTTCTCCACACCTGTCTCTGAGCCAAACCGCGCACGGTTGCTCATAGTCATCTCAGAGCTTGAATCGATTCGATGTGCACTCTCATAATAGAAAACGATGGAGCTTCCTTTGAGCAGCATTCTCAATGCCGTATACGGCGCGTCCGTGACGAAGTCATTGCGGGTGTTCAGACGTAAAACCGGTGCCATTAACTATGTACTTGAAACGACTTGTAGTCAAACAAACTCTGGTAAACGTAATGTTGTTTATTTAAGTGTTGAGGAAGACTGATGTAGAAGAATGCATCTGATAATAACGTTCTTGTCCCCACGCGAAACCGATTCATCCTCGACAGAATGTTTGAAATCGTCGAATTCCGCAAGCTGAAGCCTATATTAGACTCTCGTGTTACGGATATGATTTATTTTGATACGGTTCTTGAATACGCGTACACCGCTCTGCTCGACGGCTTTATCGAATGTAGGAATGAACATGGCGAGAATGGTCTGCGAGAATGGTCTAGAGCTGGATGCTTATTTAAAAGGTTTAGACTCCTCGTAATATCATGAACTTTGGTACAAAGGATTTGAGCGGTACAGGGCAGATCTCGCCTACACTGTTAACCCTGAAGAGCTGTATCTTTATATAATGAG
The DNA here is from genome assembly GCA_023014485.1 of Bathynomus jamesi. Classification (NCBI taxonomy): domain Eukaryota; kingdom Metazoa; phylum Arthropoda; class Malacostraca; order Isopoda; family Cirolanidae; genus Bathynomus; species Bathynomus jamesi. The sequence continues at coordinate 1,528,147 of JAJOZX010000254.1, read as the reverse complement.
CAGCTGTCGTTACGACTTAGAAGATTATTTCAACTGCCGCTATATTTTGTGAAGAAGAATTCACGATTGAAAAGCTCGGATCGGTAAGAAAAAACCCTCGATTGAAAAGGAGTGTTTATAAACTTGAATTTAATAATGATGTTGTTGCTAACGACGGCCTCTTTGTGCGTGCTTTTGATTGTATTCTGTCCGTGTTTAAAGAAAATTTGCCAACCAATTGTAAAGTGGGCACAAAAATAGTATTGAACGAATTGAAGGCCCTTTACATTGAGTATAGGCGCCCGCACACCTTGAGTGATGAAATAATGTTAAATCGTATTTATTGCATAGTACAAAGCAACAGTGATGTAACTGTAGATTTGATCACGTGTGAGTTTAGTATTTTAATTAAACGCAGTAGAATATGATGTGTGTATATTTTGATGTACATTATTTAAAGTTTATATAAGTATGTATTTGCTCGTACATATATTAAACGGGTATATAGTTTTACCGTGTAATATTATTTTTTATTTTATATAAGTTTTGCTGTTTATGTATAATTTTGTATATATATATATATATATATATATATATTTGATCATACATGTATCAAATATGTATATAGATTTCGCCTGTACTAATATTATTATTTAAGAATGTATATCTATCCTTCGTTTCATGTATGTAATTTTGCTGTATATTATTTTTTTAATGTATATTTATTTCCTATATATTTCATGAATTAATTCCCTCAACTCGTCTAAATAAACAGAATGATGTAATGGTGTTTTATTTAATTCTTTTGGTTGTACATATAAACGATATTAAGGAATAACTGAGGAGATAGGAATATATATATATATATATACCAAATGGCTGGTTACGCCTTCTAAGCCGACTGACGGATTTCTAAGCCAACTGTCAAGAATATCTCCAAATAAATAACGGAATCTTGCAACTGAAAAGTTAATTAATATATATATATATACATACACCCTTTATTTACTCCTTCTAGGCCAGATTAAGCCAACTGGCGGATTTCGAGTTCTAAGCCAAATGATGCTGGGATGAAATCTTTTTGAGCGTCTGGCTGCGCCAGACGTAGGACGGGCTATTCCTCTCTCCCTCTCTCTCTCTTAGGTTAGGTGGACTCCACCCCTTTCTTGGCACCCTGTGGGTTGTGGCACGGGAGGGGGGGTTGGCACCTTGCAGCATTTGATCAATATTGCAATTGCTCTGCACTCTCTCCTTTTGCAGTCATACTACTTGGTTTATATTAGACAAAGTAGATCATATTAGGTCAAACCTTCTCGTATCTGTTTGTCATGATTTCTAAGATTCGGAAGAAATAGAACATGCGAGGCTACAGTTAAACACCCTGTTCAGTGCTACTCTTCCAACTCGTAGAGGTAATTCTAGAAACGGGAATACCCTGAAAACATTATAAATAAAGTGTAGACCCTCCGGGATAATGAGAACAATATTACCTTCTACGTTACTAATTTCCATAGAATACCGGTAATCTCTATGGGTGATGCAGACATCTCGGTGCTCCTCAAACAGTACAATGAGGTACAAAAGTCGATAGTTCAACTGAAACACCAACACGTGGTGTCAAATCAGAAAAATGCCATTTCGCTAAAATAATTCCGATCATAGTTAGAGGCGTTGAAAGAAAGGCTCCTTCCAAAGCCCAGTTACTCGGAAGTTGTTCAGCACGTCAGATCCCCAAGAAGCGCGTCGGGCAGCGATGGAAATGAAATCCCCTCCCCCAACTCCCCTCCCTAAAGGTAGGGTGGAAACGCAGCATGCAGGGGAAGTGGTCAACCTCCCTCCCGTTCATGAAAGCACTCCTACTCCAGATTTCACAATGAGGAACAGGGACTGTCCGATGCCAAGAGACGAGGCATCACTGCCCTCTTCCTTACTATCCACTGCAGGGGAGAGACGTTCGATTCCTCAAACGTCTCGCTCGGCGTGCAATTCTACCCCCCTCCCACCGAAGAAGGAGGGGCACGCACGTCCGTCAGGATATAAACACCGCTAACAGACCCTCACCAAGCCACAGAGTAGGGTAGGAGCCTCCTATGCCCCCAAAGTCGTGCCACCCATCCCCCAGGCAGGCGAACCCTGCCTCAGGGAGAATGAGGGAAGAGGACGGGTGGGTCACAGTTAACAGACGCTCTTCACGGAGGATTCCTCAACCTGTCTTCGCGGCAAGGCCACCGGTGAGAAGAAATCTCACCCTCTTTGTGTCGCGAATTCAGCTCTCGAACGAGGCAAGCGATATTCGACACATGATGGAAGAAGTCAGTGGGAACACAGTATATTGTTGGTTCATAAACTAAACACAAAATCTCCGTATTATAACTCATTTAAAGTAACAATTAAAGGTGTAAATTTGCATTTCAACCCATACAATATGAGTTAGTGGCCAGACGGTATTATTGTTAAGGAGTTTATTCACTTTTCCAAGAGATTTGATAGTAGGCAAAATAATAATAATAATAATAATAATAATAATAATAATAATAATAATAGGCGCCCTAACGGTAATGCCTGAAATTTGTACTGTTTATAATAATAATCATATTAATAATAAATTTTCTATCAGTCATGGCTGATAAGTTGTTGAAAATAGTCTCATATAATGTAAGGTCAGTGAGGAATTCAATTGTAGATGTTCATAAAATCTGTGACAGTGCAGATTTGACACTCCTGCAAGAGCACTGGCTACCTAAGCAAGAGCTAAAATTTCTCTCTACCATCCATGATGACTTTATGTACCATACCTCATCAACAGTAGACTTGTCAGATGAATTAATGTACGGTAGTCCTTTTGGTAGTGTTGATTTCTTAATAAGGAAAAATTTGTCAAAACATAAAATTTTTTAACAAGCGATAGTGTAAGGTTGTTAGGCATTGAATTACAAGTGAACAATGACTGCATATTAATTGTAAACTGCTATTTACCATACAACACCATCAGTAATCTAGATGAATACATTGATTTGCTGTACAAAATTAAGTCATTATCAGATAACCCCAAATATTCTCACTCTATAATAATGGGGGACTTTAACGCACATGTGAACTCGGAATTCTTTGTAGAATTGGGTAACATGTGCGAGTCGGCCAAATGAAGTATAAGTGATGTAGCTGTATTAGGGTAACCAGTGGTAATTTTAAACACGTTAGTGATATGAGTGATCGAATTGTTAGAGTTCATATTCTGCATAATTTCCTTCTTTCTGTTCATAGACCATTAGAAGTATTAATTAATTTTACTAATTTATGCGCAACACAACATAACAAGAACTCAATAGGTAAGAACAATCGCGTCGATTGGTCTAATGTTAATATGCAACAGAGAATAGAATACAAAGACAGAACATGTCACCTCTTTAATAATTCAGAAATTTTGCATCTAGCCTGTAGTAATCCTTGTTCAAATGATTCTCACTGTAAATTCATAGATAGGAATTATAGTAAGTTAGTATCCCTGTTAAGAGAAGCAGGAAGCCCCCTGATTAAATCTTACAACTATCATACTAAGATTATTCCTGGATGGAATTATTTTATTCCCCCCCCCCTGATGAGGGAATCGAAAGACGCTTACGATTTGTGACGTTTTCATGGTAGACCCAGATTAGGACCAGTATACATGAATATGTGTAGAAGTAGGGGTCAGTATAAGGCGGCCATAAGGCGATGTAAACAAGAAAAAGAGTCTATTCGAGCATCAAAAGCCTGTGAAGGTCGCATAAATAACTATAACAAATTTTGGAAAATTTTTAAGAATCAAACGGGTGTCAAAAGTGTCCTCTCCCCTCGACAATCGATGGGGTGTAGGGGGAGGATGAAATTGCAAAGCTGTGTGAAAAACACTACTTTAACATTCTTAACAGTGTGAGTAGGGATAATCTTAAGATAGATTGCAGCGAAACGACTGTGGGAGGGACAAGGGAAAATACTCTGATATCAGTTCCTGAAGTAAAGAGGTTAATTGAAGAGATAAGACTGGTTCTGGGTCAGGGGGTAGATGACCTATCGAATGAACACTTAAACTATGGCAATGACTTAGTATGTCTGCATATATCATTGCTCTTATCAGCCATGCTTGCTCATAGCTATATCCTAGCAGAGTGCATGAGGGTATATATCTTGCCCCCTGGTCAAAAATAAGTATGGAGACATTCTGTTCAGCAATAATTACAGGTCTATTGCTGTCGCTTTCTGTTTCTCGAAACTACTAGAAAAACTCTTGTTACTCCGATTAAATGACTACCTATGGACATCTAATCAGTTTGGTTTTAAAAGGTCCTACTCAAATGACCTGTGTATCTATGTACTTAAAGAAAGAATAGCTAAATACATTGACAGTAATTCAACTATTTATAGCCGTTTCCTAGATATAAGTTAGGCATATGATAGAGTGAACCACAATATTTTATTTAAAAAACTTGAAGACAGGAATGTTCCCATGTACATATTAAATTTATTGAAATTTTGTTATTCCCACCAAACTTTAACCGTTAGTTGGGGCAATGTAAGTAGTATGACCGAAAAGGAGAGAATGCAATGCAATTGCAAAAGTTGATCATTGTTGGAAAAGGGGTAGAGGGGAATGTTGCAAGAGGTTATGCAACCAGGGGGAGGGGGTTATGAAACAAAGGGGAGGGGTTATCCCCCAAGCTGCAATGAAGAGGAACTATCCCAGCAAGCTGGGGGAGTCCATCTAACCTCTTTGGGGGAGAAGTTGGGACGGCCTTACCCCCCCAAACGGGTATACCTAACCTAAGAGAAGGAGAGAAAGGAGGAGGGTCTTTCGGGAAGCAAAGACCTATCACTCGTGGGTTAACATTCATTCAGAAAGGGAAAAAAGACTCACCATCATCATCCGCCGGCCACTGCCGACAAGTCGGGAAAATAGTCGAAGAGTATAGGAAAGGGATGAAAGATGAAAAGAAGTAAAATAAGAACGCTTACAAACCATGCAAACACAGTCTTAACTCACTGTCATACCATGCAAACTAAAGACATGCAAGTAAGGAGAGGATAAGAAAAAGAAAAAGAAAAAAGTAGGTAACGTTCAACAAAAAGTGGGTTAGTTTACGCTACGAGCTACATCTACGTTCGTGTTAGTCTAATTTCTTTTTTCTTAATAATTTTATTGCAGGCATTACACGCTGGCATGTCACAAGTTGGCATTAATCGTCAACAGACTTATCCTCGACCACCACCCCCATAGCTCCCTTTGCTAATTTTTTTTTATTTTAAACAACGTTAATATTTTTAAAATGTCTCTCAAGATGGTTCTTAAGCACATTAACGCTGGTAGAGTTCACGACGGGCGCGGGAAGATTATTCCATTTATCAATTACTTTAAACGTAAAGAAGTTTTTAGCGATATTAGTAATGAAACGTCTGCCACGCAACTTAAATCCGTTATTACGAGTATTACTATTATCGAAAGTGAACAATTTGTCAAAATTTACGTTATCGATGTTATTAACGATTTTGAAAACTTCAATAAGCTCCCCCCTTAATCTCCTAGTTTCGAGTGAATACAGGTCTAACTCTTTAATCCTATCTTCATAAGGCTTGTTGCGCAATGACGGAATTAGTTTCGTGGCACGACGCTGAACCCTTTCTAACCTATCAATATCCTCACGCAAGTACGGGCACCAAAACTGAACGGCATATTCTAAATGAGGCCTGACTAGGGACTTGTAAAGGGGCAATATAATATCCTTCGATTTAAATTCGAAATTACGCGCTATGAAGCCTAACATCCTATTAGCTTTTGCGCAAGACTCCAGGCACTGGTTCCTAACCTTTAAATCCTTAGATACGCGTACGCCTAAATCTACTTCCTCGTCAACGCTCGCAACTCCCTATCATCCATCGTGTACGTGTAATTATTGTTACGAGAACCTATATGCAAAACTTTACATTTGTCTACGTTAAATTGCATCTGCCACTTATCCGTCCACTCCATAATCCTATTTACATCGTCTTGGAGCCTATTTCTATCGTCCTCGTTAACAACCTTACCGCCTATTTTAGTATCGTCCGCGAATTTTGACACGTTACTAGTCAATCCTACATCTATGTCGTTAATGTAAATTACGAATAGCAATGGGCCTAACACTGAACCCTGTGGGACACCGCTACCTACATCCAACCACCCGATTCACTACCATTAACTACGACCCTCTGCCTCCTAGCACGAAGCCATTCTTCTAACCAGTTAGCTACCTGACCGCGTATACCGTGCGCTTTAACCTTCGCAATTAATCTCCTATGCGGAACTGTATCGAACGCCTTTTTAAAATCTAAATAAATAACGTCAGCCGCTCTATGCCTATCGTATTCGCGCACTATTTCGTTATAAAATTCTAACAAATTAGTTAAACAAGACCTATGGCGTCGAAACCCATGCTGACTACTATTAATCAAATCTCTACTTTCTAAGTGATCGATGATACGATCCCTAACTACGGATTCCAAAAGTTTACCGACAATTGACGTTAAGCTAATGGGCCTATAATTGCTAGCTACTGCGGTCGCCTTTTTTAAAAATAGGCGTGACGTTAGCTAATTTGAAGTCTTCAGGAATAATCCCCGTTTCGAGTGACTGATTAAAAATCTTCGTTAAGGGGCCTACGATAACGTCTTTCAAATCTTTCAAATGTCTGGGATAAAAAGCGTCAGGGCCTGGAGCCTTGCTAACTTTTAGCCTATCGATATAATGCGCAATCTCACCCTCGTAAACAGTTATTTCATCCAAAATAGTCTCGCTACTAAATGGAACGATATCGTCCACGTCGGGGACATTATTTACGTCTTCTACGGTAAAAACTGTCGCAAAAAAGTTATTGAAAATACCCGCCATCGCCTGAGCGTCAGAAGCCAAAGCGCCATTAACATCCACTAGAGGGCCTATGTTATCTTTTATCGGCTTACGATTATTAACGTATTCAAAAAACTTTTTTGGATTATGTTTACTATCCGCAGCTATAAGTATCTCTAAATTACGCTTGGCATTCCTAACTGATCTTTTAACCTGACGTCTAAGCTCGATATATCTATTAAAGTTAGCTGCCGTGCCATTGCGCTTATTAAGTCTATACGCTCTATTACGCTCGTTTATGAACTCGCCTATTTCCCTAGTCCACCACTTCGGCCTACCATGATTTCTAGCGCGCTTGGGCCTACGAGGAATAAACTCCCTTTCAATATTCCTAAAACTTTCTTTAAACGCCACCCAATGCAAATTTGTGTCATTACCCATAAATAAGTTATCCCAGTCCACTACTCTCATCCTATCCGCAAAACTATCAAAATTAGCCCTACGAAAATCAGGGACTTCTATTACGTTACTATCCTTAGTGTTTTCTATCAATAACTTAAACCTAAGAATTTGATGATCACTACATCCTAAACTCTCGCCTACTTCTAAACCTTCGACTATATTTCGCCGTTCGTCATCACCAAATCTAAAATATTGTCACCGCGCGTTGGTTCGGTAACTATCTGTCGTAAAAATTTCCTCCAAACTCAATCAATCTCAAACCCTCCTCATTACCAGTAAAAGTCTCGTAATTAACATTAGGGCAGTTAAAGTCTCCGACAATTATACTATTCCGATTGTCAATAAAGTTACCAAGAAGTGAGTAAAATCTAGTATCTGTCGAGGGTTGAACGGGAGGTCTATAAACAACAAAATTAAAACTAATACTACGCGCCCTAACTTCAACGCATATCGCATTAATTGCTGCCGGAAAATCTACTTAACCTCGATAGCCCTAAGGGAATTACGAATGTACAGCAAAACGCCGCCACCAAACCTATGTAACCTATCATTAGTAAAGAGTTTAAAACCCGGTATATCAAGTTCCCCCAACAAGTCCCGAGTCACGGTATTTAACCAGTTTCAGTGATAGCAACTATATCGTAGTTGCCGGAATAAATTATCGCCTTAAATTCGTTTAATTTATTTCTAATACTACGCGCGTTACAATAAAAGACGTTTAAGTTATTTTTTACCACGGGCCCGCGTTTTAAACTATTTTTCACGTCGGGCCCGCGTTCCCCGGACCCACAACGTTTAAAGAAGGCTTCGACCTATACAGCTTTCGCACGTTTTCGTCTATTAACCTACCTAGCCTAGCATTACCTATTTCATTAAAATGCACCCCATCTTTTATAAAAAGGCTAGGATCACTGAATTCGGACCACAGCTTTACGAAGGGTACATTTTCCTCAGCACAAATCTCTTCTAATTTATTATTCAAAAATATTGTTTTTGACGTAATCCTAAGACCCAACCCGTGCCTAGGGGTAATACCTAGAACTAAAGACCTATCTGACCTCGCCTTCAGGGACCTAATTAACCCCCTATATCTCTCCCAAAGGTCAGGCACTCTCGTATCGGGCCTATACGAGTCGTTGCCTCCTACCATCGTCACCAACATCGAGTGACGGGAGGCAACGTCAATCCTATCCACTTTGTCTCTAACTCTGTCAACCCTGGCCCCTGGGAGACAGACCCTCCTCCTCTTGGTTGGATGCCGTCCAACGAACTCTTTGTCCATCTGGCGCACTAAAGAGTCCCCAATTAAAATAGTTTTCCCCTCATTCACATCCCTTTCCAAATGGGCAAAAGGGTTCGAAACCTCGATAGGGGGGGATTCCTATCACCTAACGTACGCGGCCTATCTCCACCCTTAAATTCTCTAAATCCCTCCCCATTTACTACTCTCGGACTAACCATAACCCCTTCCTCAACTCTATCCTACCTTCCCGACAAGCTACCCAAACTAGAAACTAGGTTACGCACCTCACCCTTCAAATTACTAACGTCTTCAACGTTAGTATTGGTTCGGCTTCCGTCAACCGTAGCCCTACACCTGCCCTCATCAAGTGTTGCAAGTCTCTCCGTTACCTCACGTACACTGCGTTTTTTGTGAATTATTTCCTCCATTAACTCGCAAAAGAAACAAACTGATCTCTCGGTAATCGCTATGGGACCGCCGTTATAATCTTTAAATTCCAAATACCACCGGTTTACCCTACACCTAACACACGACGCTTTCTGCGACGGCATCGCGCAGTTAAAAATTAGTTTAAACCGTCACAAGTTTAAGTTAAATTAAGCCGCACGCTATGAAAACTTCTAAATCGCTAAAAACCACTAATATTCAATTACTTAACTATAACAACGTGAATATAAACGCAATTATATAAAATTCAAAACTTTCCAAAAGTAAAATTCTCAGCAATATGCAAAAGTAGATGCAATATCAGAGAGCTCAGGAAATGCGTCCGTTCAGTACAGAGTTGCTGACGAATGATGAAATGGAAGGAGATGACAGACGTTGTGAACGGGAGAGTTAAGTCTGCTACTCCAGGAGAAGAGGATGGCTGATCTGGATAAACCCTGTGAAGTCTGCGTTTGCAAGCATCAGATCTTCTTGTACGGCTCAGAGGGGAGTGGATGCTCAGGATGCTCCCTCAAGGCCCATGTGAACTGTAACTGTCGTTTGGAGGTGAAGATTCCTACACTGGACCTTCAGTGGCTGTACTACCAGAGAGTGAAGACTTCCGAAGCTTTAGGAATCCAGATGTCTTCTGTAGACTTCGAAGACAGCAGGAGACAGATCAAAGCAGCGAAGAGGAAGGAGGCTGAAGAAGCTTCTGCTCTGAAGAAGAAGAAGAAAGAGGAGGCTACTGAAGCTCCTATGGACGTTCCCACTGAAGTACCTGCCGAAACTCCAACTTCTGCTACAGGAAACTACATGAAGATCCAAGGGACAGCCTCAGCAGCTTTGAAGTACAGGGTGGCAAATGTTCCGGCAGCTGCAGTTGGCACTGGCTTCCTGAACGACCTCATCAAGGCCGGTCATCTTTCCAAAGACAAGGCTTACTTGGCCATAGATCGCATGAAAGTCTGAAGGGCCAAGAAGGAAGTAATGGCCTCATCAGTTGAAGCTCTCACGCAGAGGTTAGAGGAGGAGATCTCTGGGATATTCTTTGATGGCAAGCAGGATAGGAACACAAAAGTGTTGAAATATGACGAAGTGACAGGAAGATTTCATCCTGGCAAAGTGATCGTGGAGCATTACACTATCACGTGGGAGCCTCAAGGAAAGTACCTCTTCCATTTCACTCCCGAGGAACCTGAGGAAGGAGAAAAGCCTGCTCATAAGATCGCTCAGGGTCTGCATGAGTGGCTTCTGGATCACGGAGCTGACGAGAGCCTTGTAATGATTGGAGGAGACTCTACCAACACCAACACGGGTTGGTCTGGAGGCGCCATAGCACTATTGGAGAAGATGCTGGGTAGCAAGTGCTACTGGATGATGTGTCAGCTCCATGTGAACGAGCTCACCCTGAGGCACTTAATCATCAAGCTGGACGGCCCTGTAACTTCCCGGTCAGGCTTCAGTGGGCCTATTGGAAAACTTCTTGAGAAAGTGAATGAACGTGAGGTCAACTTCAACTTCAAACCAGTGGAAGGAACTGAAGATATCATAGAGCTGCCAGCAGGTAGGGGAGGTGTTGAGGAGGGTCGAGGTCCTCGTGAAGTTCTGCTTTAATTTCTACTTCAAAATGTACTACGACATTAAAGTGAAGCACCACCTCAAATTTGGTCCTGGACACATTTTTTCAAGCCTGAGGCTGTTGAGGAACCAGACTACCGAGGTCAGGAACGTCATCTCTGCTGCAGTGATAAGAGGAGCTTACCACGCACATCCTGAGAACATCCTGGCTTCATTCCTTTGCAGTGAGGATGAGCATCAGAGAGCCTTTGCTGAGAGCCAGATAGAGAAGATCAGAGAAGGAAGAGACTTTGGTGATACGACAGTGAGGCCCCATAAAAATCCCAAAGTCAATCTGCAAGCCACTTCACCTGAGGATCTCATCAACTGGGAATCAGAGAATATTTACGAGCCTATTTTCACCTGCAAGATGACCTTGACTGAGCTCGAGGATCTCAGGAAAACTCCACTCAAAGTGGACGCTTTCCCTGTTCATACTCAGTCTGCGAGAGAGCTGTACAGGAAGTCTCAACTGCTTCCCAAGCTGTGTACGGTCACGAGAGGAGAGATGGGTGGGTGAGAGCCAGGATAGACCATCGAGAAATGCTCCCAGTGTTCAGATCGAAGCAGGACATACTTAAGAGCTTTTCAGGTTCGAGTGGCTGATGAAGAGGCTGAAGCCATCGTTAATGCTCATAAGAGCTGAAAGTCCTCATAAGATCATAATATAAGATCTTATGAGGCCACGCTTTTCAGGGATCCAGGAAGAACAGGCGTGTAAACCTACACGTGGAAGTGGCAAGTCTCCCGCTACTCGATCAGAGTAGAGCTGGTGAGCAGCGCCTATTCTTTGAAGAAAAACTTAAAATTCTTAAGTTTTACGTGAAATCTAAACATTTTTTCAGCACCCAGAGGTGTTGAAACGCGCAAGAAAGCACGGAGGAGGTCAGAAAAGCAGCTTTTAGACTAAATCATATGCAGAACAGCTGCGCGCTTTGGTTTGGGTACCCTGAGGCTGCGTTAGGCAGCCTTCAAATCAGAAAATCGCGATTTTGACTATGAAAATGAGATTTTCGGAAAAGTTGCAAATAAGAAACCCATCTTAGAGTTAATTTTACATAGGAATACATATTAGCCACTTTGTTTTTCCAAAATTTCAACCCTGAACCCAGAGTATGATATGCCCTAATGCATCATACTCATGCTCCCACACGATCTTGTGAGTGAACGATCTTGTGAGTGAACCCTTTTTTCCCATTTTTTCTTCGATTTTTTCACCCTTTGGGGTGGGGATGGCACCTTGGGGGGAGGGGTTTGGCACCCTCGGGGAAAGGATGTTTGGCACCTTGAGGAGGAAGGGTGTTTGGCACCTTGCAACATTTGATCAACATTGCATTGCAATTTGCACTCTTCCATTTTGCGGCCATACTACTGCCCATTATGTTGTATGGTTACGATGAAAAGTTGGGGTGGCATCGCCCCACAGGATTTTAAAGTTGTGGGAGGCATCAGAATCCCCCCCACTGTTTTAGCACTCTTGGAGAAGCATAAGGAATAAGTCTAACGAATTTAAAGCTTCAGGTCAAGTTGAAAATTACGACATTACCGCAGTAACTGAATCGTAGATTAAAAGTGTAGGTTGGGATTTGATAGGTTAATACTATATTAAAGGTTATAAACTTTTTAACAAGACTAGAAGAGGTATAATGGGAAGTGTACTCTCATACTGCAATGAAAATCTTCGTCCACTTCAAAAGACTTTAATACCAGTAACCAGTTAGATATAATTGTTTCAGAAATTAGCGCCAATAACTTAGTCTTTAAGTCTGAGGTTGTATATAGGCCTCATTCACAAGGAATAGAATTAGTCAAAATTTATAACATTTTAAGTAGAATAGTTACGCATAAAGAATAAATTATATATAGTCGGGTACTTTAACTAACAAACATTAATTTCAATACTTTAGCCAGCGATGCTGTGGGAAGATATTTGATGGATTATTTCCAAGATAATTTTCTTTTACAGAAAGTATTAGAACTGACCCCCGGTGAGAATATTTTAGACTTCGTTTTAACTGCAAATGATAATTTTAAAAAGATAAGCAACAAGTGGAAAATTATAGGCCCGTTAGTCTACCTTCAATTATAAGAAAGCCTTTAGAATTGGCCATTCGAGATTGTAATTTTGAACATCTTGAAAATAGCTTAATAAACAAAGTCATCATGGTTTCGTAGAAATAAATCTTGTTCAACAAGATTGTTGGAGTGTTTTCATGACGTCATCGGTATTTATGATAGGAACAGAGTGGTACAGTATATTTAGATTTTTAAAAGGCATTTGACAAAGTTGTTGGAAAACTTAAAGCTCATGGAATAAGGGGTTAATTTCTTAATTAGATTTATAATTAGTTAACTGATAGAAACCATAGGGTCTTAATTAACAAGGAACAGTCAGAGCGGGGTAATATAACTAGCGGTGTTCCGCAAGGGGCTCAGTTTTGAGACCAGTTTCTTCATTATACAAAACACATTAATGATCTTGATATCAATTTAGTGGGTAAAATTTCTAAATTTGCTGACGACATTAAAATTGCGGGTAAAGCAATTAGTTTACTAGATATGGAACGTTTACAGCGCAACTATAACAATTTAGTAGACTGGTACAATAAGTGGCAAATGAAATTTAACGTAGATAAATGTAATCTCGTGCATATTGGTTGTCACAACAGAAAAATTTAACTACACTCTAGGAAATAGTGTGTTAGACGAAGACTCTGAGGAAAAAGATTTAGGCGTCATTGTCACAAACTATGAATTTGTGAATAAGTTATGAGTAAATTTTACAAATGTCACTCGATAACCTCTTTAGAATCTTTATTCCTAAATGTGAAATACAGAGCCCTGCTACTTCCCTTCTGCTTCGAACTTCTGTCACTTCTGTACAGTCCTCTTCCTCATCTTTTCGTGCTAGGCTTGATCAGGCCTACTTTGACATTATACAAGCTGCTTGTTACATCACGTTTAGAATATGTTGTACAGTTTTGGTCGCCCTATATAAGTAAGGATATAGAAATGGTAGAAAGAGTTTAGCTCCGCGCAATAAAACTTATTCGAACGTTACGTTACACAGGGCCGGCTCAAAGGGTTGTGGCGCCCTGAGCCAATTTTGCTTTGGCGCCCGCCCCATCCCATTTTTTATGTAAAGGTATTTTCGTTAAAAAATGACAAAATTTTGTATATAATTTTATTGTTTATTTCATTCAGTACATCTCCCGCACCCTAATTTTCTATGTAGAATTCCTTTTTTGAACTGTTCACTTGTTTATTGATAGCGATATTTTGTAATTTTTTTTCTGTTGTTCTTTCGATTTTTGGCGCCCCCTAAACTTCGGCGCCCTGAGCAGCCAGTGCCACGTTGGCTCACCCCTTAAGCCAGCTCTGGAACTAGCGCAGTAAACCGTACAAAGATGGACTGAAAGAGATGAATTTTTGTACGCTTGAAACTCGGCGTTTGAGGAGCGAATTAATTTGGCTGTTCAAAATTTAAAATCGACTGGACAACGTATTATGAACATTATTTGACCTAGATGATAGGAATATTACGATAAACATCGGTTTTAAAATAAAGGGCAAAAGATTTCAGACAACCGTTGCGAGGGGTTTTCTCACCTAAAAGATAGTCGAGGCTGGAATAGTCTACCCGCGAGGGCCGTGGCGAGCACTTCAGTTAGTACAGTATGTTTTAGAATAGGTTTGATAGGTATTTAGCAGTTCAGTGATGTAGTTGAGACCACCATGGCCGAGGCCGAGACCGAGACCATATGTATTTTTTTCATGTATTCAGTATTATGTAATGCCTAATTCCTAAGCTCTGTATTTCACATTTAGGAATATAGATTCTAAAGATTTTATCAAGTGACATTTGTAAAATTTACTCATAACTTATTCACAAATTCATAGTTTATGACATTTTTCAGCAGTTAACTGACTATTTAAACAAGATAAGCCCTCGATTCGTCAGTGGCCTTCCTCTTGTCAGCGTGATTGACGCTTTGAGACTGCTCTGGAGCGCCTGCGTATTGGTTAACTCGCCTCACGCATGACCATGTTATGACGGGGCATCTAGCCCCCTTATGCTTTTGTGGCACTCCTCTCTCTGTTTCACATCTACTGTTAGTTTGTTTTGCCTTAGCTGTTGTTCGCTCCCAGTTCCTTCCTCTTTGCACTTCAGGCTCCACTCTTACTTTTCACTTTTGTTAGGTGACTCGACGCCTGTACCGAAGGACACACTTTTCTCCTTTCTCAGCCAGACTGGCCTCCTACTCTCTATATAGTGTGGCTCAGGTATGATTTCTTCCTCCATTTGCTGTTCCTAGTGCCTTTTCTCTCCTTCCTCACTTTTTTTAGTTGCCCCTTCTCCCGTGTTCCTATCTCACCATCTCCTTGTGGTCTCTTTAGTTTCAGCGCGATATGACCTTGGCAGTCAAAGCGCCGGTGAAGCACTGCCATTCATTCATTCATTCCTCACGAAGTATAAACTATATATATATACAAACGGTATATATGAATTAAAAATATTTACCGAGCTTAGCTTTTAGCGAAATTACTTAAACTTATTGAAATGAAATTAAAAATATTGATATAACACTACAATTCCCTTCAGGTTCTTCAACTTTTGTATCTATAATAAAACATACCCGATGTCTGTTCGTTTATAACCATTTTAATATTTTAAATTTTGCACAGTTGCTTCTTTAATTTTATCAACTCAAATACCTATTATTCAAATGATGAAGATACCTCACCTGTCGAAACATTTTGTCCAACACTACACTCACTCATACGCACTTAAAATTTAAAAAAATAAATAAACCTGATACTAATGTACAGTACCTCCATATCATCCTTATTCCCAACACCTCATTAAAATTTATCTACCACAACGTCCAGAAGACACTTCCAAATTTTTAATATAGTTAAACATATCATTTCCTTGCTACTGTCCCAATCATTTGTTCTGAATCCGACATATTTTTCTATTACATGAACTCAGAGTTAAGAGTTAAACAACAGCTGAAAATCATAGTTCCTGCGGTCACTGATCATATTACTATAAAATGATCTGAAGGATCATTCTTTGATCATGCTTATAATAGTTATGGATATACCATGAATGGTAGTAATAATCATAGGAATGATAATTTGTAATGCTCATTCATGATTATTATATTAAATTGAATAATACCAATAACGATTATCGCATCATAAGTGTAGTTACTCCCATCCTCATGGCAAATTTTGAGTCGGTTTTTTAAAAAAAAGGGGTTCTGATCCCTTAGTTTAAGCAAATAATAATACTTATTTCTTCTCGTGTTCTCCATAGCATGTTTGTTTAAAAGTGAAAACATTTATAATTTAAAACATGATTTCTATAATTTCAAATCATTGTACTTCTTTAAGTCACAGAATTTGAAGAAAAATGTATTCCTAAACTGAGAAAACAGTTTTTGACTGGTCAACAAAAAATTTTCTTAATTTTAATTTACCTAAATTTTTTTTACGGTGTACAGAGAGGCAAAAATAAAACAGACTTGTACTACATTCAGGGCCGTAGCTAATGGTAATCTCCATGGGAGGCTATAAGGGAGGCTACATAGTACCGATAATATAGGGAATTCGGTACTTACGTATTAAAGGGGGGCACCACATATTGATGATTGGTTAGGTTAAGTTGTAATATTTTCGTTAGTTAAAAATTTCTAAGTAAGTACCTTGCTATTTAAAAAATATGATGTATTAGAAATTTTCAACTAACAAAATATTACAACTTATCCTAACCAATCATCAATATGTGGTGGCCCCCTGTTAATACGTAAGTACCAGGAATTCTTTGTAAAAATAAAACGCATGTTAAAGTTAAATTTTATATATACTAATTAATTAAATTTATATATACTATTAATTAATTATCTATAATTTATAGATTATTCTTGCAATAAATTAGAATGTCTTTATCCAAACACTAAATCATAAAAAAGCAATTCAGAAATCGCTAATATCAATCACGGAAATTTCACACTCACTACTTCACCACTCGAAGACTGGATGGTCACTAACCAACGTGCAACAGAGCTCATTATATATACTAGTTACTCTAGTGGACGGACGCCTTCTAGAAAATTCAGCACGTTTATAGCGCATGCGTGTGGACCTATCATACCGCCACGAACTTTCTAGAACTTTCCAGTCCGCTACAATTTTTAAACTTTAATTAACATGTTCGAAACATTTTTCACAAATATTTTTATTTGGGAGGACAGAGGAAAATGTTATTTGTAGAATTATATTTTATTAGTAATTATTACGATTAATAAAAATACTGATATTGGTAAAGTCTGTAAAGTATTTATTTTAGTTAATCTATATTTAGGGATCAGGGGACGCTCAAAATTTTCCAGGGGAGGCTCAGCCACCCCTGGCGGCCCCCAAGCTACGGCCCTGATTACATGCCATAATTTGTACAAGTAACATTCCTGCTATATATTATACAGGGTGTCCCGTAAGTCTGGAACCATAGGACAAAATGATAAAAACGCCGAAGAGACTTTTGGGGACTGTTTGTGAAATGATCGAGGATGGTAGCGGCTGTGTCATCGTCGGTGAATGTCCTCGGAGGTCCACTGCGTGGTTTATCTCCTATGGATCCTGTTTCCCTGAACTTTGCTACAAGTTTGCCGACACAGCTGTGTGTTATCGGCGCGCGGTCCGGATGCAATCTGTTAAATTCCTCAGCGACCTCCCTCTGACTCCGATTTCCTACGAGCAGAATTACCTGGAGGCGTTCTTCCTTACTCAAAGACATCATGGGCACTTGCATAAACGGAAAAACATGAATTACTTATTTTACCCTATGGTTCCAGACTTACGGGACACCCTGTATTAAACGATGAACATGGATTTTAGTTCTTTTTCTGAAGTATTTTTTCTATGAATGTTTTCCATGAAACTTAATTAACAAAACAAAAAAGAAACATAAAAACAACAAAGATTCAAAGGACAACTAAGGGCAAAACAAGTTCGAGAGCGAATAGTCTGCTATTACCTTTTCCGTCCGATATTGATTGCCGATTCATATTGAAAATGGCATTTTTTATGACCAAATTTAAACAAGCCAAATTTTCCGTTATGATCAGATAAAAAATTTGAATGAAACTTTACTGAATTATCTAATAAAATAGCATTAAAAAAATAAAAAAGATAAGCGACTCAATGCACTACATCGATGATATGGCATGGCTAAACTGTTTCAGTGTTCTGCATGCGATAACTGTCGAGTCGAATGGATGTTCCCATCTCTGGAATAATACGAATACCGGGTGTACATAAAGTCAGGATCTATTTTTGTGAAGCACTTGGAAATTATATGGAATTCAATCCTAAAATGATAAAGTGGTAACATTTATTAAATAATTAAGAGTAGGATTCGACGTGACGCCCATCAGTATCCCTGCACAGCTCAAATCGTTCCGCAGCATTTCTGAACACATTCTGGAGCATTTGCGGGGTTATGTTATCTGCAGCAGTTCGTATACGTGTACGTAAGTTTTCAAAACTCGTAATCTTCGTCTGATAGACGTGCGATTTGATAAAGCCCCATGCAAAGAAATCTAAAGGGGTTAAATCTGGTGATCTCGCTGGCCAAGGTCTGTTGCTTCCGCGTCCGATCCAGCGATTTGGAAAACGTCCATTTAGATAATCCTGAACAATTTTGGCATAGTGACAAGGAGCACCATCATGTTGATAGACGACGGGGATAGGATTATTAGTACTCGAAGATTACGAGTCTTGAAAACTTACGTACACGTATACGAACTGCTGCAGATAACATAACCCCGCAAATGCTCCAGAATGTGTTTAGAAATGCTGCGGAACGATTTGAGCTGTGCAGGGATACTGATGGGCGTCACGTCGAATCCTACTCTTAATTATTTAATAAATGTTACCACTTTATCATTTTAGGATTGAATTCCATATAATTTCCAAGTGCTTCACAAAAATATATCCTGACTTTATGTACACCCTGTAGATCTTTCTCTTTAAATTTAATGTCAGAGCGGAGTTTGTCGATTATATAATAAATTTATGTTAAACGTTATTTTCATTAATTCGACTAAATTTTTTATTAAGTCGTTTTCAAAATTCTCATTATGAATTAATCCTTTTATTGTATCAACTCCTTTGCTGGAGATGAAGTTTTTGCTTTATTTTCATCGACTTAACACTAATGACGCCAGAAACTTCTTTAATTATTATATATATATATATATATATATATATATATATATATATATATATATATATATATTAGGGTGTCTCTTATTTTCGAAGTGTTGATTTTTTTAGGTTGCGCCCCCTCAACCAGTTCCATTGGTTGAAAAAATCACATATAAAATTTTTTTGGATTGAACAATTTTTAGAGGTCGCCCCCGCTTATTAAAGTTCATAAAATATAGCTATTATTTATGCAATTAATATTTGAAATTACTAGCAGTTGTCAAGTATACTAAACATATGTTTTTAATTAATTAATCATCATATTTATGATGAATTCAATTAAATGAATATATTAGAGATAATTGTCAAGTTTGTAGCTGAAAATATTGCTTGATAAGACAAGATCAACCTGTTTAAACATGTTTCATCAAGAATGCTCCAGATTATGTTGCAATTGTTTATTTGTCATCATTCAGTGTTCTGCTGTCATAAGTAAAAGGTGTGTAACTGTGTATCACTATACTTCTTTTTTGCTTTATCAGATAATAAACTGTTATTTATATTTTTCACAATTATTTATACTGATTTTGTTATTAGTGTTTGAAAAAAATTTAATGAATTTAATGAAAAAATTAGAATTTATGCTCTTATACACATATTATGAAGTTTTAAACAATGTTGCTATTTGTCACAAAGAATTTAATTTAGTTCAATGGAAATTTTACCTGACATGTGTTTCATGATCTGTGTTTCTATCAGTGGCGTCACTAGAGGGGTGCGGGGGGTTTTTGTGCAGTGTTTGAGCAGAAATTTATTATTTTTTATAAAAATATCCCTGTAGTTAGTTATAACAACAAAAACATTTTTCGTAAGCCCAGCTTACATGTATCAATATACCTACAAGGCTAAAACTCTATGCTAATTTACTTTTTGAACCTTCTAATGCGCTCCGGTCAGAGCTGTCATTATTACCCAATTACAATGACGCTTCGAATCACGTGGTTTCGTCTGCACGCTCTACAAGCACGCGCTGTTGTTTTCGTTGCTGCTGGTGTTTTTATAGTCGCTGATTTTGTCAAATTTTCTGTTGTTTTAGCTACAATATTGTGGTAATTAGTATTTGTGAACCTATATCAATAACTTTTTGAGAATGAAGTAGTAATTAAAGGAAAAGAAGGAGAAAAATAAAAAAAGGCTTCCGCTCAGTTGTTGCAGCCTCTGTCTTTATGATGTTGCAGCCTCAAATTTATGAGTATATTTCCATATGCATTTGTCTACAACTTCTACATTATTTGGGCCGTTATTGATTATGCAAACCTAATCCATTAATGTATCTCATGTAACGGTAAAGTTTAACGTTAAAATGAACATAATTTTGATGTAGTTCTTAAACGTTTTTACTTCGAATTCTATTGTTTTCTTACCGAATTTTCACTTTAACCACATGAAACTATGTAAATGTAAATACATTTAGGCTGTGCGTATGATATTGTAATTTAAAGGAGTAATTTTAATTTTGCTAGTTGTTTATGTCACTACTATTGCCATTACATTCAGTGATATACGGGAATTACGATTTACGAGTAACATTAGTACAAAAAACATTACTAAGGATTCTGTATGGTCTGGTACGGGAGGAGGTCCATGGGGGGGGGGTGACACCATGAGTTACCGCACTGGGTGACACCAACCCTAGTGACGCCACTGTTTCTATTTCCAATAAAATAGCAAAATATAAATTTCTACTACAAAAATATTTATTCCTTGTTTCTTAGATTAAAAAATAATAGGAATAATAATTGAGAAAAATACGTTAGATTTATAAAATAGACCAAATTAACTTTGTTATATCTACCAAATTTTTTTTTTTTGTAATTTAAAAAAGTCAAAACAGTGATTTAGCCCTGCTCTACAAAACCATAACACTACATTAATATTTTGTTTTCTTATTTTGCAGATGAATACAAGAAGACCATTCTATTTGCTCGGATCTACAGTAGATGATATTAAAGGCTCAAAGCTGCCCCCATATAGGCAAGCTTTTGGTTATTTTATGCACCTCCACAGAGAGAAAAACATGACAATCCGCGATGCTCTGCGTCAATCTATTCGAGCCACAATAGTTATCTGGGATAAGGCCAATATTCCTACTCAGCAGGAACCTCGTGCCATGAAGAAGTTAGAGAATTTCTTTAACGAATGGACTTGCTTAAAGAAGCATGCTTCCAGAACAAGCCAGAGCCATAAAACCAAGGAGGCTGATTTTGTAGAGCGATTGGAAGATCTCTTTGACATCGCCCATGGAGACGCTGAGAAGCTGATCAAGAATCGTGAGGACTGGGAGTTCCTTCAACTGCAAAGACAAAAAGGTCGTCCTGGCTCAATCGGTGGTGTGGACACTGTACATCTTCACCGCACAAAAAATGCAGTCAAACGGTTGGAAGCTGAGGCAGAGAGAAAAAGAAAGTCAGAATCTTTGATGGAGGCGTCTACTAGTCAAGTTGTACTGGCTTCTTCCACATCTTCCAGCAACACTGATGAAAGTGAGAATGAGGAGGAGCCCAAAGGAGCTTGTGCTTTACCAAAATCTAAGAAAAAACGAGGCATGAAAAACATCATGACTATTCAGATGTCTGCTGCCCTGGATCGTACACAAATTTCCTCTAGAAAGGCAACATTTATCCTCGCAGAGGCAGCTAAAAGCTTTGGTTTGGACGCTTCAGATTACAACATAAACCAACATTCTATCCATCGCCTTCGAAATAAGAACCGAGCTCGTCATGCTAAAGAACTTAAGGAGCATTTCCATGGAGAATGTTCTATGACAGTCCACTGGGATGGCAAGATGATGGAGGACCTCACCTCGCACAAGCACATTGATCGTCTCCCAGTACTTGTGTCAGGACCTGGTGTTGAACAGCTGCTTGGTGTCCCCAAAATCCCAAACTCAACTGGAGAAGCACAAGCTGAAGCCGTCTTTAACTGCCTGAATGAATGGGGAATTACAGAGAGAGTAAAAGCAATTTGTTTCGATACAACAGCTTCAAACACGGGTCAATATAGTGGAGCCTGTGCTCTCATCGAAGCAAAATTGGGACATGATGTTTTGTACTTGCCTTGTAGACACCATGTTTTAGATTTATTGTTGGGAGCTGCATTTGAAGCAACATTGGGATCTACATCAAACTGGTCCAGAGATATTGATCTTTAAGCGTTTTCGTGACAATTGGACTTCTGTTGATCAAAGCCAGTTCCAAACAGGTGAGACAGACACGATTACTAAAGAAGCAATTATCCAGTCTAAAACTGAACTAATTCAGTTTGCTAGATCCCAGGCACCTATGCTACGGGATGACTATCAAGAACTTTTGGATCTGTCCATCATCTTTCTTGGAGGTGTCCCCAATAAAGGCATCAAGTTTCGTGCACCAGGTGCCATGCATCGAGCTCGCTGGATGTCCAAAGCGCTCTATTCTATCAAGATGTGGCTTTTTCGAAACCAGTTCAAGATGACTAAGACTGAAGAACGAGGAATTCGAGATCTTTCCCTTTTTTCTGTTCTCATCTATATGAAGGCTTGGACAACATCCTCACTCCCTATTGAAACCCCATTTAATGACTGGCTCCTTATGAGGTCATTGATTAATTATCCTAACAAAAAGATTTCTGATGCAACTAAAAAAAAGCTCTCTAACCACTTATGGTACCTGTCTGAAGAAGCAGTTGGTCTTGCTTTCTTTGATGAGCGAATTACTACAGATGTAAAGAAACGCATGGTAAAGGCATTAGAAGATGAGTCCACTGATAGACCACCCAAGCGTCCTCGGATTCCTGAATCGACCTTCTGCTCTGGTGAAGGACTACACCAACTTGTTACAAGAAATACTAGAGAATTCTTTACTAAGCTGAATTTGCCAGAAGGATTTCTGAACAAGGCACCCAGCACTTGGACATCCAACTGTGAATATTTAAGGGCCAGAGCTATTGTTGCAGCTCTATCTGTTGTAAATGACCGGGCAGAACGTGCAGTAGCTTTAGTTCAAGAGCTGAATAAGAAATTGACAGTGGGGGAAGAGCAGCTCCAGTTCCTGCTCCAAATTGTTGCAAAACACCGCCAGAGTCACCCAGTTCCATCAAAAACTGTTCTTCTCAAAAAATAACCATCAATGAGGTCGCACCTTAAAATACACCATATTGTATAATCATTGTATATTAAATAAATGTTGTATAAGGAAATAATGCTAATTAAAGTAATTAAAGTATGTAAATAGCACTGGCATTTTGAATTTATCTCTACAGGGTGGGCCGTAAGTTTCCATACATAGGAAAAATAAACATTTTTTTATGGACAACCATTTTTATTTATATAATATGCTCTACATGGTTGCCATTGTTTTGAAAACACATTTCAATACGTGTTCCCCACTGTTGATGAACACGCATTAGCACAGTTGACGTTATGCTTGTAATGGCGTTGGTGATACGTTCCTTTAGATGATTTATGTCTCGTATCTTTTCCTGATACACCATGGCCTTCAAGTGCCCCCAAAGATAGAAATCAAGGGGGGTGAGATCTGGGGATCTGGGAGGCCACTCCACAGGACCACGCCGACCAATCCAAGCATCCGGAAACTGCTGATCCAAATACCGACGCACGTGAAGACCATAATGAGGTGGAGCTCCATCTTGCTGGAAGTAAACTGGGAAGTTACCTTCCTCGTTTAGCAGGGATGGGAAAATCTCTTCTTGCAACATGTTAAGATACCTTTCGGCATTAAGATTTCCACTGACAAAAATTGGTCCAATAATTCCGTCACACCATCACTTTACCGGCACCTTGCATCTTCGTCGGACTCAGCCAGTTAGGGTTAGCATTACTCCAATAACGTATGTTTTGCCGATTAACCTCTCCATTGACGTAAAAATTTGCTTCATCAGTAAACAAGATCTTACGTCAAACGCATATTCTTAGGGTATCTGAAACATAAAAACAAACGTTTAATTTTTCCTATGTATGGAAACTTACGGCCCACCCTGTATATAATAAACTAATGGTTTTTTTTTGTAGCAATGCTTCATTGCTGATTGTATATAAAAAAAGAGCCAGGAAGGATTTTGGATAGGAGAAAAAGGATTGGGATAAAGAAGGATTGAGGACCAAAGGATGGATTATAACAACATCAAGGATAGGTTAGAAAAGGATCAATGATAAATAAGAAGGCCTATACTTATAAAAACGAATCAAACTAAAAAAAGAAGGAAGGAATTATGTGTATAATGAGCATAATCATATGTCAGCAGGAGCTATTATGCCATGGTAGCCCTGTTCAAAAATCAACTTTTTCTTATTTTCATAGGTTTCTGTACTTTTTCCCATGCTTTTTGACCTGAAAAGGCCGAAACTCACAACCATTTTGACCTAGGTTGTTGGGAAGCATTGCCGCATGGAGCTTTAATTTTTCTGCCTTGAAATCGGCCAAAAGCATCAGTTCCGGGGTCCCTTGAATCATGTTTTGCACTATAACTTTTTATCTAAACAAGATAGAGCAACAAAATAGGCACCAAATTAAGTGTTTTTAATCCTCTTTCTAACTTATACAATTATGATAGTCTTAGAACAAGAAATGGCACATTGGTACATACAAAGATTTCAGAAATATCACAAAATTCATTTTCTCACACTCAAGGCAGACAATGCGCCCTTATTCATGACACAAATTTGAGATTAACATTTTGTGTCACAAGTCTAATCGATCAAGAAGTGAAAGCATTACATGATGATTAATTTCATAATGACATTTACACAGTCAGTTGTTGAGAGTTTGTTTCTTGAAGCTGTCAAAGCGGCGTCTGTTGAACTCCACAGCTTGAAGGAGATAGTCCCTTTGCTTGGCATCTGTTGTTATGACATTTGCAAAGTCGCTCATCATCTTGACACCACGTTCAGCAATGTCATTCACCGCTTTCAGATTCTTAACATAGTCCAACGCTTTTCTGTAGTCCTCATTCTGTGGCCAAGACGTGACAGGTTCCAGAAGCCACTCGGATCCAATGTTCAGTATGTCCAGCAAAAAATGTGATTCTGGGCCAATGAGATCAACCAGGGTGGTCTTAGCTGTGACTCTCTGGAATAGAGGCTTTCCTGTTCTGAAGCTGTCTGGCTTCTCAGTGGCATGTAACTGGGCAGCAATGTCGTGCTTCAATGTGTCACTCAATCTACTGCTGAACAGGGCAAATGGCACGACTTCCTGCGTCAGGTACCATTTGTGGTTTTCCATCTTATTAAGTACTGCATCAGCAAGCTCTGGGTCAGTTTTCTTGTACTTCAACATGTCCTGGATTAGACTTAGATCATTCACGGGAGCATCTGCAGCAGACATTGACATCATCCATACAGGAGTGTAGAACAGCGCAAGGAAGGTGTTGAGTCTTTCCAGCTTTGATACAGTGTCTTCGTCGTACTCAAGTTGATCTGCAAACATCAGCATTTTCATGGAGTACAGGTTTCTGGCCATCCATCTGGCCTGATGAATGGCGCCTGGTCGACTCCAGTGAATACCTCGAGGAGGCGTTCCTCCAAGAACAATGACTGTCAGTTCAGCCATTTCCCTGTAGTCGGCTCTTGGAAGCCTTTCTGCTGTTAGAATGTCTTGGAGTATTTCTTCACTGTTCTTCTTCTTTTCCTTCAGCCATTTGCTGTTGATAGCCAGCATCTTTGGGTTTTCCTTGGACAAGTCCGTCCAAACATCCGTCAGATGCTCAAACCAGGGATTATCTGGCCCCTTCACCTTCCCAAACAGCTTCTCCCAAACTGCTCCTACTAGGATTTCCAGGATGTGATGTCGACAGGCCAGATAAAACACCTTTTTGTTCAGCATTTTCTCTAGCATTTGGCAGCTCCTCTGTGAACTCCACTGTTACTGGATGTAGTGTCAAAAACAAGGCAGTAACATTATCCGTAAGTTCCCATGTCTCCAGTAAATCCATTGAAGCCTCAGCCTGAGCTGTGCCAGAAGAATTGTCGATGACAGGTACTCCCAATAACTTTCCTTCAGTGTATGAAGGTGGACCAGACACTAGCACAGCTAAAGTCTCTGAGGTACTTCCAGTTCACTGCCCAAGACATCTTTGAGCAACTTTCCATCCCAGTGTAAGGCAGCGTACTGTGGGCGGTTTTCACAAAACTTGGACATGTGACTCTGGCTGATATTATACCTGGACAGCATTCTGTTGCGACGTGTTGTTGAGGTTGAGATGACGAAGTTATCCAGATCAGCCCCTCCAGCTTTCAAGGTGGCAGAAACCATGGCAGTAACTTGATTGTCTGATAAACCAAGACGATCAGCTGTATTGCAGATGACATCACATTCCATGACCTTCCTTGGAAACGTCAAAGTCACACTAGTCACAGTGTCTTGATGATGAGAACATCCAGGACGAGGCTGATGGTAATCCATGTCCTCTGTGTTAGCGTCGTTGTCAGTTGAGTCACCCCAGGTAATGTCATCCACATGAACAACTGCCTCTTGTTCTGCTGCAGCTGTAAAATAGTACAACATGTTAAGACAGTAATTGTTAAGTACATGCTAAATATCGCAATGGAGTAAAACTTAAAACTTTTTGTAACGTTCAAAGTAATTAGTTTTACCTTGTTCTTGTCTATGCTGCAGTCTTTCATTCCTCGCTGCTTGCTGCAGGGATCTTGTCTCAAAAATCTTGTCATGACCAGACATATGACCTTTCCTCTCAGTCTTTTGGTCTTCGTAGAACCTGATATCCTCATCTTTCTTCTCTCTGGATAACAGTCTGTTGTTCTGTATTTCCTGGATTGCATCTGGAGCTCCTATATCGAACAGGCTGTCTAATTCCAGCACAAATGCTCCTCTTTTTCCTCCAGGGTTACTTGCTCTTCCTTTGCTTTTCACCAGAGCACGATGTTTCTCATGTAGTTTCATGAAGAGCTTCATTGCGTTGTACTTGGTCATTGTCTTGATCCTAGCCATCTGCCAGAATGGGATGATAGATTCAACTGTTTCATATGCAAGGTCTTGAACCATGGGCCTCCCTGCATTTTCCGGTAAATTCTGAAGATTAAGGAAATACTGGAACGCCTGTCTGTTGGTGGGAAGCTGGGAACCACTGATAAAAGCTGAAGGGTATCCAACCAGGAAAGTTTCAGTGAGAGATCTGGTAGATGGCCCAGTTGACACCTGCCTGTGGACAGTACGTGGAGGTTCTGAGATATCAACTGTGCGCCCACGGAGCTCCCTCAGCTCCTTGCTTAATGCCATTGTGAAGTTGTAACTTGTAGATGGTTTTCTAGATTCTGATTGAGTTTCTGTTGTTTCCTGAAAAATGATAGATAATTATTATTATTATTATTATTATTATTAATTATTATTTATTTATTATTATTATTATTATTATCATTATTATTATTATTATTATTATTTATTAATTTTATGCTCTTTCATTTGATACCTAATTTGTTGCTCTATCTTGTTTAGATCAAAAGTTAAAGTGCAAAACATAATTCAAGGGACCCCGGAATTGGCGCTTTGGCCGATTTCAAGGCAGAAAATTTAAAGCTCCATGCGGCAATGCTTCCCAACATCCTAGGTCAAAATAGTTGTGATTTCCGGCTTTTTCAGGTCAAAAAGCATGGGAAAATGTACAGAAACCTATGAAAATAAGAAAAAGTTGATTTTTGAACAGGCCTAATGCCATGGTCACCATTTTTATTAGCCGGGGGCGACCCCTAAATATGTGCCAATTTGTGTCAAACTTTCAGGTTTTAGTTTTTATGCTAAATGGAACTATTTTAGGGGGCGCAGATAAAATAATTCAACATTTCAATTTTTGACTACCCAATAAGAGACACCCTAATATATATATATATATATAGGCTACGTCGTAGCCAGTGTCGTAACCGCTTCCCGTTGATCAGCGAAGTTAAGCGACATTGGGTCTGGGTAGTAGTTGGATGGGAAACCGTCCTCCGCGTCCAGATTACATAACGATTCGTGGTTCGGATCCCACGTAAAGCTGTAGGTCTCCTCCGTCATATGACCTTAGATGTTGCGAAGAGTGGTTAAACAACGCCAATCATTATTTTATATATATATATATATATATATATATATACATATACATACACACACACACACACAATGAATTTCACACTTACACATGTAAAACGAATGGATGGTGTAAATCCGAGTGTTTTTTTGTCCTTGTGCGTTTGCATCATATATTAGGGCGGTCCTTGTTTTTGAAGTTTCGAAATGTTGTTCCTAACCACTAAAATTGTTCCATTTAATGAAAAAAACATTGCATGTTAAATATTATGACGATTGATTACTATTTAAATGTGGTACAAACTGCTTGAAGTTTCTTTCAACAACTTCTTTCTGACGATGGAGAAAACTACGATAAAAGTAAAAGTGTAGAGAATTTAATTAACTAAAAGAATCGTTATGCCTCTGGCAACTCAAAACTGCAAAAAATGTTCAAGAACGGGTTAATTTGAAACACAAAAATTAGTGTGACAAAATCAAGCAGAAAAGTTCTGTCTCTAATGAAATTATCTGTATTTCTTATGTTGAAAGATTCGGTGTTTTCTTGTTTTCGTTATTATTGATATTTAAAAGTAACTGAACCTTAATCATATCAATATTATGGTCTCTGTCCAAACGATGTTTGTGCAACGCCGAGTTCCGACTGTATTTACTGTATGTGGGTAGAGCCGTCTTTTATTAGTACGTATATTTTGTTTTATCTTTTAAATTTTGGAGATTTTAACTATTATTATTATATATATAATAATAAATATAATATATATATATATATATATATGATGAATAAAACCACGAAGGAAAGGAAACACAGAGTGGTGCTCAAGCGCTTTCGTGTAATGACATCCTCAGGAACACTGAAGTAAATAAAGAGTTCAAGACTATATATAGGTTACAAAAAAAAAATATATATATAATAAATATAGAAATAAAAATTGTGGGAGGAGCATACAAATTTGGAAGGAAAACTACCAATTTTAGCACTTTGCCAGAATTCAACACAAGATCAAATGGATTGTTTACAACCAATTTTATAGATAATGCCTGAATGATATATAGGTCACAAAAAAAAAAAATAAATAAAAATAAATTGAAAAATAAAAATTGTAAGGGGAGCATACAAATTTATAAGGGAAATTTACCAAAGTTTTAGCACTCTGCCTTTCTTGTCTAAATCCGTTCTGAACTAATTCAAAACAACGGGATCGAGTTGAAAAAGAACTTTGCTCATGTTAAAGTTATTTGTAAGTTGGATAATAGCAGACTCAAGAATATTTCTATTAACAATGTTGCTAGAGTGAAACAAAACTGGAGCATTATTCCAAACAATACAATGGGATAACTCTGACAAATGGACAAAAAGGGCACTGGGCGACTGTCCCGTTCTAACGGAATATTGATGCTGTTTTACACGCGTGTGCAAATCCTTTCCCGTTTGACCAATGTGAAAGGATTCACGTTGTTTACAACCAATTGTATAGATAATGCCTGAATTATTGTTAGGGTTAATTTTTACTATGATATTTTTCACAATATTGTTATATGAAAATACTACATTAATATCCAAAAGTTTAAGTACATTAGCAATGCCTAAAAAGCCCGGGAAAAATAGAAGTACTAAAATATTCCTTGACAAAGTGCGAGTGTTATTGTTCCTGAAGACGTCATTAGACGAAAGCGCTTGAGCACCACTCTGTGTTTCCTTTCCTTCGTGGTTTTATTCACAAATATTTTTCACGTGTTACTTTCGTGAAATAATTTTCTCGACTAGGGAAGTACTCCAGGTGGGACGTCAGGCACGAAACAGGGAGTGCTGGGACTCCCGTTTCTCCTGTCACTCTCCTCTTTAGCTGATCTTTTTCTGTCTCATCTACTCTGTGAGCAGCCCAGCATGATCCCAAACCCACAATTCTTCCTTTATTCTTTACTGCACATACATGCATTCAACACACTGCACAATTTTTTCAAAAATTTCTAAAAAATAAAATGGCATTGCGAGTCTCGGAGACCTTGATTTTAGCTCTCTTTCTTATAAAGGGGCATTTTTGCGGCCACGTCCTTGGCCCACCTTTCTATATAAAAAATATGCTTTTTTAACAAATTAAGTATTCGGTAGAATTAAACAGGTTTCTAGCGTTATTAGTGTAAATCGATGGAAATAAAAAAAACTTTCCCAGCAAAAGAGTTGATATAATAAAATGAAAATGAAAAAGTTATTGGCAGAGCATAGTCCATATGACAAATATTAATAATACAAACTGACAATATAATACAATGACAATTCAAATACTAAGGACAGAAATATATCTAATGAAAAATAGTACAGTAGTGTCGAAGATAAGTGGAGCTACAGACAGACGTTTTCATACTATGAATCCTATAGCTCAGAAGACAAACGGCAGGAGACTGACAAACGGCAGGCTTGGATAATCGGGTTGGTTGATTTTTTAATTCTTTGCATGAGACTGGAT
Organism: Bathynomus jamesi; assembly: GCA_023014485.1. Classification (NCBI taxonomy): domain Eukaryota; kingdom Metazoa; phylum Arthropoda; class Malacostraca; order Isopoda; family Cirolanidae; genus Bathynomus; species Bathynomus jamesi. Next base: position 1,497,799 of record JAJOZX010000254.1, on the reverse strand, counting down.
TGAGCACGACTTGTTACCTCCAGGAAACACGGAATATTGTGGGTAGCAAACATTTTTAATTTTCATTATAGCACCAATATTTAAGTTTGTGCTAAAAAACCCATTCTTAATATATGCAATTGAAGAAAACTAGATGTCGAATTTGTGGGAATAACATTTTTATTTAGTAAAACTACATTTTACAAGATTAATTTATTTATCCCCATATTAGCTATCCTATAAAGAACTAACTTCTGTCTCATTAAATGAAGCAATAGTGGGGTGAACAAGGATACTTACAAGTTTTCTTTCTAATTTGTCATTGCGATTCTATGATATTTCTATTGGCAGTTTCTGGTAGAATTATTTGTTTTTATATACATTCCCATCTACCCCTCAGACATATTGTACAGTTCAAGTAGACCAAATATGTAGATTTAGTGTTTTGGTTAATGGCTGCGCAGTACTTATTCATAGTGAGAACTTTAAAAACGACTTCATAAAAAATTTAGTTGAATTAATGAAACGAGCGTTTAACATGAATTTATTGTATGATTGACAAACTATATATTGTTAAGAGTGGAGAGAAGATTCACTGCGTAAGGAAAGGAAAGGCTGGTGCTAAGAGTGAGAGTGAAGAAGAAGAATAAAAATTTTAAATTGATCGGTGTGTGAGCATCGGAGCATTTCAGACGGAGAGTGGAATTTTCCTGTTTGTGAAGTTTCAAATTACAGTTTTATCGAATTACACAGGAAGGAGGAGCCAAAGGCAAATTCCCGCAAAAGCGCCACCCGTATAGAAGAAGAAGAGAACCAAAATCAAGGTCCAGGGATTTCGAGATGCCTAGACACTCTGCGTTGGAAAAATGGGAGGTCATAGCCAGGAGGAAAGATGGACTGAGGAAAATTGTTCGAGAGTTGAACGGTTGAAGAGTTGAAAGATTGAAAATACTGATTAACCCTTCCGTTAGAGAGTTAGACATAAAAGGAATGAGTCTGTAAAAAGTCTGGTACTGTGTGCTTTCCTTAAAAGATAAGACATGCAGTTAGAGAGTTTAGGATAGCAGTGTCCGTTATAATAGCGATAGTAAAGAGAGTGAGGCAACAGTGCGACGAAGAGAGAGGGATTGAAGACAGTCAGTATGAGGCAGGGAACTGATGAGACGAAAAGCCTTTTATTCCACTCGGTCAAGTAAGGGAGTGTGGGTTAGTCACCCAACACATGAGAAGCGTATCCCATACAGGGGCGAGAGGAACCCTAAAGAGAGACAGCAACAGAGAAAAGGAAACGCCAAAAATGTTAAGAGAAGAGGAAGAGAAAGGATTGAGTTGTATGTTGTTGAAGGTAGGGGGGTAGTCGTATGGAAGATTGTAACCAGTAGACAGATGAAGGAACTGAGTTTATGAGGCATTGAAAGCCACAAGGTTTTCTTTGCCCCAATCAGAAATGAAATGAAGCTCAGAGGTCAGGTGCTCCATAGCCGTCCTATGCAAAGCATGTAGTGACTGTTGAGAGGGACGCTTTGCCAAGCGGATGGAGAAGTGAAGAGTGGAATCATCGGTGTAGGAGTGGATAGGAAAGGAAGTGCGACTTAATAGATCATTGTTAAATAAAAGGAAAAGAGTGGGTGGCAGGACAGAACCCTGAGAAACACCACTGTTAATAGCTTTCGGAGAAGAATAGTGGCCATCTACAACCGCAGATATAGATTGGCCAGAAGGGAAATTAGAGAGAAAGGTACAGATAGAAGGATAAAAACGGAAGGAGGGTAGTTTCGAAATTAAAGATATGTACCAGACTATCAAAATCTTTTGATATGTCCAGAGAAGAGAGGTGTTTAAGTATCTTCCTGTATAGGATAGATTAAAAAACGGTTAATGTTTTAAATGACATGGGCTGGACCTGTAAATCAAAATAACTTTTTATGAGGTAGTTTTAGTCGCTTTATTCAAATTTGTCACTCATTTTTTGTGCAAACTATTGTAGAAAATAATAATAATAATAATATAAGTATGTATTAGTGTATTTGTAGTCGGGGGTGGTATGACGTCATGTTACTCTGCGACTTAATTAGTTTGTTGGTTTCTGTTCTGGCTATTTTTTTCTAAATGGATTCAGTTTGGTGGTGTTTGTGATAGAATTATGACGTGCCGTTCGTGTGGTTTCGGCTTTGAGAATTTGATTCGTCATGTGCCCTAGATGAAGACAAAGCATTGGATGTTTTTATCAATTAATTTTTATCAATTTATTAAATTAATTGAGTGCCCTGTTAGGTTAATTGAATTCCTGGTTAGGTTAATTGATTGCCCGGTTAGGTCAACTGTACGCCCTTGATGATTGGTTAAGTTAAGTCGTGATAGTTTTGTTAGTTTAAACGAAAATGACGAGCGCAAACTTTTCTGGTTAATTTTGAAGTGTTTTGCACGTGTCCTGTGGTAATGCGTCGTTTACGAGATCTCGTAACGAGAACATGTTAGGTTATGCTTTATTGTATAAAATTTAGTCAAAAATCCATTTTTCAAATGTATTTTGGTGTGGTGTGCTTCGAATATGACCTTCATTTCTTGTGCAAATGAACAGAAATACAGTTGTCATTGCATGGCCCAAACACGTATTTCTGTTCATTTGCACAAGAAATGAAGGTTACATTTGAACAGAGCACACCAAATACACTAGAAAAATGTTTTTTTTATTTCAACTTCAGGCCATGTCATTTGCGACATAATTACTTCAAAAAGTTTAGAAAGAAAAGAAATCAAAGGAACTGGACAATAGTTGGAAGGTTGAGAGCAGTCACCCTTCTTTGGGACAGTCTGAATGAAAGCGAGCTTCCAGCAGGAAAGAAAAGTACCAAAAGAAAGATATAGACGAAATAGTTTGCCAAGGCAGGGTGTCAGCACAGAAGCACAGTTCTTAAAAACAACAGGAGGAACACCATCAGACCGTACGCTTTCCTAGAGTTCAGCCAAGATAGGGCAGAAAGAATATCTTTCGAAGAGATTCTAATTTCAGACATATTAAAATCAGAGGGGGGGAGGAGATGGAGGAACAGCACCGGAATCGTCCAGAGTTGAGTTCGAAGCGGAAGTTTGAGCAAAGAATTCAGCCTTGTCATGAGAAGAGACGGCAACTGTGCCGTTGGAATGGAAAAGAGGAGGGAAAGAAGAGGAAGTTAAATTGTTGAAGAGGTTCTTAGCTAAATGACAGAAAGAACGAGATGAATTAGAATTGGATAGGTCTTCACATTTTGGTCTGATGAAAGAATTTTTGGCGAGTCGAAGAATAGACTTTTCACGATAACGGGCAGAAATATAAGCTGAATGAGAAGCAAAAGTTAGATGGCGACGGTACCTTCTAAAAGTCTTCTCTCTGTTGCGACAGCATTAGTACAAGTAAAGTTAAACCATGGTTTTTGGCATTAGTAGAAGGAATAGTATATGGAATGCAAGCCTCCATACCCGAGAGAATCACCTCCGTCATGCGCTCAGAAAACTTGGAGTGGCCCTGTTCACGGAAGCAGTAATCATTCCATGGAAAATCGAAGTACTGCCTAAGGGTCTCCCAATCAACGGCGCCGAAGTGCCTAGGCGCCTCCTTATCAGAGGATCCAAAGGCCGAACTGGAGCGACAGGACAGGAAACGTATATAAGATTGTGGTCGGAAAAGCCCAGCGTAGAAAAAAAATTGTCAGATTAAGGAGGAGGATGAGAGGTGAGAAATAAGTCCAGGATGTTGGACCTGACTCCAAGGCAATCGGAGATACGAGTATGGTGCTGTACAATCTGGTCTAGGTTATTCAAGATAGAAAAGTTGTAAGTTAATTCACCAGAGATGTTCGTGAAATTGAAGGAAAACCAAAGGTAGTGGTGAACGTTGAAATCACCTAAAGTGGAGAATTTTGCAAAAGGAGAGTGGGATAGAATGTATTCCACTTTGGAAGTGAGGTAGTCAAAGAATTTTGGATAATCAGTAGGACTAGGGAAAGGTAAACAGAGCAGATGTATTTATTTTGAGATTGGCATGTAAGCCGTAGCCAGAGGCGATAGAATCCGGAGGATTTGAGTTCGGTAATACGAGAACAAGTTAAGTCATTACGTACATATACGTAACATCGAACTTTGGAGTGAAATTGAATATAGAGAAAGTATGAGGGTACAGAAAAGGAGTTGCTATGAGCTAAGTGTACGTTTCCCTTTTCCATATTCTCTGCAAACTTGCCCCAAAGACTGGTGAGACAAAGCTTGCCAGGGTTTCGTGCAATGTGTTTCCGATCAAGCTGTATCCCTTCATGATCATGGTAATGCTGAATATACGCCGTTTTATCATCATCGGACTCAACACCTAGTGGATACTCCGATGATTTAACCTTGTCTTTTAAGGTGTTGATGGTGGACCTGGAGGGATTGTCAAACTTTTGGAATCTCCACACCTCAAAAATTTTCAATATTTTTAACCCTGACGAACGGCTAGGTTGATCTCGGGACTTGTATAAACGCCTCGGATCTTCCTCTGGCTTTTGACGGAGTTTGTACAAACTCCAAACAAACTATCACCGCACATGAGAGGTTCCTCAACCATGCGTTTGATGACCTTTATTTCGTTACGGTACTGTTCATTAGTCTCCATACACTCATTATACTCCTTCTCCCATAATACCGTGTGAGTAAACTGGGAGCTTATTAGCTGATCGCGAGTACAGATCCATGCAAGTCTATCAGCGGATTATCTACCGTGCAAGGTACGTATGATACCACATTCATGACAGGCACAACCGTGCCACCAGCAACCGTTGAAAAAGCACACCGTCTTTTCGTTGGTGTGGAGGTCCTCACTTATCTGATTGGTCCGAACAGTACGACCACTGATTTTAATAACCACTTCTCCCTTATTGCGAGCGTGCAAAAAGCACGCGGCTCTGTTATATGTGAGCGAGCCAGTAAATGGCCTTATAAATGTAACTGGGCGGATTGTTTCTGGGTATATCAGCAATTGAATCTTATAGCATAAATTGTCTTTGAATACGGCGAAACATGATGCAATCGTGGTTGCAACCTATAGAGGATCGCAGTTGAATCGGATAATGTACATGCTTCTGAGGGTTTGGAAACAGACTCTAAGTACACACGCATCATTCATGCAATAACGTTCACATTCATCCTCTATGTTGTAAGGGTTTTCCTCATTGAAACTGTTGTAGTAACGTTCAAAGTCTTCTAGTTCAAGGCACTCATTCTGTCATAGTTAAAGGGTGCAGTTTAGGGTGCAGTAGTTCAACGTAATTTAAAGTGTCACGTGTGAGGAATGTGTAAGGGAACTAGCTTAGCTAACTTAGTCTAGCTAACTTAAAAGGTGTTAATAGCAGCGTGTCTTTAAACTGAACATTATTCTTTATCTGCATCTAAATGGGTTTATTGCCACTTTTTTAAGAGATTGCCCATGAATATTTCTGATTACTCGTGTTCAAGCAACTCCTTATAAAGAAACTGCTATTAAACTTTGTAGCACTATGGGAAAGAATATACACAGCCATTTTTTTTTAGTTGATCGGGTAACTTGACTACATAGTTCACAAATAGTTTCACGGGCGAGTCATCACACTCATTATTCATACACTTTTCAGATGTTCTGGCTTACGAGTAAATGTGGGATAACATCTTTCGTCTCTGGCTTCGTATAGGCCTCTATGTGGTAGTATACAGTTATACAAGGATTATCTTTGAGTTTGCAGTTTTTCATATAACAAACATGCTCTGCTCCATTCGCCTTATATTTCTCATGACCCGGAGAACAATGAATTTCATCACATTTATGCGTAAAACACTCCAACTATCTATCGTATGAAACATACCACACTCGCAAAACCATATTTTTCTGCACATGCCATTCTTTTTATAGAAGTCGAAACAACTATTATTGAAAAACATCCATTTACACACATTACAATCTCTCTTTTCAGCTTCTACCACTCGACTTTGGTATCTATGACCTTTACACTGTGCACATACCATATGACAATCCTTATAATGTTTCAGCAGATCATCCTTAAACTCAAGGCACCCCTTACACAAATCATGAAGTCTTCCGTACTTACGCCTTATATCATAGTAAACGCAAAGATCTCTAATATGTCTAATAAGAAGGTCGGTTGTTCCAACCAAATCTAAAATAACACTGGCCAACAAGTATTTTTCATCGGATATAATTATGGGAGGGCTAGATAGCTGTTCGGACGATGATTCCAAATCTGTTTCGGTTTTCCTGTAGCACGTCTAGTTTTCGAGAATGAGACCGATCATAATATATATAATAAATATAATATACGAGGGCCACTCAATCTATTTTGCCCTACCTTTTTTTTTGTTTTCCAAGTTTCCTTGTAAATTCCAAAAATTTTGTACACATGTAGTCACATACCTTTTTTACAAGTTTTTATTTTTCCACATAGTCTCCATCCATTTCTACGGCTTTCTTCTTCCACCTCGAAACAAGCGCCTTTATTCCTTGCTGGTAAAACTCCGCTGGGTTCCGCTGGAGCCACCTATTAACCTCCCCAACAACCTCATCGTCACTCTCAAACTTTCTTCCACGAATAGCATCCTTCATTGGCCCAAACAAATGGAAGTCTGAAGGTGCCAGATCCGGGCTGTATGGAGGGTGGGGTAACACAGTCAAGCGCATTTTTGTGATGGCCTCTATTGTTTGCAAACTGTTGTGTGGTGTTGCGTTATCGTGCAAAAGAAGGACGTCTCCCAGTTTTCGTTCCGGTCGAACTCGCATTATACGTCTCTGGAGTCTCTGTCGGGTAGCAACATATGCCTCCGAGTTGATTGTTTGTCCTTTCTTCATAATGTCCACCAGAATCACCCATTACATGTTCCAGAAGATGGTGGCCATAACCTTTCATGCAGAGGGAGCCATTTTGGGCATTTTCTTGCGTCGGGAGTCTGCGTGATGCCACTCCATGGATTGGCGTTCTGTTTCAGGTTCAAAGTGGTGTACCCAAGTCTCATCCCCAGTCACAATTCGTTAAAGGAAGTCATCCCCTTCTGTCTTGTATCGAACCAACGACTCAGAAGCAATTTATTTTCTTTGGGCTTTGTTCGCGAGGAACAAACCGTGAACACACTTTTGAGTATCCCAGTTGCTGAATTATCGTATTCACACTTCCTTCACTAATTCCTAGCTCTAGTGAGAGCTCCTTGTATGTGACTCGCCGATTTGATCGAATGATGCTGTTAGCACGTTGCACAGTGTGAGATGTCATAGCCGATGCCGGGCGACCGCTGCGTGGCTCATCATCGAGGCTGGCTCTCCCTCTCTCCGATGATCTCACGCGTTTAGACTAGCGTCCAACTGCTTCGATCAACAACAGCATCTTCGTAAACGTTTTGTAGACGTTTGTGAATATTTCCAACTGTTTCCTTCTCTGCTGTTAAGAACTCGATAGCAGCTATCTGTTTACGACGCACATCACTGTCAGACGCCATTTTCGAAACTGCGTTAACCATCGGTTTTATACAAGGGCGTTTAAAAGGGGAGATTCAAACTGGAAAAATCCGTTATTTGAAGCACAGAAAGTTCAAACTTACTGCCCAAAAGATATTTCAGCCCCATGACCTATTATTTAGCTAAGAAAAAAGGGTGGGGCAAAATATATGGAGTGCCCCTAATATATATATATATATATATATGATGAATAAAACCACGAAGGAAAGGAAACACAAAAAGGTGCTCAAGCGCTTTCGTCTAATGACATCCTCAGGAACACTGAAGTACATAAAAGGTTACGGCCTATATATAGGTTACAGAAAGAAAAAAAAAAAAAAAAAAAAGAAATAAAAAATAAATAACATACATACACACAAACATATATATATATATATATACATACATATCTACACACATACATATATATATATATATATGCAATAAACGGAGAAGTAAAAATAAAAATTAAAAATTAAAAATTAGAGGATTAACAAAGAGGCATACAGATTTGTAAGGAAAAATATCGATTTTTAGCACAAGATCAAATGAATTATAAAAATACAAATTTATACTGGAAATCTGCCCGGGTTTTAACACTTTGCCTTTTAGAGTCAAGTTTCGATATATATACAAAAAAATGAAGATTAAAAGTTAATAAAGTAGCATACAAGTTTACCAAAGATTTAGCGTCCTACCCTTTTTATCTAAATTTGTTTTGAAGGAATTCAAAACAACAGGATCGAGTTGAAAAAGACCTTTGCTTATGTTGAAGTTATTTGAAAGTTGGATAATGGCAGACTCAAGAATATTTCTATTAACGATGTTGCTAGAATGAAATAAAACTGAAGCATTATTCCAATCAATACAGTGGGATAACTCTGACAAATGGACAAAAAGAGCACTGGACAACTGTCCTGTTCTAACGGAATATTGATGCTGTTTTATACGTGTGTGCAAATCCTTTCCCGTCTGACCTATGTAAAAGGAATCACATTGTTTACACCCAATTTTATAGATAATGCCTGAATTATTGGTAGGGCTATTTTTTACTATGATATTTTTCACAATATTGTTATATGAAAATAGTACATTAATATCCAAAAGTTTAAGTACATTAGCAATGCCTAAAAAGCCCGGGAAAAATGGAAGTACTAAAATATTTTTTGACAAAGTACGAGTGTTATTATTGACACGATAGAAAGTTCGTTTTGCCTTGTTGAGACAAGATTCCATAAACGCAGATGGGTAACACAGATCACTTCCAATACCGTTGATTTTTTTCAATTCAGCATCGATGTATTCCGGACTGGCGATCCTAAGGGCGCGGAGAAACATTGATGAAAAAATGGCCTTCTTAGGGGGTGTCATGTCCCGAGTAAAAGTGTACGTAGGACAAATTGTTTGTTGTTTTCCGATAGATACTAAACTTAAAACCTGGGCTTTCCCTATGTACACGCACATCCAAAAATGGGATTGAATTGTCTTGTTCCACCTCTAAAGTAAACTAAATGGAGGGGACTTGATTATTTAACTGAAGGAGGAAGTTATCCAGGTCACGATTCATGGGCCAGATACACAAAATATCGTCGACGTACCGCAACCAAGGGATGCCAACCCCCAGGATTCTCGGAAGCTTAATAAGTTCCAAAACAATGTGTGAAGGTAGTGGCAGGTTATACTTATGTAATTCTTGGTATGACCTGCCACTACCTTCACACATTGTTTTGGAACTTATTAAGCTTTGCATCAAAGACTGTAAATTCACTTTCAATAACGAGTATTATCAACAAGTGTTTGGGATGGCCATGGGCAACCCCTTATCGCCCCTCCTCCAATATTTATATGGAGTTTTCGAAATTACTTACATTCCGAGAATCCTGGAGGTTGGCATCCCTTGGTTGCGGTACGTCGACGATATTTTGTGTATCTGGCCCATGAATCGTGACCTGGATAACTTCCTCCTTCAGTTAAATGATCAAGTCCCCTCCATTTAGTTTACTTTAGAAGTGGAACAAGACAATTCAATCCCATTTTTGGATGTGCGTGTACATAGGGAAAGCCCAGGTTTTAAGTTTAGTATCTATCGGAAAACAACAAACAATTTGTCCTACGTACACTTTTACTCGGGACATGACACCCCCACTAAGAAGGCCATTTTTTCATCAATGTTTCTCCGCGCCCTTAGGATCGCCAGTCCGGAATACATCGATGCCGAATTGGAAAAAATCAACGGTATTGGAATTGATCTGTGTTACCCATCTGCGTTTATAGAATCTTGTCTCAACAAGGCAAAACGAACTTTCTATCGTGTCAATAATAACACTCGTACTTTGTCAAAAAATATTTTAGTACTTCCATTTTTCTCGGGCTTTTTAGGCATTGCTAATGTACTTAAACTTTTGGATATTAATGTACTATTTTCATATAACAATATTGTGAAAAATATCATAGTAAAAAATAGCCCTACCAATAATTCAGGCATTATCTATAAAATTGGGTGTAAACAATGTGATTCCTTTTACATAGGTCAGACGGGAAAGGATTTGCACACACGTATAAAACAGCATCAATATTCCGTTAGAACAGGACCGTTGTCCAGTGCTCTTTTTGTCCATTTGTCAGAGTTATCCCACTGTATTGATTGGAATAATGCTTCAGTTTTATTTCATTCTAGCAACATTGTTAATAGAAATATTCTTGAGTCTGCCATTATCCAACTTTCAAATAACTTCAACATAAGCAAAGGTCTTTTTCAACTCGATCCTGTGTTTTGAATTCCTTCAAAACAAATTTAGATAAAAAGGGTAGGACGCTAAATCTTTGGTAAACTTGTATGCTACTTTATTAACTTTTAATCTTCATTTTATTTTTAAATATATCGAAACTTGACTCTAAAAGGCAGTGTTAAAACCCGGGCAGATTTCCAGAATAAATTTGTATTTTTATAATTCATTTGATCTTGTGCTAAAAATCGATATTTTTCCTTACAAATCTGTATGCCTCTTTGTTAATCCTCTAATTTTAATTTTTAATTTTATTTTTACTTCTCCGTTTATTGCATATATATATATATATATATATATATATATATATAATATATATGTATGTGTGTAGATACGTATGTATATATATTATATATGTTTGTGTGTATGTATGTTATTTATTTATTTACTTATTTTTTTTTTTTTTTTCTTTCTGCAACCTATATATAGGCCGTAACCTTTTATGTACTTCAGTGTTCCTGAGGATGTCATTAGACGAAAGCGCTTGAGCACCTTTTTGTGTTTCCTTTCCTTCGTGGTTTTATTCATCATAAATATTTTTCACGTGTTACTTTCGTGAAATAATTTTCATATTTATATATATATATTATATATATAATATAATACTGTATATAATATATATAATATGCATATAACGATATATAATATGTAATACTATGTATACAATATATAGTATTCGTCCTTTATACATGTAGCGGAGTATTTTGTCGTTGCAGCTTAGGTGTAAGTTTTTGCTTTACGATTTCTGTACCCTTATGATGGCATTTTGTCGTTTCAACTTAGGCTTTCCGCAGGTTGTCTTGTGTCATTTTAGGTGAGAATAGTTGCTGGCCACAAATTTGCAAACGTTGCACATGTACACCCTTTTATTCTTTGGCGTAACATTCACATGTCTAGTTGTGTGTTGTGGTTTTTTTTTGTGTCGCCCACTTACACATTTCATTTTTTTCGATGATTTACATTAACCCTCTCATCGATCATCATGCCTCGAAAGTGTAAAAATCACCCCGACAATTTCTGTTATGTGTTGCGACTAAATCACAATGGCGTTTAATCACGATGGATCTTTGGAAAACTTACTGGTTATACTTCGGCTGTCCACTAGGTGACCAAGATAAGGCGTGCGCCACATGTTATCTGTACCGCTTGTTCGAATGGATTACGTGACTGGTTGAGCCAAAGTAAAAAGTTGATGCCGTTCGCTATACCCATGATATGGAGGGAGCCGAGAGACCATCATGGCGATTGTTACTTTTGCAATGTTAACATAACTGGATTCTCCGTGATGAAGAACACGCCTAACATCGTTTATCCGAACGTAGACTCCGCGATCAGACCGATCCCTCACGATGAGCCGATTCTGGTACCTCCACAGCATAGACTCGATTCTTTAGAAGACGGAAGGGAGGGAATCCGACGAAGGTGCGATTGGCGGAGATGCGGAACCTTCGACCGATGTTGACGACTACACACCTGACGAAGAGCAATCGGAGCCGGAGAAGCTTACCCAAAACGAGTTGAATGACCTCATCAGAGACCTAGCCCTCTCCAAAGAGAAATCAGAACTTCCCTCCTTGAGACTCAAACAGAAACACTTATTTCAGAAGAACGTCCGAGTGTGTCACTATCGAAAACGAAACCATGATTTGGCGACATTCTTTACAGTAGACGGTCCGCTCTGCTATTGCCATGATATCAATGGACTTTTCGAGAACTTGTCACAGGTACACACACCATCTGAGTGGCGCCTCTTCAATGATTCCTCACAGCGAAGCTTGAAAGCGGTTCTCCTGGATAACGGAAAGTTAAAGCCGTCCATCCCGATCGCCCACTCCGTTCATCTAAGGGAGACGTACGATAACATGAATATACTACTCGAAACAATCCAATACAGCACTCATCAATGGAATATCTGTGGTGATCTCAAAGTCATTGGTATGTTAATGGGCATGCAAGGAAGGTTCTCGAAATACTGTTGTTTTCTATGCCTATGGGACAGCCGTGCTACCGGGGATCCTTACAGCAAACGTGACTGGCATCAAAGAAGCACATACGAGCCAGGAACGGGCAGTGTTCAGTGTTTTCCTTAACTTGATCCAAAGAAGATTTTCCTGCCACCTCTCCACATTAAGCTCGGCTTAATGAAAAAATTTTGTGAAAGCGATGAGTAAGGCGAATTCGAGAGGGCTTCGACACCATGTTGAGAAATTTGCAAACATCAGTGCCGCGAAATTGAAGGAGGGAATCTTTGTGGGGTCCCAAATTAGGGAGGTTCTGTAGGATGAAGGCTTTGTAGAAAGCCTCAATGCCTTAGAACTAAAAGCATGGCAGGCTTTCAAATGGATTTGTGGAAACTTCTTGGGTGACCACAATTTTTCCGCATACAAAGATGGAGTTCAAAAACTGCTCGATGCATATCAAGAAATGGGCTGTTGTATGTACTTGAAAATGCATTTTTTACATTGGCATCTAGATTTCTTTCCCGAAAACCTTGGCGCGGTGAGTGACGAACAGGGGAAAATCAATGGAAAATCGCTACCAAGGTTTCTGGAACGAAAGTATACTGGCAAACTACTGCTGGATGTTGTACCGCGACGATCCGGACGAGGTTTACAAAATAAAATCGTACTCGCAACGTTTTTAGGTTGGTGCACATTTCTTTTTATGAATGAAGTTGTACTTTTACGATAAATTGTGCTGAAATTAACACCAGTCATATTTTCATAAATAAATGTGCTAGAGGAAAACCGAAAACAGATTTGGAATCGGCGTACAAAGCTGGTCTAGAAAATTGTGTATACATCTTTGATGAGAGAAAAAAGTTCTATTTTGTCGACCAGTGTAATTATAGGGCTTGTACGATCTCTCACACAGCTTTTTAATACATACGTTGTTCTCCCATTCCGATCCAAACCAAATACAACTATGCGTACTCTCATTTCCCACTCCACCCTCAATTCTTCAGAACGCATATTACAATTAAAATTAAGTCTACAGTCTCTAGTTAACTTCTCGGCACGCCGTATAATCATAAGCAACCAAATCTTTTTTGTTTATTATGTTAAGAATGGCAAACATGTGTGCAAAAACCATGGCAATAAAACCATAACCTCTGCTAAAGTTTAAGGTGTATGATGTAACATCATGCCCATGAACGCGGAAGATGTGGTCAGCGTCGATCATAAAATTCTCCAAGTTAAACTTTGACCTGCTCTGCATACCGCCCTCAATATGGTTTAGGATGTAAACATTATCCTCTGCCGCCATAAGCCTAAAAGGTATTACTACCAAAACACAACCCCGTCCTCATCATCCGGTTCGAATCCAAGCGCCAACCTCACTCAGGCCTCCCGACCCTCATTACGCTGAAGGGCATATACGACGATGCGTTGAAACGCACTGCGTAGCCCTTGCTCGAAGCCATGATCGTAGACGATTCGGGGTTCAACCCTAACAGAGTACCTTTTCCTGAGAAGAAAAGGTGTGTTAGTTACATTGCGCATCAGATTGATTGATACGCCCCTGTCTGAAGGATGAGCTGATTCTAATGGTGTGCGGGATGTAGGCTGTTTAGCAGAAGATGATGAAAAAGAAACTGGGACTTCAGATGGTGCGTAGGATGTAGATGGGTGAGGTGATGCGGGACGAACTGAACTACCTCGTGTTGTTTGACGAAGGTAACGAAGGGGTCGGTATTGTTGATAGTGACATTGTATCCTTAGAGTTACACATGGTATCGAATCTTGACCGTTTGGTAGCCTACTTACCGTGGAGAGATTTGCAGATACATCCTCCTCCTCCATCGTCGCTAGGCACTTAGCTCACCGGGAGGTTGCTGGTTGTTGGTTGAGCGCTTGAGTGGCTCTTACAGTAGCAGAGCCAGAAAGCATCATTCTTACGAACCCGTGCCCCAACAGTAGAGATGGTTGCGGTGAGACCAGCCGAAATCCTTCTGAGCCCTCAACAAGTGGTTGTTAGTTGGACTTACCGTTCATGGCTAGGGAAAATGAGGGTGAGGGAAGGTTAGTAAATATAAAAATTGGCTCTTAAAATTCTTTATATTTGGTAAAACCTACATATGAAAACATGTCACGCAAAAGACGGACACCCTCTAGAAAAATCCAGGTTCAGGAGTCAATCATTTAGGGACATTTATGGTCCTCTTCCCAGAGTCCTCTCGGGAGGGGGACCACAAATGTCTCCACTTTTGGCTGCGACGCTGCGGATAACGAGAAAAGAGGACCAGGCAGCGTGGCTGGTTCTGCTACTGCCCATTCGAGATGCTCTGGGTCTCTGGCGGATTCACTTTTCATAAACTTCTGCAACACTCGTCGCCTTTCCTCAAATTCGCAATCTGTTGAACACCACTTCTCCTCAACCTCACTTTCTGTTCCTCAATGAAACCCAGGTGTCTGGGACGATCAACAGCAACCCCTTTTCTGTACTCTCATACTTTCTCTAAACTCAATTTCTCTCTACAGGTAGACGTTGCTTATATGTACGCAATGACCTAAGTTTTTCTCGAATCCTTCGAATTCTGTACCCCTCTGGCTACGACTTACATGCCAATCCCAAACTAAATACATCTGCGCTGTCTACCTTTCTTCTAATTCTCCTGACCACCCAAAATTCTTTGACTACCTCACTTTCTAAGTGGAATACATTCTATCCCACTCTCATTTTGCTGAAATCTCCGTTTTAGGTGATTTGAATGCTTACCACCACTTTGGCTTTCCTCCCATTTCACTAACATTCCTGGTGAACTAGCTTACAACTTTTCTATGCTGAATAGCACCCTACTCATATGCCCGATCGCATTGGAGATGGGCCCATTATTCTGTATTTATTTCTTACCTTTTATCATTCTTCTGTCTGTCAATCTTTTTTCTCCATTGGGCTTCTTAGACCACGATCTTATATCTGTTTCCTGTCCTATCGCTTCAATTCGGCCTTTGGATCCCCTCAAGAGGAGACACCTTTGGCACTCTTGAGCCGCTGATTGGGAGGTCCTTAGGCAGTACTTCTGCGATTTCCCATGGAATGATTACTGTTTCCGTGCTCGGTGCCATTCCAAATGTGCTGAGCGCACCAGGGAGGTGATTCTCTCGGGCAGGGAAGCGTACATTCCATATTTTTTTACTACTAATAAAAAGCTTTGGTTTAACTTATACTTGTTCTCTTGCCATCCGCAACAGAGAGGAGACTTTCAGAAGTTACCTTCGCCATCCAACTGCCGATTCACTCAGTTTATTTTTCTGGCCGGAATCGTGCAAAATCTGGTCAAAGTCTCGCCAAAAATTCCTTCATCCAACAAAAATATGTAAACTTATCCAATTCTAATTCTTCTCTCTCTCTCTCTCTCTCTGGCATCAAGCTAAGAACCTCTCCAACAACTTTGCTTCTTCTATCCCTCCACTTTTCCATTCTGACGGCTCAGTTCTCGTCTCTTCTCCTAACAAAGCTGAACTTTTTACTCAAACTTTCGCCCCCAACTCAAGCATGGACGTTTCCGATGCAGTTCCTCTATTTCTTCCTCCCTCTCATTTTATGTCTGAAATCTTCTCCAATAACGATGATTCCACTCTTTCTCCACCCGCTTCACAAAGTGTCTCTCTCAACAGTGACTCAATGCTTTGCGTAGGACGGCTATGGTACACCTGACAGCTGAACTTTCTGCGATGTCTAATTGGGGGAAAGAAAACCTTGTGGCTTTCATTGCCTCGAAAACTCGGTTCCTTCATGTTTACTCGTTACAATCTTCCACACGACTATCCTCTTACCTTCAACAATAAACAACTCAATCCATCCTCTTCTCTTAACATTCTTGGCGTTTCTTTTTTGTGTGATCTTTTCTGGGAAGTTCGCATATACTGTACTTTCTTTCCAAAACAGCTTTTAAGAGGTTAGGTGTGCTGTACCGCCTCCGCAGTTTTTTCATCCCGACTTGGTTGCTCTCTTTGTACAGTAGGGTGGCCCACTTTTCAATTTTTTTTGAAAAGTATAGGTGATCGTGGTTTTTCCCATTATTTGGCACTATACTAGCACATTGATACCATTTTTACAAAAAGTGATCAATATTTAGGGGTCTCGCATCGACTTGAAATTACTAGTTTTTTTTTTAAATGCGTACTTTTTAACTTTTTACTGAATCAAGATAAATCATTAAGTAGGGATGTTTTCTGAATCCTCTTAATGAAAGAAGTCGTTTGGTGTGCCTGCCAATGTCATACGACTAACGGTTTAAAGGTTGTGCCTGTATACAGGTAATACCAATGTGCTAGTATAGTGCCAAATAATGGGAAAAACCACGATCACCTATACTTTTCAAAAAAATGAGTCACCATACCCGGGCGGAATGTATAATGTATATAGGTAATTAGAAAATGTACTATGCCTGTGCCAGGTACCTAACCTATTTCTTTTTTTGCAGATCATAACATTTTGAAATTCTGTCTGAGTTCCTCATCCTTTGTCATGGACAAATCGATGGCAACCATAACTGGAAGAACTCTTGAAGCTACAAATAGAGAGTCATCAAAAGGAAAGGCGAAAATAACATCGCTACCTTCTCTAAGATCGGCCTCGGAAATTTTTTTAGTTGGCCAACCGTCGTCCTCCATCAATGGTAGCAAATTGCCAACAACACGGCAGGTTTTGCAATACTTCTTCCGTGTTATCCAGGGTTCTAGGAAAACTCGGTCCCGAAAACTCGGTCCCGGAAAACTCGGTCCCGAAAACTCGGTCCCGGAAAACTCGGTCCCAAGAAAACTCGGTCCCGGAAAACTCGGTCCCAAGAAAACTCGGTCCGAAGAAAATTGGGTACCATGAATGAAAATTAAATTAAACTTTATTCCAAAAGTAAAATGAGTATTCTCACATAACAATATACAACCAACTAATTTTTAGGTAGATGGGTAAAACTGTCTTTTTGAAATTTTTCCAAAAAGTAGAGAAAAAACAAAAAAAAACGTAAAAACAAAAAAAAAGGTAAAATAAATAATAATAATAATAAAAAAGAAAAAAAAAATTAAATTGAAAACAAGAACAATAAAAAAATAAGAAAAGACAATAAAAAATAAGAAAACAAGATAAAATAAGTAAAAATGAAAAAAAAAGAAAAATTTAAGCATCATATTTTAATAAAGCGATAATTTTGTTGAATCTTTTTCTTTTTTCAAATTCTTCTGTCACAATTTTGGTGCCGGTTTTTACATTATACAATATTACTTCAGTTAAGGTTCTTGCATTTCTATTCTCCACAGATTATATAGATGGTTCCTTTATCTCTTCTTTAGTTAATATCTCATTATCCGTTAAAATTTTTTCCTTGGAAAATCTAGCCATATTTTAAAGGGGGGGCTTTAAAAAATTCAAAAAGACACTGTTTTACCCATCTACCTAAAAATTAGTTTGTTCTATATTATGTTATGTGACCATACTCATTTTACTTTTGGAATAAAGTTTAATTTAATTGTTTTCATTCATGGTACCCAATTTCCCGGGACCGAGTTTTCCGGGACCGAGTTTTCTTGGGATCGAGTTTTCCGGGACCGAGTTTTCCGGGACCGAGTTTTCTTGGGACCGAGTTTTCGGGACCGAGTTTTCCGGGACCGAGTTTTCGGGACCGAGTTTTCTGGTCACCGTTATCCAGTACACTGCTAACAGGAAAGACGCATTCAAAGAAACCGTAAACAACGTCTTAAAGTTTTGGAACATGGCCCGCATTAAAACAACTGATCCTTTGTTTCAGCAGTTGAAGAGAAGGTTAGTTCATTTTTTGTGCAAGGTAAAGTTAGGACACACATGATATTCCACTAGTTTATAAAACAGCAAGCCAAACCGGAACTTCAGAGTTTTCTCACACAATTTTCTTGTTTATTATTTTTGAAGATGGGATGAGCTCGATCTCTCGACCTACTGCAAGCTGCAGGTCGAGAATCTGGCGGAGAGTACGTGGCTAATAGAACTCCGGGACGCGGCGGTCAGCTTCCTGAGCACAGCTTCTGGTTTCGTCAGAGACGATTACCGGGAAGTGGCAGAGATCACGCTCCTGGTACTCGGGACACAACCACGCCGTGGCATTCACCTCATGCGCCCAGGCCTACCACCACGCAAGATGGATGGCTAAAGTTAGTATTTTCAAACAAAAATAATCTAGAGATAAGTTTAAATGTTATTCAAAGATAAACATTTCATTATAACGCAAACAAAGTAATTGGTAACAATAAACCTGTCTTACTTACAATGGTGCCTATTCTGTTTCAGGTCATCTACTACACAAAACTGCTGATGTTCAGTAGGCAGCTGGAGTTCGACGCCGAGCTGGTCGACAAACTGCACAGGATCGTGGTGTTCATCGCTCTTCTGTACGTACCAGCTTGGTTGACGGCCCCTGTAGCAGCTGATGCGCCGTTGAATGACCTGGTACTATACCAGCGTTTTCTGAGGTATAGGGCAGTGGACCGCGAGGTGGCAGAAGCGTCACTGGCATTGATGAGGCGGCACTTCTGGTATCTGAGGCCTCAGACCGTCATCTTCGCTCTATGCAGCAACAAGGTGGATGGCACTGTGAAGCAACAGATGGCAGAGAAGCTGTCTCACCTCCCTGTACCCAAAGACTTCACATACGAGAACGTCTCAGTCGACGAGATGACGCTACTCCCCAACCTGATCGACGAGTCCTCCTGGTTCTTATTTGCAGGTCTGAAGATGTATGGGTCTTCGTGGCTCACCCTGCCAACTGATAAGTGGGACGAGAACGAGGACTTTTGTCGTCTGAAGGATGTGATCTCTAATCTCCAGGTCACCAATGACGTCGCTGAAAGAGGAGTCCAACTGATACAAGACTATGCGAACACGGTCACAAAGGACGAGGCACAGCTGCAGGATCTTCTGCAAGTGGTGGAAAAGAACCGGAAAGAGCTCGGCGACTTCAAGAAGTCATCACTCGCCACGATGACATAGCACAGAGAGACAACGTTGCAGCCAGTGACGTGTGATAGTGGTCAATACAATGCAAAAGTGATTGTTTAAGTTATTGTTTCTTTCTTCCTTATTTGTCTGCTATTTGCTGATTTTTTTGAAAAGTATAGGTGATCGTGGTTTTTCCCATTATTTGGCACTATACTAGCACATTGGTATTACCTGTATACAGGCACAACTTTTAAACCGTTAGTCGTATGACATTGGAAGGCACACCAAACGACTTCTTCATCAAGAGGATTCAGAAAACATCCCTACTTAATGATTTATCTTGATTCAGTAAAAAGTTAAAAAGTACGCATTTAAAAAAAAACTAGTAATTTCAAGGTCGATGCGAGACCCCTAAATAATGATCAATTTTTGTAAAAATGGTACCAATGTGCTAGTATAGTGCCAAATAATGGGAAAAACTACGATAACCTATACTTTAAAAAAAAAATTGAAAAGTGGGCCACCCTATTGTACAGGGGTCTTGTCCGCTCCTGTA
Source organism: Bathynomus jamesi (assembly GCA_023014485.1). Taxonomy (NCBI): domain Eukaryota; kingdom Metazoa; phylum Arthropoda; class Malacostraca; order Isopoda; family Cirolanidae; genus Bathynomus; species Bathynomus jamesi. The sequence continues at coordinate 1,478,079 of JAJOZX010000254.1, read as the reverse complement.
TGAAGTATTCGCCTCATGTATGGAGTGTTTCAACCCACACAGCCGTACTTGACCAGGTGGAATCAAAGCATTTCGTCTCATCAATTCCCCGCCTCTTTCTAACTGTCTTCAATCTCATCTGACGACAAAACCACAAATTTTCAGAGAGCCTCTGGGCGCACTAAAGGAAATCTCACTCTGCTGATGCACCAGCTCAAAACGAAATAGGAAATGTCTGTGGGAGATGAGAACTGAGAATAGAGCTGGATAGTGCACCATATGCAGCAATTAATATTCCGGTTAAAAGAATACACAACTTTCAGACAGTCAAAGCACACAGGCAACACCAAACCAGTCCCCAGTTCCATCATTCACAGCCCTCAAACAATTTATCACCAAGTGTAGATGCAGGGGCTCTCTTAAACTCTCACAAGTCAGTGAGGGAAACAACATGAGTTGGCAGTACATTCCAGTGAGGAATGCATCGGACACTGAAAAATCTGCTTCTGCAGTCTATGTTAACCCTAACATGTGAAATTCTGAATTGGTGACCCCTGGTACTGGAGAAGTTTGGTCCAATAAGTAAATCGCTGGGTTTTATTGGAATCTTATTATGAAAAACCTTCCAGCACTTTATAATGTCATGTCCCTCAGCTCGCTTCCAAAGGACTGATGGGCAGCAGGTGAGTCTGGCACATCAATCACATAGACCGATGAGAATGAATCAGCAAAACATTCTGCAATTTCCAAAGGGTCATGGCTTAACTGGCGTGATGGGAGCCAAAGTGGCCCAACACTGTCAACTTCTTTATTTCTGATATATGAGTGAAAAGGCTTGGGCATATCATTAAGTTCCCTCATCAAAGGTTTCTCATACTCCAACTGGACATTGATAGTAAATCATCTAAATTGAGAGTTGACAACCTGGAAGTGTTGTAGGGCCACCGCGGCTTCAGCAGATAGCCTCCGGAAGACAGGCTGTGTTTTGTAAAAGTTCCACAAATCTCATCTAGAATTACGCAAAGATATGGGTGGCCTGACAGCCCAAAGCACAGATGGTCTTGAGGACTCTTTCAGGGGTGCATACCTTTCAATCAGTGTTTGGACAATATTACAAATCAAGCTAAACATCTGGTTAACATTACAATTCTGGAACTCAAAATCGCAGTCAACAGAGGCAAAATGTTCACTTATTTTTTCATATCTACCTCTGTACCACGGCCTCACAATGTTAGATTTCTCATAAAAACTTCGCTCTGAAACAAATATTCACATAATACTGGAGAGTGGCCACATCCTACAAAGGGTTATAACAATGCAACTTTACCCACCCTATCATCCTCTGTTGTAAGCAGCAAATCCACTATATTACCAGAGATGAGAAATGTTGGTTCCATTATTCACTGTGTGAGCTCAAGAGTATTAAAACAGTCCAAGAATGATTAATCAGCGCTTGAAATAAGGTTATTAGGAACTTCGGGCCGCCAAGACAATGTTGGTAAATTAAAATCACCTACCTAATAGTATTATTTCTTTACTACTGAAAAACTCAAATAGAAAATCAATGACATTATTATTGTAAGCATCGGTGTAAGAGAGTGGACGATAAACAACTGCAACATAAACTGACTACAGTAAGTTGAACCGCTGCAACATTAGGACAGAGGCATTCTATATATTGCCTTATACTTCAGAGCCTTACGTATATAAATGCAAACCCCATGCTTAGGCACCCTACCTACTGCATCCTTTCTCACTATTTCGTAGTAAAAAATGCTTATGTGAGAACTAGGTACAGAAGGTAAAATCCAGGATTCCCCAATACATAAAATATCAACATTATCATCATCATATAAGAAACTTTGCATTAACATGACCTATTTTCAAAGTGTAAGAGGCACAGTCAGCGCCTAAGGCTGTTTAAAGATACTGCATGAGTTCCAGAGGCAACCAGGCCAACCCCATCCGACGCATGTCCCCCTTCACACATCTCAGTGGGCCGAAATCCACTACCATTGCTATACCTTGTTTAACCTTGGTTTTGCTTCTGCTCGAATTGTTCATTCTGACGAAGGTCAAGCTTGTCACTCCACCTTAGACCTAGGAATTCGAACCACGCCCCACCAGCAGCTTAGCGTCTTAACCACTAGGCTACCCAGGGTACCCATTTATCTACCACCCAATTTTTTTTACTGTGTGGAAGGATGAACAGCTGGGTTTTGCTGCGCGCCGCCTGCCGTCCCCAGGTCTCGATCCCTGGGCTGATGGATTTGTAGTCAGCGACGCTAACCTTTACACCACCTTGGCGCATAACATATTTATTATTATTAGTCCTGTTGTTAAGTCTTGCATTCTGGAATCTCCTCTCAAACAACAACTGTCGTTGTTGGCATGTCAAATCCCTGTGAACACAAGTTGATTTAAAGTCAGAAGAGTCCCTATGCTTACTCACTTTAGAAAGCAGCTCCTGTCTCCATCTCTAACAATTTTTCACCTAAATATACCTTTATCCCAGTTAATCAGTCTAATATCAGACAGCACACCTGTTTTACCCGGTAATATGTTTGAGATTTCCCCAAATTTTGTGGCAACAGAATCAACATCAGAATCGTGCAGACCTCTGATATTTATTGATTGCTTTCTCTTATTTCTCTCCTCAAGCTCACGCACCTCCTCGCGAATTATTGATCTCAAAGTCTCAACCGGGGGAACAAGCGAGGCAGGGTCAGAAGACACTGGACGAACAGCTATCTGAGTAACAGTTTCGTGTAGTGTCTCCATCTGTGATGACAAAGACTTCACAGCAGCACCAAATGACATTACAATTTCATGCAGTTGTGTGAAGGCACCACTCTGTTCGTTAACCATTGGGCTGCATGCTCCAACTCCAGGACTACCAGTTTCACCCAGGCCCTGCATTCTGCACTTTATGCAAGTGAACAATATTCCTTCACCTTCCAGCCTCACAATATTGTCAATTACACCAGCAATTAAACCCAAACACATAGAAGAGGGACGATACCATCTAACACATCTGTCACACCCAATACCACCATCCCCAACAGCAGATGCACATGTACCACAGCTACCATTAGGCGCAGATGCATCACCCACTCCACTGCCCACGGTAGTCTGGTTTTCATTTTGATGAACATCAACTAACAACCAATCCATCTCTCTTCGCCGCAATGTTGCCGCACTCTCTCTGTACTATCGTTATTATAACGGACACTGCTCTTTTGAACTCTCTAAATGCATGACTCCTTCTTTAAGGACAGCACGCCGTATCAGACATTCAACACTTTCTCATTCCTTTTCTGTCCAATTTTCTTAAGCAAGGATTAATCCGTATTTTCAATTTTTCATCTACTCAACCCGTCAACTTTGGAACAATATTCCTCAGTCCATCTTTTCCCCAGTCTACGACCTCCAGTTTTTCAAACGCAGAGTATCCAGGCATCTCGAAAACCCTGGACGTAGATTTTTGTTCTCTTCTTCTTCTATGAGATGAGTGTTTTATGCTGGCATTCGCCTTTGTTCCCTCCTTCCTACATAAAAAAAAATTGACGTCTACTATAAGTGGACCCACAGGGAGTGGTAAAACTATGTTTATTATTAAAGTTATTAAAGATAAAGACGCTTTGTTCTCGTGACGCTGTGCACAGGTTATATGTTGCTTTTCAACCTACCAGCCTATTCTCGACGAATACAAAGATATTGTTTTAGTCCATAAAAGAATTTATGAGGCAGGGAACGTTAAAGAGTGATAAACATACAGTGATTCTAATCTGTTTTTCAAGAATAGGTTTATGCAGAATGTTTCTTTAAACACAGTATCTCGTCTTATTTGCACAAAGTCGGGATGTGTCGCAAATTAGTGTATTAGTCGGCCAAATGTTTCTGGGTCAATGTAAAGCATTTTTGGAAGTTTATAAAGAAGCAACGAGTAGCGATACGGCTATTTGCTCTGTGACCTTCACCCGCGAAACACTTTTAGGGTACTTCTAAGAACGAATATATTCCGCTTGTACAAAGCGGTGGATTATTCCTTTCTTCCTATTTTCAGTTTTAGCCCCTTCATTATCTAGTTTTATATAATGAAGAAGGTTGTGGTGGTATTTTACGATGTGTACATTTCTCTACAAAATATAAAGAATTAAGAAACATCGCTAGATTCCAGTGAAAACAGGCTTAAAAGAATGGAAAGTGAATTCATGAATACGTACACAGTATATTAAATAAACAGATGCATTTTAAGAAAAAAAATTTATACCAACCAAGAAGCTCTTCAGAAATTTCTTCAAGAGTACGAAGATTATAAAAAACCTATTTAGTTGCCCGTAGTTGTTAAACATAGTGACGCTACTGAATGTGTTAAGTTTGGAGACGGTCACCTGAAGACAGTGATGAGAACATCCAATATCTGGAACAAGTGTTAAAAAAAGTCTCCCTAATACATTGAGGAATGACGGTTTAAGTCTTTTTAATCTATTGAACGATGATCTAGTTATACAATGGTCTAAGACGGGCGAAGTTATTTTTGAAGGTACAACGGTTTCGAGTTCGAACATTGTTGATGTACAAGATTTGGTGAGAGAGTGGGATAGACTCTCACCACCAGGTTGGATGTATATTAAAACGAGGTTACTACAGATGAACAATCCAAAAACATTGATTGGTAACCAAAACAGAATAAAAGATTTGGTACAGGCAACTCAAACACCACACCAAAGCACCCTACCAGTAGATGCACCTGGCTTAAGACCATTGAAAAAGAGGAGAGTCATCACCACTTGATTCTATCCAAATACATTTAAATTACGCAAATTGCTGACGTCTCAGAGAAACATTACAGTATTATGATGTTTCTAACGCCGCTTCTAACGGGAGAGTTGAGAGACTTACAGAAGAGAGAGTCATCACCACTTGACTCTATCCAAATACATTTAAAAATTGCTGACGTCTCAGAGAAACATTACAGTATTATGATATTTCTAACGCCGCTTCTAACGGGAGAGTTGAGAGACTTTACAGAAGTGCCTATACTGAAGGGCTAGCGAAAATGATGTTGAGAAATTTTGCTTGAAGAGGATACATATGCACTTCATAACCTGTACGAAGAAAGTTTAAAACTGCTAAAACAAAAGCAGCAGTGGTGGACATTGTATGTCAGACAGATTTGACTGATATGCAAAGGTACTCGTCGTATAATGATGGTTGGAGATATATTCTATTTATAATTGGTCTTCTCCAGACACTTATGGTTTATACTTCATAAAAATAAAACGCCTGAAGCAGTTGCTGAAGCTGAAAATCAATTCATGATAAAGGAAAATAGAATCCTGACCTATTTCTCTACAGATTTAGGGAAACAGTTTCTAGGTAGATCTTTTCAAACTATTTTTGTGGAATTTAACATTAATTATTGAAGCAGTAACTTTGTGCATAAAGCTTCTTTTGCCTGAATGGTACAACGAACCATGAAGTACGGCTTGCATCGTTAATTTATGTATAAAATTAAGTACAGATACATAAACATTCTAGATCAGTTGACATCATCCTACAATTGTTCTTTTCGTCGCATGACTGAGACAACAACTAATGAAGTTTTTAAAAGAGGAATGTATACAGAACTGCGCGTGGGGAAATAGGCCTACAGCATTATCTTCTGGTGAACGTTTCAAAATCACAACGATGTACGTGTTTCATGAATAGGAGGAAAGTTCATGGTGGAAAAAGTATGAGCATAACATATGATAATCCTCATTACGTCAAAGTTGCTTCTAACCTATTAAGCAGTATTGCGGTACATATAAGAACGGTTGTAGGAGAAAACCACCATTTGAGTACGGGATTTTAACATCTAAGCTTCACTTTCCTCGTGTTACAGTATGATACAAAAACCTTTACGCTTGTACCGCAGTGTGAGGTACCAACGCTCTTTTCATCTATACCACAAATAGCTCTACCGTTACTAAAGAGTGGTGTCAAATATTCTGGTCAAAAGGATACAATCATGACATAATATAGATGAAAATCTGTTGGCTGAAGCTAAACCTAGAGAAGCTTTGAAAAAACATTTACACCGTACGCAAGATGAGACTAGGAACGACGCTAAAAAAGCTGTCAAAACAAAAATGAGCGGTAAAGGCTTTAAAAAAAAAAAGGTACAAGAAAAGCAAAAAGCCATGTGAAGAAAGAGAACGAGAAACATAGTCCAGCTCGAGGCGTTAAACGTAAAAGAAATACTTTTAAAAAATCAAAGAGGTGTTCAAAGCGTATGAAGCCTACGGTCGGCTTCATCAACTGATATAAACCCATTTTTTTTAGCATTTGGTTGTCATAGGTAGTTCTGTTTCTGTGCTACGAGGTAGGATTCGGTAATCGCTCTTGCCAAATCAAAATGACCCATCTAATTCATCCACACAGCGAAGAATGTTGTAAATCGGAGTTATCATTCTTTGAAATCCCATCTACGCAAACATCAATCGACGATTCCGACTACGTCACGATTAATCCTCTCAATACAGTTGGCTCAGTGATCGCCCATATAGAATTCGTTATATATAGCGATGGGTCATTCTATTACGATCTTAGCAATGTATATATGTGTAGCAGCATAACGGAAAATGTCTTTTCCTCGCCTCCCTCACATGGCTGTAAAATTTCCAAACACGTGTGCAAGAAGCTCCACAAAGGAGCACTTATTTTAGTTTTTGTTTCTCAAAAGTGCCCGCCAAATTTTGTAGCATGACCTGGCCCTATAGTGTCACCGAGCCTATAAAAGTCCCAGTGCACTTCAAGTCGCCCTCATTTGCCCTCTTCTCGAGTGTTTACTTCACATCTCACTCAGTTCCTTCTTCACGTAACGCCACTCGATCTCAGTCGGCAGCTTTCCTTCAAAACTCTTTTCAGGCATAAACGAAGTTAGACATTTCTGTTGAGGCCTACTGCCATTTCAACGTCCCCGAAAGCAACCTCAAGTCTGCACGATTTCAGTCTATCTCCGAAGAAACCCAGGTTGTAAACTCACGTGGTCTACCAGCTCATTTGGCCTACCGTTTATTCCGTCGTGCTAAACTACTTTTGCGTAGCCTACAAACTCAATTTACTTCCAGCCTAACCGAATAAGCTATTTTCAAAGTGTCCCTCAATACCGTTTTAAGCAAACTCGCATTTACGACCGCTATTGGGTCTAATCCGTACTCTTGTTACCTCAGTTCTTATTTGTTTAATTGCGTATTGCTGTGTGTCCAATACCGCATATCTCATTACCTAAATTATTGTTTCTTGTCACTATTGTAGCATTTAACGCTTATACTGCATAAAAAACACTTCTTATTGTTAATAATCAGTCATTATAATATTGCACAATTACCGTATACATAATTGTTAATCAATGTGAATAAATAACATTCTTCAAATTTGTTTTTTCTCGGATAATAGTAGTTGTTTCCTTTTTTTTATCTCTGATTATGAAAATGATAACAAAATTGTACTATCACGTCAGGTTTTCGAGAAATTTGAGAGTCAATTCTGGACCGAATTTGCATATAGATGTTAAATTGAACAAATTTATTGACACGTTCAAACCTGTCATAACATAACAATTTTCCTTCTGTGTTATCTGTCATGGAGGGCTACTTGCAGTTATGAGTCATTCAGTCTGCCGCAAGCTGCTTCATGGTGCGGGGTCTGGCAGTAAAGTTTGATTTTATAGTTCTTTCCATTTACCTAATCATTTAATTGTGCATGTGTTACACAAAATACAGCCTTGTAGGAAAAAAGTATAATTTGAAATTTCGTGTATATGATTACATAATAAAAGATCACAAAATAAACATTACTCCCTTAATTAAAAAAATTTATGAGCTCTACTTCGGCTGCAAAATCAGAGTTCAAAAAGTTATATTTGTTTAACTAAGAGCAGTGGTTTTTCCTCAAAAAATAAGAAGAAAATTGAATACTCGAATCTGCCTTCCGCAATGCGACCAGTAGTACCTTCTGAAACTCTGCCAGTTCTTAAGCCCCCTGGATCGTGGAGCTTAGATGATGATGATGATAAACCTTCTGAAAATGAGCCTATGGAATTGTCAGATGAGGGTAGTAGTTTGGGCGCAAAAATGGGAGAGTGCAATCGCAATGTTGCAAAGGGGATGGGGTAATGTTGCAACAAGGGAGTGGGTATCCCCCAAGTTGCATGAAGGGAGAGCTTTAGGGGGGGAAGGTGGGACAGCCTAACCCCCCAAAAGGGGTATACCTAACCTAAGAGATAGAAAGGAGGAGGAGAGTCTTTGGGGTAGAAGGTGGGACGTCCTCACCCCAATAGTAATGTCTAATTAAGAATCTTAATAATGTTTGTTTAATAAAGATGATAATATAATATAATGTTTGATTAATAAATATAATAATATTTAATGAAAATGTAATATGTATATGATTACATAATAAAAGATCACAAAATAAACATTACTCCCCTAATTAAAAAAAATTTATGAGCTCTACTTCGGCTGCAAAATCGGAGTTCAAAAAGTTATTTTTGTTTAACTAAGAGCAGTGGTTTTTCCTCAAAAAATAAGAAGAAAATTGAATACTCGAATCTGCCTTCCGTAATGCGACCAGTAGTACCTTCTGAAACTCTGCCAGTTCTTAAGCCCCCTGGATCGTGGAGCTTAGATGATGATGATGATAAACCTTCTGAAAATGAGCCTATGGAATTGTCAGATGAGGATAGTAGTTTGGGCGCAAAAATGGGAGAGTGCAATCGCAATGTTGCAAAGGGGATGGGTTAATGTTGCAACAAGGGAGTGGGTATCCCCCAAGTTGCATGAAGGGGGAGCTTTAGGGGGAGAAGGTGGGACAGCCTAACCCCCCAAAAGGGGTATACCTAACCTAAGAGAGAGAAAGGAGGAGGAGAGTCTTTGGGGTAGAAGGTGGGACGTCCTCAACCCAATAGTAATGTCTAATTAAGAATCTTAATCATGTTTGTTTAATAAAGATGATAATATAATGTTTGATTAATAAATATAATAATATTTAATGAAAATGTAATTACGTTAAAATAATTGTTTGGCTATACTAGTTGGCAACACTCTCTCGGCCCAAGATGAGAGAGGTACCCAAAAATCCTCAGTCATGGGACAGCAGTGAGTTTAGTAGGGCACGGTTTTTGTGTTTGACGATGGAGTTGTAAATTTAGAATATTCATTTGTCTTAAAATGTTAAAGTTAAATCAACCCTCGCATTACCCCATTTATCTAAGTGTTTTCGGCAATATAATAAAATTAGTAAAATGTTAATTAGAGTATAATTAAACCCCCCTTCTACCATGCCGTAACGGTTTTCCGTTCACTCGGCCTGCTACCATATTTATAAAGTTCACAGCGGAAACCGAGTAAAGAGAGTGTAAAGATAAAAGGAAAACAGAGTAAAGTAAATAGTTATACAAACGAAAATAAGAAGGTTTTAAGTTTATTTACTACATTCTGGTGGCAACTAACCTTATTAAATTGTTATCAATTTAATAATACAAACCCACGTACTCTGTCGTTAAAATAGGCTTATGCAATTTTTTTCGTGTCTTATAAATAGGAATTGAAAATTTGTGCGTGTGTTCTTTCGATTAATCACGATCATTTTCCACGTTCTCCATATAAAGAAAATTAGTGGATATTCTGTTTCGCTACCCGTTTTAGAGTATTTATAAAATTAAACAAATTCTGTCTCACTTTTCGTCAAAATTCGATGATCAAAGATGGCGCCCATTATTTTCCAAATTATTCTCAGCGTCGCTTCAAAATTTTCGCGCGCGGCCAAATTTTTTTTTTTCCCTCTTCTCGCGGAAGAATCTAGATTTTCAAACCGTTGACTCCAAAATTTCTCGTAGTCGTCTTGTCGAGACAGTTGTAATGTGGAGTAAAAAAAAAATTAGAGCAAAAAAATTTCAGTCATTCGTTCCATCTTCGCGCTGTTTCTTTATATTTCGTTCGGCGGTCGGAGAGAGATATTTCAAAATTGTTCGTTGCTGTCCGGTGACTCATTCTTTTCATTTCTTTTCGTTCACTTTTCCTCCTGTCTAGAGCCTACCTAATTTGCGTTTAAAGTTTTCTGTGTTTGCATTTTCTGTGTTAGCAATAATTGTGGTGATAACAGTAATAATCATCAGTAAAAAATATGTGAAACTTACTTATATGAATTAAATTGTTTTAGTGGTTTAGATTGATTGTGGCATACATTCTATACGGTAAAATTTTAAAAGTTTGTGCGTAAAATTGTAACACATTTCTAGGTAATGGAAATATGTAAATATTATATATATATATATATATATATATATATATATACACAGATAGATAGTAGAGCATTTTAAGAGATTCATTGAACATGTAACAAAATTTTTCAGAATTTATTAGGTAGTTTTTAAAATTATTCTTTGACTGGATAATTATTAAGGTATATTTAATTTACGGGCTTTTAGGGCAAGGCCGACACATTAACATCAAATGTGTATAATTTTAAGGTTCGTTTCGCTTTATAGGTTAAGTTAATTTAAATGACAGTCGAAAAATAATCTTAAAGATACTAATTCATACTGAGTCAATTCGGACGCTGTAAGATTATAGATTTGCCGTACATGAATTGTGTGAGACTTGAAGATAAGCCAAATTTGTTTAACTGAAATAGAGAAATTGTGTCGTAAAATTTTCGATAAATTATTATTTTTTTTTTATACACTCATTAATTATATACTTATATATTAACTTATACTTATATATCAATTATATACATAATTATATATATTTATATACTCATTAATTTTTGTAGGTAGGCTGTTTTGGTAGTCTATTGTTTTCTTTCTTTCATTTTCAAGACAAATTCCGAATGATGTTTGTATGGTTATGCGGTTTAAATTTTTTCTTCTGGAATTAAATTTTATTGTGTTAGGGAGTGTTTTTTGTTTAACGTTTTATTTTTGGTATTAAAAATGAAAAATGTTTTTTACGTTCGCGCGTTTGCATAGAAAATGTTACAAAAATTGTTTCCCGATCCACTGCAGTTAAATTCGGTTAGGGTTAGGAATATTTTTATAGAGGCCCGCTTACAAACAAAAGCGAACACTCTTTCTTATGCTGTGATTGTTTTAATTTTTGTTTTGTTTATATAGTAAGTTGCGTGTATTTTTGGGTTCATAATATCTGCTCTTAGTTAGAATAACTATGTAAATTTGTAGTTTCACTTGGAAACGATAAATTGCTGGGATTTTTGTAATTTACAAACCATACCGGGTTTTGGTTGAAGGAGAGAGTTGTCTCTCAGATGTAATTTGTGAATTGCGAGTTTGATTCCTATGAAATTTAACTTTTCAAGTTGGAATTAATGTATTAAATTAGTTTTCTGTATTAATATTTAATTTTTTTTTATTTAATAACTGTTTTGGAAAATTATTATTGTTTAAAACTTCAGTCGGGTTTACTAATGTAGTTAAAATATTGGCTTGAGTGTTCACCCGGAGATGGAGCCTTTTAGATGGCCAAAAGTTTGTAGTATTTATGTGTGCCCCCCCAAAGTGTAAGAGGGTTTGTGATTTTCAGAGAATTGATGACATGAAGTTTCTGGGTTTCATTTTTGTCTTTTTTATTTAAATGTATCGATGTAATTTCTGAAGGTAGTTTGAATAATAATATTTGTTAAATTATAATAACGGTTACTATGTATGGGCACTTTTATATTTCTACTACAATTTTTGTTTCGTTGCGTTTCATGAATTTTTTATCTTCGCCGATGTAACTGCCATAAGTGACCTTATTGGTAGCTAGGCTGTGATTAAAATTTTGTGAATTCTGTAAAATTTGTAATATTTTTTCCGTGAATTTGGCCAGAGCAAATTTGTAGTTATTGTAGTGATCGTTTGATTATTGCCAGTGAGAGAGTCCTCCAGCTAGACGCAGAAAGAGCAGCGTTCACCGACAAAAGTTGAGATGAAACAGGCGAGTTGATTCGTCGACTTCTAGAATTGCATATTTCGTCCAATTCCGGTGCGCTGTTCCACTTTCAGTACAATGTACGCTGATCTTCTAAAAATGTTCTTTCATTTGGGGGCACTTTTTTTTCTTTACAGCAAAAACAAGAATTCCAATTACCACATTTACAAGAAGCAATATCAAATAGTTGTTCCGAATGTTCCTGAAATGACTTCAATTTACTTTTGTAACTTTCAGAATTCCTTTTTAGTTTACCTGTTTTAAGTAAGGTCTTGTACTTATTATGATAGTTTTTGAGCATATCATGTATTCTTTTCCTTGATAAAGTTGGGATTGAAGCTGTGAGCCATATCTCTTGAAGTTTGGAAATGATGGCATTGGCAATAATCTGGAATGGAGGATCTTGGCCTGTCGTTTTTCTGTTGTTCCGGTGCCAGAGATAAGCTCTTAGCACATCTCCATAAGTAGGTAGAACATTATTAACAAAATCTGCTGGTTGACCGATGCTATGGCATTTTGCTAACGTTCTGGTTACTTTTGAAGGTTTCTTTTCAGACATTATAAATCTATTTACGATATTTACCAACTAACTGCGGGTAAATGGTGATATACCACGGTTGATGAACAAGTTATAACACAACCTCTCGCCACACGTGACACACAACAACTGACAACGTCGCTTCCTTTCCCAGCTTATATAGGGTAGGGAACGGGGGATGTAGCAGTGTGCAGTGTGCAATGCACAGTGTGCATTTTATATAATGTTCATTGTTCAATGACTGCTATTAATTTATTCAAGCCTATAATAGTGTTCTCAGGGTTGTTTGCACAGAAATATACCGGAATTAACATTTGTATAACATCTTGTTAAAACTTGCTTTAAATCAATATTTTGGATATTTTAACGGCTAAGACGCCACCGGAAGTTATTAACAGATTGTGCTGAAATTTTTATTGTTTATTTTGTAAGTCTTTAAAACCATTTTCCAATCTACCCCGTTCAAAAATACTCACAAGTATAATTATGAATATTTTTTTCAAATATCGTATTTTTATGTTTTTAGACCTATTTTTCGATTTTTAAGGACTCGCTGCCACCGGAAGGTATTGACGTAGATCAAAAAAATTTTACACACTTTATTTTCTCTCAAAATCGCAACTTTTCCGCACTACCCCCAATCAAATATCGAAAAAAGTGTAAAAACGAGCCGCCCTAATGTTTATGTCGTAATAATTCACTGATTTTCATGAAACTTTAGGATAACTCTGAGTACAACCTTCCCCAGCATTCTAACCTCAACAACTGAGAAGGTCGTTCAACATCTGTTAGTATAAAATAGCGCCAAAGCGGAATTCATAAAACATGTGTGAAATTGCGAATAAAAGGATAAATTTTGGATAATTACTAATAACATTTAAAATTATTTTTTGTTAATTTTTTTCTTTGAATATTTAGTGTATATAATGTATCTACATAAATTGAAAAGATATTTTCAGTAAGAAAAATATCTACCGAGTAACAATGAAATTAATTTATTGTAGCATTTTTGCACGATGAGCACTTAATGGGTTTATATATATATATATATATATATATATACAGGGTGGGCGGAAAGTAGCTCCCTATTTTGGATTGGTAAAAAAATACGTATATTATTCATTTATTTCAGAAGAAATAATATGAAAAGGTAGGCATACATGGTAGGTTTTCTCTAAAATTCAATGTGGGCTCCAACTCTTTCCACCAGCTTCTGGAGCCGCCCAGGAATGGCGTCCACTGACTTTAGCAGGAACTCCGGCGGGATGGAGGACATGACTTCCCGAATTCGGTCCTCCAGTTCTTCCAATGTCCTCGGTTTGGTGCGGTAGACTTCTTCCTTTACCCACCCCCAAAGAAAGAAGTCGCACGGTTACCGCTGAAAAACGGCAGAATCGGTTCAGTGTAACGGTGTGGTGTGGTATGACCTCAGATCAGGTTGTGGGCCCGTTCCTTCTGCGCAACACCATGAATGCTGAGCGGTACCTTGCTATGTTGCGAAACGAGGTCTGGCCGGTTGTCAGCACATGGGAGAACATCGACGATCTGATATTTATGCAAGATGGCGCCCCTCCGCACTTCGCTCTTGTTGACCGTGAGTGGCTGGATGCCCACTTCCCTGGGCGTTGGATGGGTCGTCGTGGTCCACATCAATGGCCAGCCAGGAGCCCCGACTTGACACCGTGCGACTTCTTTCTTTGGGGGTGGGTAAAGGAAGAAGTCTACCGCACCAAACCGAGGACATTGGAAGAACTGGAGGACCGAATTCGGGAAGTCATGTCCTCCATCCGCCGGAGTTCCTGCTAAAGTCAGTGGACGCCATTCCTGGGCGGCTCCAGAAGCTGGTGGAAAGAGTTGGAGCCCACATTGAATTTTAGAGAAAACCTACCATGTAAGCCTACCTTTTCATATTATTTCTTCTGAAATAAATGGATAATATACGTATTTTTTTACCAATCCAAAATAGGGAGCTACTTTCCGCCCACCCAGGTATATATATATATATATATATATATATATATATATATATATATATAGTGTCCCATTTCCCCATGTCGCTCTCTCTCCCAGCAATCCAGCTGAAAACTTTTCTTCCACTTTTTGGGGGTTTGAGTTCAGATCTTTCGATGTTTTAAAGGATTAACTTGCCCCACCCACCCTCCCGATCCCCATTCTCCCTTCTCCACAAACATTTTAATAATGTCTCGCCTGTCCACACTAACAACTTACAACACCTTAATTTCTGTGATAGTTGGCGAACACTATTAAAAGGTGATTTGTAGTGTTAATTATACTTACCTGTCAACGCAGTTTACTGTAACATTTATTTAAGTGTGAATAAAATAAAATTTATATTAGGCATTTCAAAATGAATTTGGTTTAAACAGATGAAATGCACCTGAGTGAGATAAAGGTAGTCTAATTCTTATTTACAAGAGACGGTTAGGATCGAAGACAAAAAAAAGAAATATTGACTAGAACTCTCTCAACTTTTCAATAGAAAAAAAGTCGAAACATTATTAGTAACTTGGTTAACCTTTGTTTTCCTCCCACGAACCTGGTCTTCTCTCTCAGCAAAGCTAACTACTGTACTACACCGCCGAGATGCATTGTATATCCGTGTAACCGTATACAGAGTGTTTCAGGAGGAAAGTTCAATACTTCGGGAGGTGATAGTGTCGGTCATTGTGAGAAAAAATTTTCGTATGAACATGTGTCTAATTCTGAATGGTTAAGGAGATAGAGCTGTTTGAATCCGATACGCGCGCAGCTCTTCCTCCCCCCGCGGTGGTCCCATTCAATGGCCACCAAGGTCTCCAGTATCTCGACTTTCAAAAAGCCTTTGACAAAGTCCCTCACGCGAGATTGATGGCTAAAGTCAAAGGACTAGGAATCACCGGGCTCGTTTCCAACTGGATTGAGGATTGGTTAAAAGGTAGAAAGCAGAGAGTGGTAATAAATGGAGTGGCTTCGGAGTGGGCGCCCGTCACCAGTGGTGTTCCACAGGGTTCCGTTCTGGGTCCTTTACTTTTTATCATCTATATTAACGATATAGACGTCGAGCTCCTAAGTAAAGTACAATCTCCAAATTTGCAGACGATACGAAATTAGGAAGTAGTGTAGGTACTGAGGAGGGCGTAAGAACGCTTCAGAACGATCTTGACAGGTTGGGCGAATGGTTTGCTACTTGGCAGATGCCATTCAATATGGACAAATGTAGGGTAATGCACATAGGCTATAAAAACCCGAAGACCGATTACTCTCTCTTGCGAAGGAACTTGACTGAAACCGATCTAGAGAAAGACTTAGGAGTCTATATCAGCAACGATCTGAAAACGTCGAAGCACTGTGCAGAAGTCGAAAAGAGGGCCTTAAAAATATTAGGTTATATTAAAAGACAGTTCCAGTTTCGGAACAAGGAGACTGTAATGTCTCTTTATAATTCACTAGTCAGACCTCAACTGGAATACTGTGCGCAGTTTTGGTCTCCATCCCTCAGGAAGGACATAGAAAGGTTAGAAAGGATACAAGCAAGGGCTACAAAATTGATCCCTTCAATGAGAATGCAAAGCTACCAACGGAGTTTGGAGCGCCTAAATCTGTTTACCTTAGAGACGAGGAGGTTGCGGGGTCAGCTTATTCAAGTCTTCAAGATGCTCAATGGAATAGACAGGGTAGATTACAGAAACTTATTCTCACTTAATGCCAATCCGACAAGAAATAGTGGGTTTAAACTGGAACTAAAGATATTTAGGACCTCTGTCTGCGGGAATTTCTTTTCCTTTAAAATAGTTGATATCTGGAACCAACTTCCCTCAGAGGTTGTTTCTAGTCAAAATGTAAATGTTTTAAAAATAGGCTAGACAAAGTACTGAATACTCTCATAGTTTAAGACTAAAACATAACATAACTCTGCAGGAGTTCGCTTGCACGGTGCCTCTTTCAGCATGCTAAATATAGAGCTATTTATATATTCTCCAGTTTTCTGTAAAATTTCCTTGGCTACTTTTCCAGGCTCAAGGTATTTTCTTCAACCTTTTTCCGTACCTGCCTCTGGCAGGGAGGAAGCGGAGGGTGGGGAGAGAGCCTTCTACTTTCTATCCAGTTTTCTACTACTGCTAGGATAGTTGAAAGAAAAATAAACTTGTTTAATAACAGGAACCTCTCAGAGTGGACCGGAAGGTTTTTGAGGCTTCCTCTTGTCCATGTACCTCCTTGTAACTCTACTTTAGATTATTGTTTGTGGGGCTGGATGAAAAGTCAAGTTTACAAAAGAAAGGTGGATACACGAGACGAATTGCTCGCGCGCATTTTGGATGTTATTGCCCGCATAAAGGAACGTCAAGATCAACTCAGACGAACAACACGCGATCTTCGCACACGAATTGCAAAGTGCATTGAGGTTGACGGTGGGATTTTCGAAAACGTATTGTAGACTGTAACAAATTTGTCATTTCTGTATCTGATACCATTCAAAATGTCAACGTTTAAACATTAAATATTAGAAACAGTAATTGGTTTCTCTTTCTTAATTACCATTAACAATGCTTTTGTATTTGTAAATTCAAACAGCTCTATCTCCGTAACCACTCAGAATTAGACACACGTTCATATGAACTTTTTTTTCACAATGACCGATACTATCACCTCCCGAAGTATTGTATTGACCTTTCCTCCTGAAACACCCTGTTATATATATATATATATATATATATATATATATATATATATATATATATATATATATCAATCTATTTTTATATCTTAGCAGTACCGATTTCCAAATTTGAATTTAATTATTACTCCTACTTTTTCTATATCGAATTTTCTTTAAGAACTTCCGTTCTCTGAAGCTATCAATTAAGGAGTAACTAATAAAAATAATTTTCAATAATTTCATGGTTTCATAAATTTCTTTCATTAATTTTTTATTGGCGATTTGTGTGTAATTGACATTTGTGTAAAAGTCCGTTGTAACACAAACAAATTTACATTCACAATTTTTTATATCGGCAATTAAGTTATACCATAGTTTCAATCAAATGAAAATGGATGGTTTTTGAGATAAAGACAATTGAGGTATAACAAACTTTGATCTATTTCTGGTCTGATACGCGTGGATTTCTTGCTGAATTAAAAAATATCTATTTAACCATTCTAAATAAAAATAAAAAGTGCCAGTTTGATTACATCATTAAGCTTTATTAGGTTTAGCTCTTTAAATAATGCACTAGAGTGAGCAAGGAAATCACCATCAGATAAATAACCTTATTGCTCTTTTTGGATGACGAAGATACCGTTTAATGCGTTGTTACCGGATTTTCCACAAACAAGGGTATAGTACGTTATATAAGGAAGAACAAGAGAATGATAAAGAGTCAAAAAACCTGCTTAGGGACTACATTTCTAAGTTTAAACATTATAGCAACGCTCCTTAAAATCTTTTTCGCAATATAATTTACATGATCACTCCATGGTAAATTCTTATCTAGCATTACACCACGAAATTTTGTTACAGCACACTCCTTTATAGCGATTTCATTAACATTAAGTTTATCAAGATATATATTTCTTTTGTTAGTATAATGTAAAATATACAGATGAAAAGGAAACAATAGGAAACGCTGACACAAACAAACACGAGGAACAGGAAAACGCAATACAGGAGAGCACTCTTCAGCAGGAACACGAGGCTCAGAACAGCACAATACAGGACAGCACTCTTCAGGAGGAACACGAGGCTTAGAACAACGCAATACAGTTAAGCATGCTACAGCACGCTACGATACAGGGAGATGCAAAAGTAACCTCAGAGAATGAAATATCCCCTGCCAAAGAGAGAGAGAGAGAGAGAGAGAGAGAGAGAGAGAGAGAGACAACAGGAACACAAATGAGAAAGAGAGGGATACCAGGAATACAAAGGAGAAAGAGGAAAGTACCAAGAACACTAATGAAAACTCGTCAAAGACATAAAAACCACTGAGTAGGGAAGAAGTGGTGGCGAAACAGAAAAAAGCAATTGAATCACATTGGGCCCGTAAGGAGATTAAACGACGGGCCATATATGAATACTATAAAACAGGGTCGAGTATATACGATGCAACTGCAGGTACAGTCACCCAAAAAATGCTTCGATATGATGAGGAATGGAAGATGCAGATACGGACAAAACTGCCACTTTTTCCAACCCTCCTATGTGCAGACAGTCACTGACAGAGAGAAAAGGCCTAAATATAAAGTGCTCATATTTTCACATAAAAGGTACCCAAAGAAGAGAACGGGGAAGAACAGACCATATCCGTATTAGAAGTAACAACAGGAGGAAGGAAACAAAATTTTTAGAGGAAATGAGAACTATAAAAGCACAGCTTCCCCTTTTAACAAGAGAGGACAGGACTCCACAGGTATATTCCCCACACCATTCCATACATCACCAACCTCTATCCAGCACCACCCACCGATAATACAACAACCACAGTGGTATCAAGTGCCGCAACTCCAATTCTCCCAAATGTAGCGGCCAATAATAGAAAAAACGAACACGGAAATTAGAAACCCAATAAATGTTTTATACACAAATATTCAAGGCCTATACACTAGGGCGGATCGAAAATGAGGTTTTTAAACGTTTTTTCGAAATTCAAATATGGCTAGTGCGGAAAATATGTGGGTGCTATAGATAATGACTATGCATAAATATTGGTCCTGCAAAATTATATCTTCAGGTGCCACAAAGCCGTCGAAAAAAGTGAAATATAATGATTTTCTTATATTCTGCATTAGTACAATAACTGAAACTTACTTGTTATTATTATATATTAACTGTTCCAATTACCAAAATAGTTACTGAATTACGCAGCTCTTAGTTTATTTAGATCAATGTTCTTTTGATTAATGATCTAAATAATCCAGAACTCACCACGAGGAGGTGGCTGCGTGTCGAGCTCCACCCATGCCCTCCCAACCACCCATCCTTGCGCATGTTTTTTTCTATTAACGTTTTATTTAAACTTTATATTCAGCTTTACTTTCGAATGATGGCATTTTTTTACGTGACTGAAGTGTTGATCTTATGAAGCCATCTCGCGCGTTCAATCCAAATACTTTTGATGATGCTTCAGTCACTAATTTTACCATTCTTTCTACTACTTGTGTATGACAAGGGAATTTCTCGAATGGAGGGGTACTCTTGTTTTCTATGAATTCTTCAATCTCATTTTCTGTCAGGTGTCTTGTCACAGGTGGTTCAGTGACAATGCATTTTTGCCAATTAATTAAATCAGTATAATCAGTACTCAGGCAATGTTCCCTCTAAGGTGTGCGCGTGTGCGCGCGCACACGTGTTGCGAATCCCGCGCACACACCAAATAAAATGCGCACAGGCTCAAGCGTATCATGAGTCACGACAGTAAATGAAGTAATTTCAAAAATATAGTATACCGTCACACAAGGTCTGACCATTTTCATTAACATACTCTATAGTCGCTCTATTAAGTATTAACCCCTTCCGCACGACTTCGCCGACGTCCGCGCAATTACACAATACGGATTTTTTTTACTCTCTGTATTTGCATTTTTTTTATTTTATACATTAACGCATTGAATATAAACCTTCTCTTTCTTATTTTTGCATAAAAACGAATAGTAATTATCTCATAATTCATAAAAAATAAAATTATTTTTTATTTTATTCCTATTTTGTGAATGGATAAAATCATGTATTAATCTTGATAGTCTATTTTAAATTGCTAAATGCTAAAAATTGTTTTGAGAAATGATAACTAAAATAGTAATTTTCAATTAATGTTATTTTTATTTTATTTCTTTATTTTGTTGAATTTTAGTTTACTATTTTTTATTTTATTCATATTTTTAGAATGGATAAAATGTTTTCTTTTTAAAGAATATATAATATTGTAAACAGTTTTTAAATATCCATTTAATAGTATCGTAATGATCAAGCTATCACCTTATGGAAATAATATTTATTAAGTATTTAATATTTATATATATTTAATTTTGAAGATAATAGCGCTCAGAAAAGTTTGCACAATTTTTCACCATGAATCTAAATGTATGCACAACGAAAATTTCTTGCGCACACGGACTAAAAAAAATTAGAGGGAACATTGATCAGTAGCTTCAAATTGAATAACAGGTACTGTGAAACGCCTCACAACTTTTTCCTTGTTTGTTTGCCTTGCTTTCTTTATTCGCCTCCACGCTAATTCTCTTATGGCGCTGCGGTCATCATGAATCATTGATGCTAGAATATTTTCTGGATTTGCAAAAAATGCATTTCTTTGTATGACAGGGTTTACAATATCCTTTACTTCGTCATTCAGTGTTCTTGTTAGTTCAATAGTTTCGAAAACATGTTTTGAGCCATTGACAAAAGACGTACTTTGCTTAATAGAAAACCACATTGGGATGTAGACCTTCATTATAAAAGAAGCAATGTTCATGAGGTTCTCAGATGGACTTACAGTTGAAACGTATAGACGAAGCAAACGATTTGCTGTAGTCAGCCATCGTGAATGTGCCATTTTGCCTGGACTACGATGAGCAAGATCTGGAGAGCAATATCCCTTTGTTATGGCCTGATGAATATCAATTAGATATTTTTGGTCGGTGCTAAGATCTTCACAGTCTACAGTTGGTTCCTCAGCATCAATCCTTTCAAACTCGACAATAGGAAGACTCTCACAGTTCTCTAATTCCCTGCCAATAGGACCGGTGAATCCGCGGGGGCCAGATGTTTTTCCATCCAGCTTTGCAACTAAATGGCGTAATGGCAATTCATTGGCATGGAGCTGGCACACTAAATGTTGAACTGGCTTCTTCAGCTTCAATTCTATAAGCCTTATAACGCCTCCCTTTTCTCCAGTGTTGACTGCTGCACCATCGCATCCAATAGCAACAAGGTTTTCCAGGTTCATGTCATTATTTCCAATATACTCAAACATTCCTTTACATATTTCTTCAGCTGATCCAGAATTCACAGAATAATGGCCCAAATAATCTGAACCAGGTTCTCTCACTAAAGTGATATGTTCTTCTGTTACCTTCTTCTGATATACTTTGGACTCTTTTTTTTCTTGGAAGAGTGTAGAATCTTTTCGACCATCAAAATAGATTCCTCTGATTGGGACCTGATTTTGATCTTTCATAATTTCTGATCTCTTCTTTTGTCTTTCTCTTCTGATTTTACTCCTATCCACTACTTCAGATGTATTGTCAATAGAAACTTCTCCAATATCTTGCAATACTGCACTAACAATGAATGCTGCAGCTCGATCTGAAACTGCAGTCCTGTCACAAGCAGTAGCCACTGAAGGTAGATTTGTAGTTTTCCTTTTCTTGAATAATTGTTCTTCAGGTTGTTCGAGCTTTCTCTTCGAGCTAACTGGCTCTGGAAATGTATCGTCTGATATTTCGCCAGATTCACTTTCACTATTTGATGTCGATGATGATAATTCAACATTTGTATCCTGCAATTTCTCCTGTGAAGATTCTTTGGTGAGCCTCACAGCTTCTTTTTGCTTTCTTAGCAACGTAGATGCTTTTTCTTTGAGAGTGTAATATCTACTCTATCAATAAACAGTTTTCTTTCACTCCTTTGATCTAAGAGGAACGTCACTTCTTCCTTTGGAACCGTTTTTTCTTTGGGACAAGAACATTGTGTTAGTACTTTGCACTTGCACGCTGCAATGTCAAAAAGTTTCGTGTGTGCTTCTTTTTTGAACATATCAATCTTTGCTTTGTAAGCTTCAGAATTTTTTCTGCTTTGGTATGGCTTCATAATGACACGATACTTTTCGTGGTAGCTTCTGAACATTGTTTCAATTCGCCTGTCTGACAGAATTGGGACGGAAGCACTTTCCGAAATTGTTTTCAATTTATCAACAACTTGTTCTAATATTTGAGATATTGAAGGATCTTTATTAGTATTCTGTTTCAAATCGTTTCTTACAAACAAGTAATATTTAAAAACTCCTTCGTATGTAGGAAGATTCCTGTGCCACAAATCTTCCCCCATACCAAACATGGGGCACTCAGTTGAGGCCCTGGTTGATTTTGCACAAACTCGAGACATTTTGAAAGTATACAAATCTGAAAAAGAAAGAGCTAATATCAATTATACGTTAATTTCAGTTAATAGTACATGGCAAACTTATGGCAACACAATACAGAAATGCAAAATATATAAGAAATATAGTTTAGACTATCTGAGTAACGCCAACAACAGAACACCCACCTGCTACGAGAGCGACAGCTACACTGAACCGAGGTACTCACGTGACAGCTGAGTGAGCTGACTATAGAAAACTGTTTTTAGAGAATAGAAACTTTTTTTAAAGGTTGACTGAGCTATTTTTATACAAGTGTGAATAAATTCTTGTCTATTGTGCATCGTGGACTCTTCTGTAATTATTGCTTAAAATCTGCTTTTTTCAATTTTTTTCAATATTGAAGGTCATTGTGGCACCTGAAGATATTAATGTTATGAGTTTAAATTTATACCAGCTTATTTCCTCACTACTCCACACATTTTCCACACTAGCCAATTGAAAATTCGAAAAACGAGTTTTTCACTCCGCCCTACTATACACGGACAATGCAGGTTGCAAATTACAATACTTGCAGAATATAGCAACCGAATCCAGCATAGATATTATATGCCTAACAGAAACACACTTCCATAAATGCGAAAAAGGCTGTGAAAACTGTATCGAGGATACTGAATTAGCATTGCTGGATTACAACATAGACAGAGCAGATAGAGTGGTTAGACGAGGGGGAGGGTGTTGCATCTACTTGAAAAACACATACACATGTGAAGTAAAGGTAAACAAATCAAACAGCATAATTGATGTTATTATATTAGGAGTAAAAGAACTGAACCTAACCATTATGAACATCTACAGACCACCAAACACCACAAAAAGTGGTTTCCAATTTGCTGCAAATCAAATAGAAAACATTAAATTTACTTGAAACTCCAGCAACAAATATTCTAATTTTCGGGGATTTTAATTTCCCATTCATATCATGGAAGAAAAATGACTAAGTTATGTATGTCGAGAAGTTTCATCGCAACATTACTAAAGACGATAGAACCCAAGCAACAATGTTATTAGATATTATGAAACATTACGCCTTTACCCAGGAAGTCTGTGAAGCCACGAGAAAGGAGAACGTTTTAGATTTAATCTGGACAAATAACGAGATAATAATAAATAAAAAAGTAACGCACACAAAGTTCTCCGACCATAATCTCATCGATATACAATTGAAGTTTGCACCCAGAGGTCCGAAAACGCATCCTAGAGAGGCAGATGGAATATTTGAATGATTAAGCATAAATTCATAGAAAGTAAATTCGGAAAACGTAAATAAAGATTTAAAGGAGGTAAATTAGGAATTGCTACTTCACGAGAAGACTCCACAAGAGATACTATGTATAATAGAGACTGAAACCAAACCTATGATACTGAAACATATTCCAGAGAGACAGGAAAGAAAACGTAACAAGCTCGAGAGGAAAATCAGGAAACGAAGACAAACCGTCAAAAATCACTACAGATGCAGAACTGATGCAAAGAGACTCAAAATAAAAAGGAAACTTGGCGAAACAGAACTGGACCTAAAGCAAACATTCATACATAAGACAAACGAGGAGGAAAACAAGGTAGCAGAAAACATAAAAAAAATACTTCTACACGTTTGCGAAAAGGAAAAAATGCAGTGTAAGGAGAGATTGGTCCGTTGATAGACTGGGAGGCCGACTATACAAATGACCCGAAAGAAATAAGTTAACTGCTTAGGGAACAATTTAACTCTGTGTTTAGCACTCCTAAGTCCGAGATGGAAGTGGAAAACCGAGACGTATTTCTAGACATAGATACAGATCAACCAAGAACAAATTCCTGCACAAACCTATTAATGGACTTCGAGTTCAGGGAAGGAGATGTAATTACGGCCTTATCACAGATGCGAGACAATTCAGTGCCAGGGCCAGACACATGGAGTGCCACGTTTCTGAAGAAATGCAAAGAGAATATTGCCAAATCGCTATACTTACTATGGAGGAAATCAAAGACACAGGACAAATTCCACTCCCCTTAAAGAACGCGGACATTCCCCTCCTATTTAAAGCTGGTAACAGGGCAATGCCCAAGAATTATTGGCTACTGACTCTCACCTCACAACTTATAAAGTGTTTTGAACGTATATTTGGGGGAAAAACTACCTACTAGGGTGTGTCAATTTTGTCAACTTTTTTCAAATCAATTTTGGTAGTGAAAATATAGTCTTTTCATGTCAAAACTTGAAATTGGCCAACTAAAATGAAATAAAATAACCCTTACCTACATCAATTTTACCTTAAAGTTTCAGAAATTGACTCTTTTACTAAATAATAGGACATAAATTGATTAACTATTCATCTGTCACAGAATTATCCCATTGATCGCATATGGAGTGTTTTCAAGGTCATATAGTTGTTGTACAATGTACAAGTCACAACATGAATAGAACTGTCCCTCACTCTCAGTCCTCAGTTGCCTCTTAGATGTCATAGACGGTGGTTTGCTGTTATTGCTCTTGTACCTACTTCATAGTTATTCTACTAGACGAATACTACAGTCTAACTGTAAGTATGGATTATTGATTATTATAATTACTTATTATTATCATATTCTTCTATCTAATTATGTTGTAATCCCATGAAATATTTTTTTATTGAATTTTAGAACATCGAATGACTAAACTTTGAAACATCGTAATTGATATAAAATACTTAAATGTTTTTCTTTCTTTTCGGATATTCCTAATATGCCAAAATTGAAGACAAGAGGTCATTCGTCATGCCACTTGAGCCTGTTAGTCGGTACAGGCAAGGAGCTTCCCGTATCAGAACTACCAACAGTGCGAGACATGCTGAGACTAGGGTTACTCCTTCGTGAACAAAATACAAAGGATAGAAGGAACTACACAAAGAAAGAGCTCATAAGGGACATGATTCCCCCTCTTCTGTATCAGTGGAAAAAAGCTAATGTGTTATTCAAACCACCTGTACTCAGTGGTGTAGTGCTAAATAAAGAAGTGAGGGAACGCATTTTGAAAGTCTTACTCAGATGCGGGGTGGACAGTGGCGAGCGCGGCGAGCCCATACAGCTGGGGGTCCCGGGGCACTGTAAGCCCCCCGGGAAATCTTTTGAAATCTGACCAATTTCAGGGATATTTTGAGGTCATATGCACTGGATATTAGGATATATTCCAAGGTTGAAGATGCAGTATTTCCAGTGTCATTAGATATACGACATCCAGTACGATCAATAAAAATAGCTAACAATTGGAATGATTAACTAAAAAAAGTTAACAACTGGTACGCCGTGGTGACTGTTTCACCAGATCTTTATAGGCTAGCATTGCCTCAGTCGAAGCTAAAAGAAATGAAGCAGTTAATGATTCTTTCTCATATTTCTTCTAGGGGTGGGAATTAAAATTTCATGACGTTAGAGATTTGTAAGTTCGGATTTATTTGAAATAGTGAGGGAACGCCGTTCCGTCTAGCAAAAAAAGTAAGGGAACGCCGTTCCCACGCGTTCCCACAGCACTACACCACTGCCTGTACTCAATCAGTATAGAACTATTGAGCTAAAATTAACAAAGCTGTGGCACAAAGCAGTTGAGACATCATTTGGTATAGGGAAACTAGCAAACAAAAATTAATTTCTGCACACACTTGATACTCTTCCTGACATTTTTAACTGCCAGTGTCCCATAGAGTTGTGTTCTGAAGCCAATTGTTCTCCCTCATGCAGAAGAGAACCTCACCCTCACATTGATTGTCGCTGTCCTCGTGAGAAGAAGATCCCTGTTTTGGAGCTGGCTTGGCTTTCATAAAAGCGCAGAGAACGAAAGCAGGAAGCCAAGGAAGTATGCAGATTGGTTCGGCAGATTATTCTGAAACCAAAAAACAGATTGAGAGGGAAGAAAGGAAGAAAAAGAAGAGTGAAGAAGCCACCCAAAGAGATGAAGAGCTCTATCAAGAGGTTTCTCACTTCTTTGAAAGCTCTTCAGATGAACAGAAAGAAGCAGCATCAGATGATAGCTCCAAAATGCCATCTGAACCTTCGCCGAAGAGAATGAAATACAACACTAAAGACATCTGAAACATTGCCCTTTCCAGTATTCGCCACCATACGGGGCTACGAGAGACTGCAGAGATTGCCACTGCCGCTTGGATAGATGCAGGCCTCATCAGCCGAGAGGATACATCCTTAGTGATAGATCATAATAAGATAAGAAGAGCACAAGAAAAAATAATGAAGGAAATATCTGATCAGCATGAAAAAGATTTGAAAGAGGAAAGTCTCTCTTGCCTTTTGTTTGATGGAAGAAGAGATGACACAAAAGTTCTCCTAGAGGTAGAGGGAATGGACAGAAAGTTTCCCGGTCTCATCAAAGAAGAACACTACTCTGTGTGTTCCGAACCTGGTGGCCGCTATTTGTTTCACTTTGTTCCTGAAGCAGAAGTAGAAGGCAAGAAACATGCAGAGGCAATTGCTGATCAAATAATATGTTGGCTTCAAGAAAGAAGACTTGACAGTTCACTGCAGGCCGTTGGTGGAGACTCAACTGCGGTGAACACTGGATGGCAGGGCGGTGTTATGACGCATTTAGAGAAAAAACTTGGAAGAAGGCTTGTTTGGATTGTATGTGATTTGCACACAGGGGAACTACCTCTTCGTCGTCTCATCCACGAACTTGATGGTCCTACAAACAGCAACAACAAGTGGTCAGCCCCTCTTGGCAACATGCTAGATGAAGCAACGGAATTAGAAATAAATACAAAATTTCCAAAGGTCGAAGTAGGCCCTCCACTTCCAGTGTTTTCTGAAGAAGTTATCAAAGACCTCAGCACGGATCAATCTTACGCTTATCGTATTGTTCAAGCAATCAGATCAGGAGAGTTGCCTCGAAATCTGGCTCTTTTGGAGATTGGACCCGTAAGTCACAGTCGCTGGTTAACTACAGCGATTCGTTTCTGCAGGATTTGGGTTTCCAAACATGCACTGAAGGGCAAAATGCTACAGAATTTGATGTTGATTGTTGAATTTATTATTGGGTTTTATCTTCCTCACTGGTTCAATGTAAAACTAAATCCAATGTGGATGGAGGGGCCCAACCACATCTTGTTTCAATTACAGCTACTGAGAACCCAAAGGAAAGTAGTGGTGGACATCGTGTTACCTGTGGTGAGAAGGTCCGCTTGGTATGCTAGGCCAGAGGCAGTTTTGCAAGCAATACTCTGCAGCCAATGTACCAAAGAGCGAACTGAGGCTGTGGAAATCATTCTAAAGCTTAGAGGAACATCACTAGATGATGACCAGCTGGGAGACTGCTCTGTTCAGACAAGGAAGGTACCTCCGATAAACGTCAATGCCACGAAATTGTCAGAATTAGTTAACTCGAGTTCGGAAGTTTTGGAGCCACCACTGACAACATGTATAACAAACAAAGATTTAACACAACTTAAAGAGGCCCCAATGCAAGTGCCAAAGTGGCCTTCTCACACTCAGAGTGTGGAGAGATGTGTGAAAATGGTCACAGAAGCAGCTAGTCAAGTTTACAGTCACGAGAGGCGAGAAGGCTACATCAAAGCGCAAGTAGCAAGCCGAATGCTGATGTCAAGGAACCGCAGCAAAAAGGACATGACTGCATTGGTTACTTTCAAATAAAGACTCTGAATGATATCTTATTGCCACTTTAAATGTTGATAGGATGTTTGCGCACACTTGTTATTTTGTTACGAATTTACGGAAAAATGGAATTTTTTAATTAAAATTGATGTAGGGAGGAGTTATTTTTTATTGTTTTTGAAGCAAGGATATTATTTTGTATGCCAAATGATTACATTAAATTGCTACCAAATCACATGATTTTCAATTTAGTCATTTCACCCCCAAAATTGACACACCCTACTACCTACAAGAAGAAGACTCATACAACCCAAATCAACATGGCTTCAGTGCGGGAAGATCATGCCTATCACAGCTACTAGACCACCAGGAGAAAACATTAGAAACATTGTGTCCAGGACAAAACATAGATGTAATATATATGAACTTTGCAAAAGCCTTTGACAAATGTGACCATGGAATCATAGCACACAAACTTACGAATACAGGAATTACTGGAAAGCTAGGAAGATGGATACTTAATTTCTTGACGCAAAAAACACAAAGAGTGGTGGTAAACGGAGTTAAATCGGAAGTCTCGGAAGTCGTGAGCTCTGTCGCACAAGGGACAGTATTAGCTCCCGTGCTGTTCATAATAATGATTGCAGATATTGATGCAGATATTAAGGACAGTATTGTATCATGCTTCGCGAGCGGTACACAATAATATACATATGAAAAATACTTGAGGGCTCTGTCCCTAACCTTAGAAATGAAATAGAAACAAACTGGAATGAGAGAAGGAGCAGATTTTGTACGGTCCCAGGGCGGTGGGACAAGGGACCATGAACGAGGATGGAAAATACCCTCAAAATACGAGGCCCAAAGCTTTTCAATGTCCTACCAAAAGAAATGAGGAATCTCCAGCACACCGACCTGAATAACTTCAAGAACTAGCTGGACAGGTTCCTGTGCAAAGTCCCTGACCAGCCATGCGTGGCTGTCTACGAGGGCACGAGGAGATCAGACAGTAAATTCCTCCTTCACCGAATCCCCGAAATGAGGCGGGATGCTGCAGAGGGGTCGACTGAACCGTCGTTCAAACTCCCCTAAAGTATACCCTAAAGTAAGTAAGTAAGTAACATCATGAAATTTGTTTTACTGGTATTCAGGAAGAGTTTATTGGTGGTCAACCATTTTATTACACTGATGAATTCTGAATTAAATATATTCTTAGCTGAATTAACATATTTGCAAGAAAAAGACACAGTGGTATCATTTGTAAACATTATGAAGTTCAGTATATTAGATGGGCGTGGAAGGTCATTTATATACAATAAAAATAACAGTGGACCCAGAACTGAGCCCTGTAACACATCATGTTTGACAATCGCTTTAGATGAACAATCCTTAATTACTGATACAAAATATATCTATTGGACAAATAACTATTAAACCAATTACTGATTGCTCCCCTAAATCAGTAACAATATAATTTATTAAGTAGACTATCATGATCTATTACATCAACCACCTTACTCAAATCAATAAATATTGATATCATTATTTCTTTGTTCTTTTTAGCGGTATTTGCAATTTCCATAAGATTTAAAAGAACCACTTCCGTTGTTTTATTATTATGGAAGCCATATTGATTTGGAGATAATGAATTGTAGGATTCTAAATATCGCTGCATTCTACTTTTTACAATTTCTCAAAAACTTTGCTGAACACACACTGATAATGAACACTCCGGTGTGTAATTTGTTGCTAGTGTAGGATCACCCTCTTTAAAAAGGGTTGTTATACAACCAGTTTTTAGCATTCATGTGAATATTCGTTTGGAAATACTTTGATTGCTAATTTTATCCAAAGTTACAGGTATCTTAAGAAGTTTCAATATAGGTACAGGAATGTTATGAATATTATTTTTTGTATTTTTAATTTACCAACAATATTCCGCACCTCGGTAGAGGTTGCTGGAACAAATGAGAATTTAGTGGGCTGGGTGGCATATATTCTAGAGGTGAGTGATCATTATTTGTAATTGTGACCGAGCTTATCCGCTACTGAAGTAAAATCTATATTTAAATAGTCTGCAATAGAAGTATCATCAGTTATTTCTTTATTATCAACATTTAATTTCTCTATTGAATTTTCTTAATTTGGCTTCGGAGAAGCCTGTTTATGGTTGTCCAATTCTCTTTCATGTTTCCTTTACTGTATGTTTGGAAAATTGATTGTTATAATACTGTAGTTATATTTTGCAATTTTTATTATTTTATTTAATTTGCTTCTGTATTGAGTATATTGTACTTTAGGAATTTTGCTTTGTAATTGCAATTTGATTAATTTATGTCTGCTCTTTATTGAAGTGATAATTCCTGGAGTGATCCATGGATTTGCGACACTTGGTCGAAACATTTTTTCTCCTCAAAGGAAAGCAAATAATAAAAATATGGAATAAGGTGTTATAGGAGAACTGAAACATATGATCTGGGTCATTCATAGGTTCGTCACAGTGAAATTGAATA
This sequence comes from Bathynomus jamesi, assembly GCA_023014485.1. NCBI lineage: Eukaryota > Metazoa > Arthropoda > Malacostraca > Isopoda > Cirolanidae > Bathynomus > Bathynomus jamesi. The sequence goes on along the minus strand of JAJOZX010000254.1, from coordinate 1,447,358 downwards.
TTTTCTACAGCCCCCAATAAATTTTCTTTTGTTAATCTCTGAGAATATTCTGTAATCATTAGTTGTTTTAACCTGAACAATGTTGTATATAGCTTAAGTAGGAAAATGATCACTGATGTTTGCGGTTACAATTCCAGAATTTACAAGGAGGGCATTGCTATTTCCAAATATATTATCAATCGTAGATTCGGTTAATTGATTACCGTAGTTGCAGATTCGAGAGGATTTGGTAAGAGTGTGACTAAGATAGAAAGAATTCATTAAGTTTAAAAATTTATGAGAGATCGCAGGTTGATGTTGAGTCACCCGCAACTATGGCATTCGATTTATGGAACCTGCATAACATGTTATCTAAGTGAATTAAAAGCTATTTATATTATTATTAGGTGGGTTATACATACATAAACTGGAAACCTACATAATTTCAAATGAAATGTAAAGTTGCAGCACTAAAACGTTTGCCGAGAAATAAATAAATAAATAAAAAAAAAATATATATATATATATATATATATATACCTTCAACTGCAAAGAACACGCAGTATAAATAACGTAAAGAAACGACGCTTGTATAGGAGATATTCCGCGCAAGACGAGAGAGAGAGAACGGAACAAATGAAAAAATGAGGTAACCACCTGGGAATCGAACCCGGGATCTTCCTATTGCCGGTCAGACGCGATACCATTACACCATGGACCTCACCCTTCCAAATGCCGTAATTCTTCTACATACTCGCAGAAACCAATGCCCCAAGGGGGCACCTCCCGCATGCCGTAACATTATATACCTTCAACTGCAAAGAACACGCAGTATAAATAACGTAAAGAAACGACGCTTCTATAGGAGATATTCCGCGCAAGACGAGAGAGAGAGAACGGAACAAATGAAAAAATGAGGTAACCACCTGGGAATCGAGCCCGGGATCTTCCGATTGCCGGTCAGACGCGATACCATTACACCATGGACCTCACCCTTCCAAATGCCGTAATTCTTCTACATACTCGCAGAAACCAATGCCCCAAGGGGGCACCTTCCGCATGCCGTAACATTATATACCTTCAACTGCAAAGAACACGCAGTATAAATAACGTAAAGAAACGACGCTTGTATAGGAGATATTCCGCGCAAGACGAGAGAGAGAGAACGGAACAAATGAAAAAATGAGGTAACCACCTGGGAATCGAACCCGGAATAGTGATTTTAGCTTATGTTGATATTATATTATATATATATATATATATATATATATAATATCAACATAAGCCAAAATCACTATTCAGTTTATTTTCATTTTTAAAAATACACATATATATATATATATATATATATATATATATATATATATATATATATATATATATATATATATATATATATGTATATATATATGTACACCGTGCCGCACAAAAGACTCATTGAAAAAACTAAGGCTCATGGAATCAGGGGTGTAGTAATAAATTGGCTAGAAGAGTGGTTGCGAGGCAGGAAACAGAGGGTGGTCGTTGATGGAGCGGCGGAGTCGTGCTGGGCTAATGTAGCGAGTGGCGTTCCTCAGGGTTCTGTATTGGGCCCCTTGCTTTTTCTTATATATATTAACGATTTAGATGTCGGCCTATTCAGTACAGTTTCAAAGTTTGCGGATGACACGAAGCTGGGTGGTAGGGCGATTAATGACGAAGATAGAGGTAAAATTCAGGAAGATCTGAATAAAATCGTTGATTGGTCAGTCACATGGCAAATGAGATTTAACGTTGATAAGTGCAAAATTTTGCATATAGGTTCGCGTAACGGTAAATTTGCGTATAGTATGTCAGGGAAAGATTTAACAAGCGTAGAGCAGGAAAAAGATTTAGGAGTTATAGTCACTGGTGATTTAAAAGTAGCGAAACAAAGTACAGCAGCGGTCAATAAGGCGAACAAAGTGTTAGGTTTTATAGCTCGAAATTTTGAGTACAAATCGCGTGATATTATAGTTCCACTTTATAAATCATTAGTTAGACCCCATTTGGAGTACGCGGTCCAATTTTGGAATCCGTATATGCGCAAAGATATAGACAAAATCGAAAGAGTTCAAAGACGAGCAACTAAGATGATTCCGTCGCTTAGGTCAAAGTCGTACGAGGATAGGCTTAAGGAGTTAAAATTGACAACACTCGAGACCAGGAGGTTAAGGGGTGATCTAATCCAGGTTTTCAAAATTATGAATGGGTTCGATAACGTAGATAGAGATAGCTTTTTCGAAATATCTCAATATAATAGGACTAGAAATAACGGGTGTAAGTTGACAAGTAGAAGGTTCGAGACAGCAGTTGCGAAAAACTTTTTTACGCATAGAATAGTAAATAGCTGGAATAGTTTGCCGGTAGAAGTAATTAGTAGCACGTCTATAAACATGTTTAAAAATCGATTAGACGCATATGTTGTTAGAAAGGGTATAGTTTAAGGTAGTAAAATTAAGGCTTTCTGGGGATAGATCCCACAGCTCAACACAAGTGTTGTGGGATATAGGGAGGCAGCGTCTTGGGTTAGGGGATACTCTGTCCTTACACACCCCATTTAAAGAGATTCCTCTGCCGAGCGGTGCCCCCCATAGTACTGTGAGGTATTGAAAAACTCATGATCTTCACTTGCCCCACAAACACCTTTAAATGGGAGACCCAAAATGGGTGCACACACATTTCTACATTACTGTACAGTCTTTACAGCCACACCTACTCTTTTTCTCGTAAGTGTATATATTGTAATGTATATGATTGTAAATTTTGACTTGGTCCGCTATCGATATGGACCGTGACTTGATGGATACCGTAATGAAATTGACTGGATTCTTTGGATCCGATATATTTGCATGTCCTTTATAAATAGATATAGAGTGTAACATATTTGTGGATAGTAGTCTATTATGACTTGATCCTCTGGATCAGAGATTCTATCTTTAATTTTAAATCGATAATTAATTAGTTTTAAATTGATAATTATTTAGTTTCGTAAAAATTGGTCGTTGCCATTTACCGGCAGTTTTTACATAAATTTCTTATGTTCTTGTGGTTCGGAACCCACGTAAAATTGTAGGTCCCCTCCGCCACCACGGAGGACATACACAATACACGAACACAGTTAGGTAGACCAGCCATGAGTGGATCCTAGGGTCTTTGTTGGTCTGAAACATTATAACACATTATTATAAGCCAAAATCACTATTCAGTTTATTTTAATTTTTTAAATACACACATATATATATATATATATATATATATATATATATATATATATATATATATATATATATATATATATATATATATATATATATAATATCAACATAATCCAAAATCACTATTCAGTTTATTTTCATTTTTAAAAATGTACACTATTTTTATTAAAAACAAAAGCTGCAAAAGTTACTATTTTGTAAACTTTTGGCTTTAAATGCTATTTGTTTCTGACGAACCTTTTTCCGCAATTGTACAACAGAGATTAAAATTCTTAAAAACTTGCATACTTTTTGCGAAAAAATACATTTTTAACTAGTCTAAAAGAATATAAATGTACACAAATGGAATTAATCAAGTAGTTTGCTTTAGCGATAGTAAATTCCAATACATTTATAAGCTTCATGTAATGGAGTCCAATAAGTAGTGGAAAAAATGGGATATTTTAAATATCACAAAAAATAAAGGAAAAGAAATCATTCTAAAGATTGCAATCTATTAAATGCTTTCTGGCGATGTTCAGGATTTAATACAAGGTTTAAACTAGATTCAGTTTCTACAATTCGCCTCTGAAATCTTAAGCTCTTTCCAACAACATTCTACAGCAATCAACAACCGGGTAAGTTCGATCGTTTTCACAGAATTTAACTTTTGGTGGCATACTTAAAATCCAATCTTTTTCAATTTCATCATTCCACCTTTGGTTCACGATTTTTAACTCTTCTTCAATTTTGTTTATGCTATTTCTATCATCACTTCCAAAGTCACTTTCATCAGTGGATCTTAGGGTTTTTGTTAGCCTTAGCTTCTGTAGATCTGCAGATCATTTTGAGTTAAGACGGTGTTTGCATGGTTTGTAAGCGTTCTTATTGAATTTCTTTTCATCTTTCACCCCTTTCCTATTCTCTTCGACTATTTTTCTGATTTGTCGGCAAAGGCCGGCGGATGATGACGGTGAGTCTTTCTCTCTCTTTTTCTGAATGAATGTTAACCCACGAATGATAGGTTTTGCTACTTACTTAACCCCTTATTCTCTTCTTTTAACCCACTACTCTCTTCCTTCTCTCGGGCTAACTTTACAGTGGATCTTAGGGTCTTTGTTAGCCTTAGCTTCTGTAGATCTGTAGATCATTGCAGACAATGTTATGTTAACTCTCAGAATTTTTGAGACAGCTTTTTCCTTGTGCTGACAATGAACTGGATTTAACTGATGAAGGTACATTACACTGTTCCGAAACTTCTGAATTATTCATATTTGACGGATATACGAGAAATTATACAACTATCAGATAAATCGGTACATGATGCAGTTGACGTTAAGTCTGGCTGGTTCATAGGAAGAAGGTTATCAGTAGAGTTTCCTTGCAATATCTTTGCATTAGATTTAACTTGTTGCCAGTTGTTAAAAATAAGGGTGCTAATACATACTTGCAGACTTATGACAATCAGTTTGGCTTCAAAGTGAAACTTGGTACTGACATGTGTATTCATATGCTAAAGGGAGCCGTCCTAAAGTACAAGCAGGACGTCAAGTAGCAATGTATATTCCTGTTTTTTGGATGCATCAAAAGCAATTGATAGAGTTAACCATCACAAACTTTTCAAGAAACGCAAGAAACTGCTGTGTATATATATATTATCAACCTATCTTTTCTGTATATACATGGATGACCTTACCAGTGAACTAAAAACTGCACGTACTGGCTGTGTCATTAGAAAGGAAAAAATTTATCATTTAATGTATGCTGATGATCTTGTTCTTCTGTTACCCTCTCCCCATGGGCTGAGAGTACTATTATAGATATGTGAACAATATGGTATAGAAAATGACATCACCTATAATGGGACAAAGAGTTGTATTTTGATTTTTAGTTGTAATCTACTGAAACATGTAACATTTGGGTCTTTTGAAATGAATGGTCAGAAAATACCTCTCAAAGACACATGTAAATACTTAGGTCATGTAATTACTCACGAACTGAGAGATGAACTCGATATTGAGAGGCAATGTAAAAGCTGTATGTACAGGGTAACATACTAGTAAGGAAATTTGGTATGTGTTCAGAATCAGTTAAGACCTATCTTTTTAGAACGTACTGTACTGCATTGTATATGACCCATCTGTGGTGGAACTATAAAAAAACTGCTATGAATAAACTCTGTTGCTTATAATGATACTTTTCGTATGCTATATAGGGACCCAAAATGGTGCAGTGCCAATTTACTACGTGTAACCTACCTACCAGCCAAATGTTGATCCGGAAGAATATGTATAATTTCATTACTAGGGTCTAAGACAGCTCTAATGTGTTGTTGTACAATGTCCTGTCTTCAGATACTGTGTACCTCTCACCTATATGGCAGTCTTGGTTGGTTCAGACAACTGCTGGTTTACAATACCTTATTTTTTAATGTAGAAAAAATCATATATGCATATTAAGTTCTTATAATAAGTGGTTATGTTATAACAAGTGTTATAAGTGTTATAAGATGTCTCATGTAATAACAATATACATAACATTGTCAGATAATTAATCAAACAGTATGCCAGTATGCTAGGTTAAGTGGTTATGTTGGCCTTATTTTGTATTAAGTTCAGTGTATACGTAAGATTGTACTTGTATGTTATGTTAAGTGGCTATGGAATGTGAATGATCCGCAATAAAGAAGTTTTTTTTGTTTGTTTGTTTGTTGAAGGTATATCACATTGCTCCGAAACTTTTGCAGTATTCATACCAGCATCTGATGATGACCGTGATTTACTTATAACACTATGAGGTAAATATGGTTGGTTGATTTTAAGAGTTTTATTAAAAAACTGTACAGTAACCAAATTATCTTCACTTTTAGACTTCAGAGAACTCTCTTCGTCTTTTATGAATCCAAATTCGGATTGAGAATTAACGGGAGCTCTCTCGCCCGTAGTATTTGCTTCCATTGTACAGTGCTTATTTTATCCAATATATCTTGCGGCTTAGGTTTCAAATTCAGCTGTGAATCTCTCATCGTTTTCAGAATGTCTTCCGCAGCTTCCAGGTTTAAATTGAGGACTAGAGTTAGGATGTTTGTTGCAATAAAAAATAAATGGATCAACAACGTTGGATGGATGTACCATGGGTTCATTATAAAGTGCGACAAAACTCCCATCTTGAGCACCCACACGCACGCATCAGACTTTGAGGTATATTGCATCTTCTTGGGCGGAGGGTTCTGTACGCCGATACAGATAGTGTGATAGTCACAGCGAGGGAGGATGAATACATGCCGCTTATTGGTGAATTCCTCGGAGAGTTGACTGATGAAATCAAGGATGAGTATGGAGACATCGCATACGCCGACTCTTTTGTCTCAACAAGTCCAAAAGCTTGTGGAGTATGGGTGAGGGTGGGGGAGGATATGAAATATGTCGTAAAGGCTAAGGGCATCACGGTTAACCAGGCGAACCGACGGGTCGTTAACTTTGACTCGTTGAAGGATCTAGTGTGCTTGGAAGATGAGGACGACCAACCGCCCCAACTGACTGTAGGGACCCACAATTTTCGGCCGCAGAAGCTGAGGGGCGTGAAGGAACCTAGGGGTACGAAGGTATGCCGTAACACCTATAGGAAACGTTACCAGATGCCTGGTACCTATGATACCGTGCCCTTTGGATATCATAATCCTTGATTGTTATATATATATATATATGTGTATATATATATATATATATATTGAGGTTCTAAATGTAGCGGGGCTAGGCTGCTTTAAACCCTAGATCCTGTCTCAAAGCTGGATCCTATCTGCTTTGCAGATAGCTGGTGAGGGAAGCTATATTTTTGGGACCTCTTTGCGAGTGATCCGTTGCCCGCGTCGGGCTAACATCATGAAAAAGAAAAAACTATAGTGTTTTTCATTTACCATTACTTATTCGGACTATAGTGGATTTAATTTTCACAGAAGAGTTCCTTGTTCCATGCACGGTCTGTGTGTATCATATAATATATATATATATATATATATATATATATATATATATATATATATATATATATATGTCTATTTACTTATTAACGAGTTTCTTTTGTTTACTACATATATATATATATATATATATATATATTATATATATATATATATATATATATATATATACATATATATATATATACACCCTGAATAATTCGAAGATATGTTAGTTAAATAAATCGTTTTCAATTAGCGTTTCATTTTATCCTTGTGTGTGTGTGTGTGTGCGTATGTACAGGAAAAGTCCTAAGCTACTATCTGGGCATATCTCTACCCCTGCGTGTTCAGTTGACCGCTGCAAGACCTTGATCTCAGACGTGTATTTGACGAAATCTCACGAAGAAAAATAGTGATGGCTACCTTTAATATTGCGTGCTCGAGTTTTATGAAGTGGTATTCGATAAAGTGTGAAGATGTGTTGGATACTGAAAGACACCCTATCCCTCCCTCCTTTGATACTTTTAAGGCTACATTGAACCGTGCGAAGCTTGAGGAAGAAGAGATTCAAATACTCTACGGCTATTCTGGCGAGAGCATTGCAGGATTTCGTGGTACAAACGATGTATTGAACTATGTTGTAGGACTAAACTTTATAAAAGCTTACATATACCGTGAAGTGGAAGAAACAACACGTGCAGAAGAGAAGCAACGGTTATGGTTAGTGAGTCTTGTTGATGAGTGGTAAGACAAGCGGTATTATGTCATGTTGAATCATACCGAGTACTCGTACCCTGTTGCTGAGAATGTAAATCTTGTCATAATGGATAGTTTCAAATACTTTTACCACTACAGTAATATATATTATGACGAGGCTTGCAGTGAGGTTGTTGCTATAGGCCTGCGTGAGTTCTTAATAAAATTTAGAGACGAGTATCGCTTGCTAAACAAAAAGGAAAAATATGGGCACATGTTTCTCTCAAATAGTGCGCCGGAGTGTGATTAAAATGTATTTAGTTCGTGAAAATCCCGCTGAACGAAAATGTTTGGTGAGCATTCTGGGGAGTAGGAACGATAAAGCATTATAACTGATATTACTTCATGTATCGCAGATGGAAAAATTCCCAAAACACTTACCCAGTATAATGGGAAACAGGTATTCACATGATTCGTTCACATTGGAACAACACCGTACACGATTCATCAGCTCATGGTGTGACTCACTCCTACTCACCTCCTGTCGAGCCGATCCGCCCACCTATGTCTCATAGTCATCTCAGAGCTTGAACCGACTGGACGTGCACTCCTCACAATAGAATACGATGCAGCTTCCTTTGAGCAGCATTCTCAATGCTGTGTACGGTGTGTCCGTGACGAAGTGTGTTCAGGCGTAAAACCGGTGCCATTAACTATATACTTGAAATGACTTAGATAAACAAACTCTGGTAAACGGAATGTTGTTTAAGTGTTAAGGAGATAAATAGAGTCTTCGTGGTATTTGAGAAGTGGAGCGAGGATCGTTATAAAATACCTGCAGGTGTAGGTACAAGAAGAAAACAGATTAGTGATACCCCCTCATATGTCACTGTTTGAACGTTGTGTATAAATAGTGATCAGCCATGCATCGGTATATGGCTGATGTGGAAGAATGCGTCTGATAATAACGTTCTTGTCCCTACGCGAAACCAATTCATCCTCGACAGAATGTTTCAAATGGTCAGTTTCCGCAAGCTGAAGCGTATATTAGACGCGCGTGTTACGGATATGCTTTATTTTGATACGGTTCTTGAATAAGCATACACAGCTCTGCTCGACGGGTTTACCGAGTGTAGGACTGAACAAGGCGAGAATGGTCTAGAGCTCGATGCTTATTTAAAAGGTTTAGACTCTTTGAAATATCATGAACTTTGGAACAAAGCACTTGAGCGGTAAAGGTCTGAGCGCACCTACACCGTTCACCCTAAAGAATTGTTTCTTTATATAGTGAGCAGCTGTCGTTACGACTTAGAAGATTATTTCAACTGCCGCTATGCACCGTGAAGAAGCGTTCACGATTTAAAAGCTCGGATCGGTAAGAATAAACTCTCGATTGGAAAGGAGTGTTTATAAACTTGAATTTAATAATGATGTTGTTGCTAACGATGCCCTCTTTTAGCGTGCTTTTGATTGTATTCTGTCCGTGTTTAAAGATAACTTGCTAACCGAATGTAAAATGGGCACAAAATAGTCTTGAACGAATTGAAGGCCCTTTACATCGAGTATAGGCCTCCCTATAACTCGAGCGGTGAAATAATGTTAAATTGTATTTATTGTGTAGTGCAAAGCAACAATGATGTAAATGTAGACTCGATCACATGCGAGTTTAGTATTTTATTTAAACACAGAACATAAAGTGTATGGATTTTGACGTTTATATATTATTTTTTTATTATATATATGTATTCTTTGTTCAACTTGTGTATTTCTTGCATTGTTACTTTTTATTTTATATATATATATTCTTCGTTTATACTGTGTATTTCTTATACTGTTTATTTTTTTAATGCATATATATATATATAATATATTCCTCGTTGAACTTGTGTATTTCTATACTATTATTTATTTTTATTGGTATATATATATATATATATATATATATATATATTTCGTGAAATATATGGAAAATAAATACACAATCAAAATAGTTCATTTTATACACAGTTTAAACGAGGAATATATATATATAATATATATATATATATATATTATATATATATATATATATATATATATTCCTCGCTGTCACTGTGTAAGGAATGAACTTTTTTGATTGTGTATTTATTTTCCATATATTTCATTAAATTATTTCCAATAATTCGTCTAAATAAACAGAAAGATGTAATGGTGTTTTATTTAATTCTTTTAGTTGTATATATAAACGATATTATTTAATTAAATAAATATATATACAGTATATATATATATATATAGATATACAGGGTGTCCGAGAATTATCTGTACAATTTTTGGCTGTTATTAAAAGTTAACCATGAAGTGTAGAAATTCCAGTGTTGTCCCATTTTACAAAGAATCTCATTAAGTTTTTTCTGATACCAAGTTTTGACAAGTTTTTTAGAAATTCCAGTGTGTCCGAAAATTATCTGTACAATTTCATCTTTTAATAAAATTCTTGATAACACACGTAAAATTCTTAAACAAGATTATTTAGAATCTGTATTTTCAAAAGTTTCTTTTGTTAAAGTAACGTTGTTACAAACATTAGATATGTGCACCATCACTGATTCGCAAAACATCCAATCGATAATCCAAATGTTGCCATGTACGCTGCAGCATATCCACATCAATTCGCTCAATAGCAGCTGTGATTCTTGCTTTTAAATTATTAATGTCTGTCACCGAGTACAAAAAAGAAAAAACTTGTCAAAACTTGTTATCAGAAAAAACGTAATGAGTTTCTCTGTAAAATGGGACAACACTGGAATTTCTAGACTTCATGGTTGACTTTTAATAACAGCCAAAAATTGTACAGATAATTCTCGGACACCCTGTATTTATATATATATATATATATATATATATATGTATACCAAATGGCAGGTTACACCTTCTAAACCGAGTGGCTACTTAAGAATTCTAAGCCAACTGTCAAAAATATATGCTTTAATTAAATAAATAGTAAAATATGGCAACCCAAAAATAATAATGTGCACCTGAACAAGCCATTTACGCCTTCTAAGCCAGATTAAGCCTTCTAAGGCAAGTGCCGGATTAAGCCAACTGGCTGATTAAGCCAGTGTGTGTGTGTGTGTCTGTATGTGTAATAATAGGGGGTCTATGAGCGTGTATATAGTCGGGGGGGGGGGGTATGTGCGTGTGTGTTTGCTTTCAATTCGCTCGAAAGTTATTAATATCTACCTAAAGAAGCCAATTACGCGTTCTAAGCCAAGTGGCTGATTAAGCCAATGTGTGTATGTGTGTGTGTGTGTGTGTGTGTGTGATAAAAGGGGATCTATAAGCGTGTATATAATCGGGGAGTGTATGTGCGTGTGTGTGTGTGTGTGTTGTGTGTGTGTGCGCCCCCAATTACGCCTTCTAAGCCAGAGTAAGCGAACTGGCTGATTTACACCTCATAAACCAGGTGCTGAAGTCGAGAGCTTTATTATACGTCTGGCGCTGCAGGGTGAGGCTGTTCCATCTTCTCCCCCAAAGAGATCAGGGTCAACCCTTTGGGGAGGTCATCTTCCCTTCTCCTCCCAAAGCTTCCCCCTTCATGCAACTTGGGGAGTTACCCCACTAGGGTGTGTCAATTTTAGGGTGCAAAGTGAAATCTTTAGATTTTCAAAGACTACTAGTTACCAAATGATGCATTTTTATGTGCTAAATCTAAATATTGCTTTAAAATCCAGATTTGAACAATCCTAGCCACTTATATTTGAAGTTGAAGTTTACGAAAAATCAGCTATTTTTGCGAGTATTTTTTTATTGTATATAACTACATTTTATATACATTACATACAATTAAAGACATTTTGATTGTATTTCAATATTAAAACTTAGAAATATAGATAGGTTTCTTGAACTTTGCCAAGGATGCCATGTCTGCTTTGCTCTTGTTCCTGGACATGAGCTCCCTACTGGCCACCTGGCCACTGATGTACGCCTCCCGCCTCTCTTGTGAGTAAACATGTTGTGGTGCTTCAGTTGTCATCCTTACACATCTCTCTACTGACTGTGTGTGTGTGTGTGTGTGTGTGTGTGTGTGTGTGTGTGTGTGGGGCCATGCAGGAACTTCCATTGGTCTATACAGAAATTCCTTGATTGCAGCAGTAGTGATGGAGAAAGTCAGAGGAGGCTCAGTCACGCCAGATTTCCAGTCAATAAGCTCCGAGAGTTTAGCGGCATCTGGGTTGATGTCAGAAGTCTTCCTGGGTCTGAAACTGCAGTCTCCTACCTGTGTGTCCTCATCTCCTTCACCTCTGATTTCCAGTGTCCTCTTCACTGCCTCCCTCCTCTTCTCCACCTCACTGCACAGCAAGACCTGGAGCACAGCCTCAGAGTGTGCATACTAGGCTGATCTCTTCACCGTAGGCATCACTATTCCTATCACCTCCTTCTTCTGACTTCTGAGCAGCTCCAGCTGGTACAGTACATGCCTGGGACCCTCCACCCAGCTGTGATTTAACTTGATGTTGAACCAGTTTGGCATGTAGACTCCCACTATGAATTCCACAATTATCCTCAGATTCTTCATGTTCCTACCCTTCAGCCCATGTTTGGAAATCCACAATCTGAAGAACCTTAGAGCCGTGGTGAGCCACCTACTGTGACAGACTGGCCCAATCTCCAGGAGAGCTAGACTCTGAGGTACCTCTCCCGATCTGATGGCAGTGATGATTCTGTAGCCATATGATTGGTCTGTGCTGAGGTCCTTGAATACCTCCTGACTGAGATGGGGTAGAGGAGGACCAACAGTGATCCTCGTGAAGTTTGGGTTGATCTCCAACTCAGTGGCAGTGTCTAACATCTTCCCTAAGGGCCCAGACCACTTGTTGTTGCGCAATGTCTTGCCATCCAGAGCAGTCACCAGGTGTCTGAGACTCAGCTCCCCAGTATGCAAGTCACAGACAATCCACACCAACTTCCTGCTAAGCTTGGCCTCCACATAATGCATTACTCCTCCCTCCCAGCCAGTATTCACTTTAGTACTGTCACCTCCTATGGCCAAAAGGGTCTGGTCTGCTCCTCTCTCTCTTAGCCAGTTCACCAGATAATCAGCAATGACCTCAGCATGACTTCTCTCCTCTGCAGCTTCCTCTGGTACAAAATGCCACAAATATTTCCCACCTGGTTCATTGCACACTGTGTAGTATTCTTCCTTAATGAGGCCAGGAAACTGCTGCCTGTCACTGCCCTCAGCTTCCATCATCACTTTGGTGTCATCTCTTTTCCCATCAAAGAAGATACAGGTGATGCCATCTTCCCTAATCTCTTCATCAAACTTCTTGACCAGCTCCTTAGTCAGTCTCTCCTGAGCCCTCCTCACCTTGTTGTGGTCAATCACCAGTGCTGTGTTAAACTCTGTGATAAGAGCAGCATCAATCCAGGCAGCAGTGGCAATCTCTGCAGTCTCTCTCAGCCCAGTGTGATGTCTGAAGCTAGCCAGAGCTATGTTGGTGATATCTTCAGTGCTGTATTTCTTCTTCTTAACCACAGGCAAGGAAGAAGTTGTCGCAGCCTCTGGTATGAAGTCTTCGTCCTCCTCTCTCCTCCCTGCCTCCTCCAGTATATCTCCAGTCTCCTCCAACTCCATCTCCAGCAGTGACTCTTCCCTCAACTCCTCTTCTTTCTTGACTGACTCCTCTGCCTTCCTCCTCCTCTTCTCCTCGGCCTTCCTTCTCTGCTCCTGTCTCTTCAGCACTGCTTCCTGTCTCCTGGTCTCAGGGTGATCAGCTAGACTCATCTGGTGTGCCCCCACACTGGCCACCTTTTCTCTCTGACCTTTAATAAAGGCAAGCTCCTGCACTAGTATCTTCTGCTCGCTCCTGCAGCTGCATTCAATGTGAACCTCACTGTTGCAGATAGGGTTGTACCCCAAGCTCACTGCAGCTCCTGATCACACAGTGACAGGTCAGGATGTCCACCAGTTTGTCCAGTTTCATCATGAACCTATCTTTGACCTCTAGCTTCACATTGCCAATGGACACCTTCACTGCCTCATCCCACAGTGCCTTCACTTTAGCCCTGATCCTGACCTCAGTGTTGATTACAGGTCCTGTGAATAGAGCGTTGGCCTTTCTCTACTGAGCCAGTAGCCCTGGAACAATGCCGTTGTTAATCAGGTCATTAACTGGGTAATTCCTCCTGTCTTCGTCACTCATCTCTCTCCTCAACAAACCATACCTCAGCAGATCTCTGGCTGTAGGCAGCTCAGCAGGGGGAAGTTCCCTCCCAGTCCCCACCAAATGACTGATTTGCTTCGGGTTCTGATTTCTTTCTGACTCATCCTGTGGACCTGTGAACAAAAGAAATGTCATTGAAATTTGGATAGGCCTACTGATTATGATTACATAAAATTAAGTTAATTGAAATTCTTAATATCTTCCTATAAGCTGAGATAAAAGGTTGTGTTGTTATAGGTACAAGACTTAATTATTCAAATTAATGACAATTTCATATATCTATCATATCAAAATATACAGAAAGTTTGGGTCACACATAACATTTCGAATAATTTGAATTACACAATATTTACATTACGAAGTAATCAAAATTGTCAAAAAGGATGGAAAACACATGCATTCACAATCAAAACTCCAGCATTTGTCACTATGTGAAACTTAGAAACCATACTGCACACCAAAAATAACCAAAGTTTGACCACACATATCAATAGCACATTGATATACGATGGTACAGTCATATTTAGATTATATTTCAAACCTTTTTGGTAAAATATAAGAGGGTAAATGGCTTTTTTAAACAACACTGAAGATATTTATAAGTTTGCTAGATAATGTGACATCATTTGAGCATCAGTAGTTTTTGAATTGTTGACTTTACTAAAATTGACACACCCTATAACCCCACCCTCTTGTTGCATAACCCCCATCATCCCCCTTTCATACATTACCCCTACCCCCATTTGCAACATTGCAATTGCCCTCTCCCATTTTGCGCCCATACTACTAAGAATGAAGAGTATCGACAAACTGAAGGAAAAAAGCCTCACTTGATAACTTAACCTGACCTCAATGATCTGGTTCGAGATTTGAATTTATCGAAAATTCAAGCAGAACTTTTAGGGTCCAGATTACAAGGCTGAAACTTGCTTGCAAAGAGTACCTGCATATTGTTTTTGCGAAAACGCCAAAAATATATATGAAAATTCTTTTCTATGACTGGTGATCTTTCTTTTTTGTAATGACATTGATAGTTTGATGATGGCCCTAGAACACGTGCATAAACATTTAGAATGGCGACTTTTCATCGATTCGTCAAAATTTAGTTTGAAGCCTGTCCTGTTGCATACTGGAAATATCTTCCCTTCAGTTCCTATTGCACATGCTCTCCATATGAAAGAATTGCATGAAAATATGGAATTTCTCCTGAATAAAATAAATTACAAAAGATACAACTGGCATATCTGTGGTGATCTTAAAGTCATAGGGCTGCTTCTTGGTTTACAGCTTGAATATACAAAATATTGCTGTTTTCTTTGTGAATGGGACAACAGAGCAAAGAATTCTCATTATACTGTTAAGAACTGGCGACCTCGTCAATCTTTCACTCCTGGACAAAAAAAAATGTAGCGTGCCATAAATTGGTGGATCCTGAAAGTGTTTATTCGCTATTTACCACTACTTATTCGAACTATAGGGGATTTAATATCCCAGAAGAGATCCTTCTGCCATCCACTGTCTGTGTATTATATAAAAGTATCTCAGGCGACCATTCCGAGTTGTAGCACTTATATATATAGGTTACGGACAAACTCGACAGTTGGACACTGTGCGCTTTCTCTGGACACACCACGCATTTTCTTTCCTCATTTGACAGTGTCCGAAATATTTGATTATTTTGGACTTTGACCAGCTCCAGCTGAACAACGTGCGGAGTGTTCAACTGGCCTTGGACAAAGTAGCAACTTGCGGAACTTTGACCAGCTGCAGCTAGACAAGAAAATGAAGCTTCAAAGTGATGCCAAATTATGTCCCATTGAAATTGGATCATCAGTAACTATTTCTTTATCAGTCGTCGACCGGAGCAAGGTTGAGTTTAGAAATGTTATCGGCGTTGTCATGGAAATTACGAGTGATAGTTTGTAGAAGATTGGATTAGAAAGCGAAGTACTCTCTCGTTTGTATTCTCGAAATCAAATCAGCCAATACAAGGAAGATTTTCTGTCAGTTGAAGATGCACCAAGTACTACAATAACTCCCCGTGCTACCAACAATCAACAGTCACTATTCAGTGGTCACGGATATACAAAATGTGGTTGCAAAGGCAAATGTGTTCAAAAGAAGTGCGAGTGAAAGTCACAAAACTTATTTTGTAACTCGAAGTGCCATGGGTTCAGCCCTTGTAGTAATAAATAAGAAGAAATACACTGACATTTTATTGATACGTTTTGGATCAGATTTTATGTTTGTAAGAGATATGTAATGTTTGCAACTACTTAACTTAACTGAAACTAACACAACAATTGTGAAGCTACATGCGCTTATAGGTAGTGTGCACAAATTTATTATTATTATTGTCGTATTAATTAAAGTTTTCGTATGAGACAAATGTGATAAAACGGAGACAAACGAAACGTTTTGGTCGTTATGTGTAAATAACTATTGTGAAATCTTATTTCTATATTATTTAATTTTATTCTTACTATATGCTTATACTTTCCTAAATGCTTAATTTTTCTAGTATTGTAAAACATTATTTCACTAATTTACTAATTATTAAGAGATTTTGTAACATTTTAAAACCTAGGATTATTTTCGTTATGTTTTCAAGTTTATTAATTCTTTTCTCATCTTTTTCAGATAATGTGAATTTTGTTGGTTAAACCCTAAATGGTCTGATTATTTGAATGTATTTGATTAACGTTACAATTATAACAATTATAACAATTATTACACTGGTCAACACTCATTTTATTGCCAATCATATTAGAGTGATTTTCGGGTAACTTTGTGGTGCTGATTCCGAATATGACATCGGTTTTGCTAGATTGGCTCTAATTTATGAGATAATTGGTACCCCATTGAAACACGTAAAAATGCAAAACATTTAATGTTCAGGCGGAGCCTACTTACAAATCGCATTGAAATTGTCTCAAATCATACAAAAGTAAACACATGAAATACATAATGGCATTTTATTCGGTCTCACCATCTAGAATGTTCCGGTAGTTTCCCATATGCACGCGTTATGGTTACGTTTCCTATTAATTAAGGGTATTCATTATCTCAAGAACTAGAGCCAAATCGGAAAAACTACTTTCATTTTGGAATTCAGCAACCCCAAAATACCCTAAATTCGTACGAATTTCCTTGGCAACGAAAAAAAAAAGTTTTTTTGTTGACCTGTTATTATTATTATTATTATTATTATTATCATTATTATCATGATTATTATTATTTAGCAGATTAGTTGTGGTTAACTATATGTGACTTTGTGCATCTTGGAAAATGAAACGACATTATCCATCAGGAGCTGAAAAATGGAAAAAGAAGAAAATAGAGGAGAAAAAGCTTTCCAGTAGCACAGGTGAGATGTGCCACTTGTATATTCTTATGATTACAGTTCAGGCAACTAGGTTAGGTAGACCATCAAGCTAGGCAAGTGCTCAGGAATCGTGCAGAGTAGGCTGGTCTCTGTAATATTTAAAATATTTCGAAATGTGAAATTTAATGGATCACATCACCTCGAATTCTGTTCACACAGATCAATTATCAGACAAGATAAGAAAGAGTATTTTAGCAAAAAATTAACAGAATATGTAATGTTATGTTCTTCTCAGGAGCACTACTGAAATATTTGGAAAAGCTATCCTCAGCAAAGCCTGATGAACATCATGAGCCAACAGCAGGACTATCCTCTATGCAACCTCAAACACCAGTAGAAGTAGAGCCTGATGAACCAAAAAGTGGCCCATCTTCTGTTCAGCTTCAAACACCACACACAGGCATTTCTACTGAGCAACAAGAACCAAGATCTGCTCCACCGCTTGATCCGTATGACTGGCCAGTTGTCCTGTCAGATGCCTTGAAGACAGATTTGGTGTCTCGAGGACCATTTCAAATCAGTCCAGATCTCATATTCCCTAAAAGAGAGGACGGTAGAAGCGTTCATCACCATTACATGTACAGAACATTATTTAATGGGGAAAAAATACAGCGAAGCTGGCTGATGTACTCTAGAAGGAATGATGCTCTTTATTGTTTCTGCTGCAAGTTGTTTACAAGGAAGTCGTACAAACTAATTACGGATGGACTTTCAGACTGGATAAACGTTGGTTCGCTTCTGAAAGGCCATGAAAATAGTTCAGAACATGCAGATAACTTGGCAACATGGAAGGATCTGGAACTGCGGCTAAAAACTGGGAAGACCATTGACCAAACTGAAATGTCATTAATGGAGGTACAGCGAAGACGCTGGCAAGATGTTCTCACACGTCTTGTAAGTATAATCCAATCACTGGCAGAGAGAAACCTTGCTTTCAGGGGGTCTTCCTCTACAATAATAACCTGAGTCTACATTGTACAATCGAGACAATGGCAACTTCTTGAAGGAGGTTGAGCTGCTTGCCAAAGTTGATCCAGTGATGAAACAACACATCAGCAGAGTCGAAAGTGGCCAATATAGTCATTCAAGTTACCTACGAAACATCATTCAAAATGAGCTCATTTGGTCCATTAGTGGGAAGATCTTGTATGCCATTGTTGCAGAAATAAAACAAACTAAATACTACTCACTCATTTTAGACTGCACTCCAGACATAAGCCACCAAGAACAGATGTCGATTATTATCAGAACTGTTAAAATGGGTGCAGTACCAGAAATAAAAGAATACATCTTGGGCTTTCTTGAGGCTTCAGAAAGTACAGGCCTGGGTTTATCAGTTCTGATTCTGAAGAGACTAGATGAACTGAATATTCACTTTGATGATTGCAGAGGACAGTCATATGAAAACGGAGCGAACATGAAGGGCAAGAACAAAGGTGTTCAGGCAAGGTTATTAGAGAAGAACTGTCGTGCACTCTATGTTCCATGTGGGGCTCACACTCCGAATCTTGTAGTGGCTGATGCAGCTAAAGCTTCCACAAATGCTATCAGCTTCTATGGCAACGTACAAAAATTGTACAACTTTTTTGCAGCAGCTACACAGAGATGGACAATCCTAAAGAAGCACGTGAACATGACACTCAAGTCTTGGAGTGAAACCAGGTGGGAGAGCTGACTTAAGAGCATTGAGGCTGTGCGATACCAGAGCCACAACATCAGAGAGGCCCAGTTGGAAGTCAGAAACAATGCCACAGATGCCATAGCCAGGACTGAAGCACAAGCACTTGCAGAGGAGGTAGGGTCTTATCGCTTTCAGATTTGCACAGTAGTATGGTATGACATTCTTCATGCAGTTAACCATGTGAGCAAACTTCTGCAGTCTCCTACAATGCAGTTTGATGTGGCAGTCAACTTCTTCACAAAAACAAAAGTCTCACTCACCAGCCACAGAAACACAGGTTTTGTTGCAGCACAAGTCGTAGCTAGGGACATATGTGAGGAAATGAATTGGAGGCTGTGCTGAAGAAGAAGAGGCTCAGATCCACAAAAAAGCACTTTGCTTACGAAGCTCCTGACGAACCATTTACGGAAGCCTTAAAGAGGCTGGAAGTCAAATTTTTCAATGTGGTGGTGGATTGTGCCATCGGGTCAATAAATGAGAGATTCAAAACATTAGATGATGTGAGGGACATATTTGGGGTTCTCCTAAACTTCACCACAATGAACAAGGAAGACTTGTTCTGCAAGTGTGAAAAGCTCTCTAAGATACTGAGCTCTGGAGCTGACTCTGACATTGATGGAAGAGAACTAGCCTCGAAATTAAGAACTTGCCGACTTTACCTTCACACAACATGACTGCATTGGAGCTTCTCTCCTTCATTCATCAGAAGCAACTGGAGAAACTATACCCCCAATCTCTGGGTTGCACTAAGAATTGCCTGCACTCTACCTGTGACAGTAGCGTCAGCCGAGAGGAGCTTCTCTAAGATGAAGCTAATCAAGAATTACCTCAGATCATCAATGGGGCAGGATCGCCTCAGTGGCCTTGGCATCATAAGCATCAACCAGGACGTTGGCAGGGAGATTTCATATGATGATGTTATTGATGATTTCGCCCAGAAAAAATGTAGGAGGCAAAAATTTTGAGGATACAAACTGTTCTGTATAACTGTTAGCTATTACATGATTGTATCGTTGAGTTAGTAATTGTTTGGTAGTTGATAATTGCATTATTTTTTTATACATAGTTCTGTGTCATTTATTTTAAATAATGTATAAACTAATTTTCAGGAATTTCATGAAGAGTATTTTTTCTGTTTGTCTTCTGAAAGTACATATTTGTTGTTTTGGACATAAATGTTTCATTAAAATTGTTTCATAACTGTTTTTTATTAACACAGCCATTTTTTGTATGTGTGTGCTCAGGTGTAGTAAGGCGTGAGTTGGTGGATGGAGGGGTGGGGCCTCAAATGGGTATACTGCTTAGGGCCCCCTAATGGCTAGAAACGGCCTTGTGCACAACTGCACATCGGTGTTTGTTGTTAGGGTATATAATTTAATACTTTAATAATAAATCAATAAACAAAGTATCTAAAGAGACTGCCATCGTATAAATCTTAAAAATTACACAGGCCTGCGAATGAGAACTTTGTAAGAGTTGCAAAAAACTTCACTTTTTTACGTGAAGGTCAAAATATGAGAATAAAAACCCACTCTAATAGACAGAGTTTATTTCCACGACAGTTTCGACGCCCACTGGCATCCTCCTCTGTCTATTAGAGTGGGTTTTTATTCTCATATTTGTAAGAGTTGTTATCTTACTAATAATGGATTTTATATAATTCAACTACGCTCATTTCGAATAAGGTGTCCATTTTTTCCATCACGTAAGGATTTTCTGTAAATTGGAAGGGAAAAAAACAACAACATAAATAAATATTATTCATTTCAATTTACATTAGGTACTTATTTCGCTTTGTTATACTACTGTAATTACAAATGCAAACAACTTTAAAAAGAAAGAAGACTATTAACGTCAATTACATATTCATTTTTATTTATCCTTAGTTTTCTTGTGAGAGCTATGCCTTTTAGTCTCGAATGTACGCGCTGTTCCTTTTCTTTATATAATAATCCTGGATTATCCCGTTTCAACATCCAGCAGTTATCAGCCATCATGCTGATGTCCCACCTTCCCTGATATTTCTTCTCCAGTTCTTTGATGTCTTTGTGAAACCAAGCATTTATAAGCATTTATAGGCAGTTTTTAATCAAAATTTAATGAAAATTACTTACATATGTAATATGAAATATGACATTTTGTGAAAAATCTGTACGTCATGGCGAAAAATTAGTAATATTTTTTGAATCAGCGTGCAAAAATTGCCACATAAGTAAGTGATAAAATATTTCGGACAACAAAACAATCTCAGGCCTGTGTTATTGGTGATTATCACAACGGTATGCAATGGCGCTAAATGTGGATACATAAAAGTCCTCGAAGTGACTTGCATCTTCTTTACACTATCTACTACTTCTCGCATGGACAGTTGCACAACTGTGTGCACTGTGCATGGAAAGTCAGCCTTTGCACAACCACATTTGAAGCATCCAGTTGTCCTTTCATTGTGCATACATCTGATGAGTTGGACATTGCAGGCTTTTGCAGCATCAGGTATCGTCTTTCAGTCGGGTGACCACATCAGCTGTTCATCTTTCTTCCATTCCCACAGGTCTGGCGAGGGAAGCTCTGTTGCATCTATAAAGGAAGTCCATATCCCACCCTGATATGCAACTCGCTTGCAGTGCTGTAGCAGGGCTTTCCTGAGGGGAAAACATTTATTAATATTATTATTTTTATTATTATTATTATCATTATTATTATTCCACAAGTGAATCTTTACTTCACTTCTGTCAGCTTTTATATAATGCACAAGACAACAAAAAACTCATTACCTGCGTAGGAGGCAAATTCTCCAAGATTCGACCCTTTCGACAGAATAGCTCTCTTCTTGCTTCATTCACCAATCCAGTGGGACTTGACTTTTCAGACAGGAGTACAGTAAGTCGTTCCAATGTCTTGAAGTGCTCCAACTCTGTTGAAATGTGATGGAACGGGTTTTTCTTCATGAACAAGAAAGCATCTGTAGCCTTGTCATATGCCTGCCAAGTGTTCCATGCTGTCTTTTTTTGATCGGCCAAAAAAATATGATGTAGTGCCTGATCCCGTGAAACTGTGGAAGAAAGAGAGCCTTTGCCTTTCTTGATCCCAGCTTTTCAGCTATGTTTCTGACATTATACAATCGAAAGTCTTTCCCACATCCAAAGGAGCCTGTTATTTCTGTGTCTGTGTTTGTAACCTGCAGATCATGGAAATGCCCTACTGGTAAAACAAGGACATCAGTATCAGATTGGCTTCTCGTTTGTGTTTGCACTTTGAGTCAAGTATAAATAGCAAGAGGAGGTTCACGGTCCGTAGTATGTCTAGTGAACTTGGCAATGCCATCTGACCCCTTACTTCCCTTTTGCTCCTGCTTCTTGTAATTGAAAAACGGCAACTGACTTATGGTCAAGGAAGCTTGTGATGGTTGACATTGGTTGTCCAAGTTTGGCCCATGAAGAATCATGGAGGAAGTTGGTGCTGGCAATACTGAGTGTACTTTCCAGAAAAAAAGTCTATAAACTGCATTGAAAGATTTGATCACGGCAAATGCGAGCAGCTTCAGCAAATAAAAATGCTTCGTCTTCATAGTTCCTACATATTTTTCTGCCCTCCAGCAATTCCTTGATCCCATCTGGAAATATTAATGTCGTTGGTTTACCTGGCTGCTTTATTTCTTGTAGTCCTAAACTGCTAAAGTGATTCAAAATGCCATCTTTCAAGCGAGTTTTGTTTATCAAAATATACTTAATTTCTTTCAGTCTTTTGACATACACTTCATGTAGGTCAGCAAGCTGAAAACTGTACGAACCATCCTCTATATTGTTTCCAATGTGCGATATCAACTCTACACATACTCCTGCTTTTGCCATGTCACACTCCCTATTATCAGCTGACTGTTTTGCGCGAACGTGGGCCTTATACTTTTTACTGTAGCTAGTTATACACTCAAAATGGTACTTCGCTTCAGTGGAAACTAAGTCACCTGCCGACATTTTTGCAAGCATGGTCGTATCTTCCAACAGTGTAGCCATGTGTCTCAAGGACTCCTCTGCACACTTAGTTGAATAAGTTATCAGTTTCATCCGCTCAGTGCTACAAAAAATACACATGTTGGTCTTCACAGCTGACGGTGCTGACATTCTCTTCGATCTCTTCTGATCATCGTTGGTACTCGTATGATCTGGTGTTTTTCTTTTTGGACCCTCTCTTTTGCTCTTCTGAGTTTTTCATGGCTGAATGTCATGTGGCATGTCTTGTACCACCTTGCCTTACTTTCAAGAAGCCGCTATGGTAAAGATTCAACGTCAAATTGAAGTTGTAGAGACAAAGCATCCAGTTTTTTAAACTGGCAAGCGTTGTCTAGGAAATTCTTGAAAACAGAAAGAGCACCTTGGCTTCTGCCTTTTGTAGGAGCCGTAACTGGTTTTTCATCATCTTTTCGGCATAAAGCACATATATACCAAGCTATTACCTGATAAAATAAGAAATAAAGTCATTAGCCTTGATATTTGTGAAGAAAACTTCACTAATAGCCGTTTTGAAAACATTATGCATTAAGGGCTTGTATAAGTGGGCTTCCTTAGTGATACGAGTGTTAGTTGCTGGCCAAAAATACCAAACATCCAGAGTTTATACCTTGGATGTATGATATCTCTGGTCTTTTTTAAACATATTTACTTTGAGTCATCAAGCATGGGTATGCACAATAATTAAAAGTATATTTTGTATTGAATTTTTTGTAGCAATATTATTGGAAAGTACTCGAAACGTAACACTTGAAGCCATACATCAAGTTCTGGAGCCATTTTGAAAATGTTGTACAATTTAGAAAATATTTCTTGGGTCCATTGAAGAAATATTTGTAAATATGTTCAAGTACAAACCTAAAAGTTTGATGTTTTTGTCCAATGTGTAACACCTATGTCACTGTCATTCTATTCCTCCTACAGTATCTTACCCATTAGTTTTACACAAGTATTTATGCACATCTCTCGGCAAAAATTGTACCAATCAGTAGATGTTCTCAATGACACCTCAAATTGGAATGAACATTCGAAACAGGAAAATTATAAACAAATGTGTGTGTAACTAATAAAATAGTAATGTGACTTAAATGAGACATATTAATCCATATTTTGTCGAGAGATAATTTAAATTTAGACTTTTCTGCGAGGACACTTGAACATAAATTTATAAATTGCACTTCACATCATATTTCTCACAAATTACTGTACAGTATCTTTCACCAATCCTTTGGACTTTAAGTAAGCTAACGCTTCGCTTTCATTTCGTAGATCCGATTATATCTCTCACTGAAGTCGTATATCTTTCTCTTTCCACTCTTCTGTCAAAGCTAAAATTATGTATTAGTAAGACATATTACAGATGACGTATAGAAAACAGTTTGTTAGGCATGATTGGCCAATAAAGATAGAGTTGCCATGAATAGCCGATTGCTCATGATAACGTCATTGACTTTTAGCCATTGAGGATCCTTGTAACAAATTTAGACTTTGTCAAGAAAGTGGTAGCTGCAAAATTGATTATTGGTTATATAACCACAAGATTTGAATATTTCTATAAAGCGAACGAGTTAAAAGTGCATTATTTTTTGCTAACCCTGCAACAAGATAAGATATTTACCTTTTCATTTATCGGCAGTCAGATTAATTTAGATAATTATATAAATTCATTCTCTCACAAAACATTACCAACATAAGTTACACCAGCGATTTTATTTTGGTAGATCAGTGGAACGATTCAGCGCTAAAGATCTGTAGGTACAAAAGACTTGGGGAAGTTATAAGCAGTAAAACTTCTTATCAAGGCCTTCAGCGATTTGGAAGAAATGAAGCTATTTTCATGCTAAGTCGCTGCTTTTAGAGCTTCTAGTGCCCTGAAATTTTATTTGAAAGCCCTGTCTCATATAACCATAAAAAAATCAGAGAGATTTTGATCAGGTGACAGAAGACTTTCCCTTTGGACTCTATACAAAATATTTGGGCCCTAGAGTCCTCTCTAACAGGTACCCACCTTCACAACTGTGAAAATCCCAGGACAGTGCAGGCTTTAAAAGCAGCAACTAAATGTCAAAACACCTCCAGTTTTACCAAACAGTTGAGGTCGTGATAAAAGTTAAAACGCCTGGATTCTTCACATAATTTTGCAAAGGGATGGATATTCTTCCACAATAATTGTTTCATGGACTGAAGTTAATCTATAGTCTTTCAAAGTAATCTTTTAAAATGTGAAATAATTGAAGAATCACCTCGTATAAAATTAAAAGGATAATGTTATACAGTACTTTCAAACACATATAGTTAATATAATTATTATATAGAAACACAAAGCAACTTTCGCTAATCTAGAGAACATTATTTAGGTTTTCAGCGCTCATGCAGAGAGTCGGTTACCAAAGTCGGAATAAAAGGGGTCGTAAGATAGGTATATCATCTTTGGCAACCAACCAACTGCAAAACATATTCTAAATACACTGTACTCTAAATGTTAAACATACAAAATCCTGAAACTAAGATTTTATCATCCATTTGTCCTAAATTAATGTAAAATAATGAAAATCAAACACTAAAATTCATAAACTGAGACAAATTTTAATCTCACGATATATGTACAGCGTATATATACGAGGGTAATTCAATAAGTATCTGCACTTTTCATTTTCACAATTTTATTTTCACATCTGATAGATTATAAACACATCACTTCTCAACTTAGTCTCCCTGTTTCTCAATACACTTAGTCCAGCGATCTGCAAGCTTCCTAATGCCATCACAAAAGAATGTTTTTGGCTGTGTGCACCGCCTCCTTCAGGTCATTATCGCCTTGGAATCGCTGACCTCTCAAAGCGTCTTTTAGTGTCCAAACAGGTAAAAATCCGAAGGGGCCAGGTCTGGACTGTAGGCTGGATTGTCGAGAACTTCAAATTTAAGTTCTTGAAGGTATTTTCTAGTCTGTGCAGCGGTATGAGGGCGTGCATTGTCGTTTAACAGAATAACACCTTCCGACAATCTCCTTCTCCGTTTTGTGCGAATTGCTTGCTTTAACTCATTCTGAAGCATGTCAGAATACGATGCACTTGTTACTGTAGTTCCACGCTCTAGATAATGGTCAAGGATAGGGCCTCGTGTATCCCAAAACAGTATTAGCATAACTTTACCTGCTGATGGATGCGCTTTGAACTTCCTTGCAACGGGAGATGTTGGATGCTTCTATTGCATGCTCTGTCGTTTGCTTTCTGGTTCATAGTGATGCATCCAGGTTTCATCTCCAGTGATAATGCACTCCAAAAAGTTTTCACCTTCATTATGATACTGCGCTAAAAGACGAGAGCAGACGTCCATACGATTACGCTTGTGCTCTTCTGTCAACTGTTTGGGCACCCATTTTGCACAAACCTTGTGAAAGCCAAGAATGTCATGAACTATCGAATAGGCTGACCCTTGACTGATGTCTAATGAAGATGTAATTTCTTTAATTGTTAATCTTCTGTCATCGAAAATCATGGCTCTGGCTTCTTCCTGCTTGTCACCACTGGTTGATGTTGACGGTCGTCCTGAGCACTGAGCATCTGTCACACATGTCCGACCTTCTTTGAACATTTGAATCTACTCGTACACACTTCGCCGTGATAACGCATTATTCCCATACTGAGCACATAAACGCGTGTGAATTTCAGCTCCTTTCACACCTTCTGCCCACAAAAAACGGACCACGGATCTCTGTTCTTCCAGAGTACAAATTGAAAGTGGCGCAGCCATGCTCACTACTTGTACGATATGTGACAGCTACGAGTAGCCTAAATAAGCCTATACTGTTGCTAGCCTAAATAAGCCAAAAATCTCAGTTTGGCTCGTTATTACGAGTATATATTACACTGGTATGCATCAATTTTGCTGTCAAGGGTTTTGTAAGTGATTCTTATAGAGTTTTTCCTGCTGATTTTGCATCTGCAATCCGTTTTTCTCAATCAGCTCAGGTTATCCGGCTATGGCCTCATAAGTAAAATAGAATTTTTCATGATTTTTTTCAAAGCGGAATTGGAACAGTAACATCTATCATCACTTGTTTCACTTGTATATCTTTTTTTACTTTTCAGGCATATAGATAAAATATTTTATAATGAATAGAGCGTGTAAAAATGATCCCAATAGATTCTGCTACATATGTGGGACGGTTACCATGCCAAATAACCAGTCCCAAATCACTAAATTTGTGAAGACAATGTATAGAGCATACTTTGGAATTAAGCTAGGGGACCAGGACAAACATTTCGCCCCTCATATGTGCTGCAAGACGTGCATTGAAAATTTGAGAAGATGGAGCAAAGGCAGAGCGAAATCTTTGCCTTTAGGAATTCCCATGATTTGGAGAGAAGGAAAGGATCACGTGACAGATTGCTATTTCTGCATGACAAAGGTGGGCTTATAAATTTATTTTTCTTAAATATTTTGAAATCCTCGTATGAAACTTGACATAATATTCACCATAATGTAATATTCACCATATATAATATAATATTCACCATAATGGTAATCATACATTTACATATACATATTGTTATAGAAAATACATTTACACATACATATTGTTTACAAGTTACATTTACATATAAAATGATTGTATGTTTTCTTTCTTTTTCATTCATATTGTCCCCGAAGGGACAATATGAATGAAAAAGAAAGAAAATATACAGACTCCATCGACCTATTTCATATCTTACAGACCGCAGCCTTCCCTCACGAGCCGCCACTGTTTGAATGCTTCTTCTATTTCATATGCAAGTTTTATATCCATGTTTCTGTGTTTCTATTTTCAGGAATTAACAAGAAGAATAAACACATTGTTGTATACCCTGACATTCCTTCTGCTATGAGACCTGTACCCCATGGTCCTGGAATTCCAATACCCGACCCACCTCAAACCCTGGACTTCGATGATTCTGATGATGAATTAATGACCAATGCCAATGACCAGTCCCAGTCGTATATACCTCAAAATACCGCTTCAAATGAGCCGAGGCCTCTCAACCAGGCCAAACTTAATGATCTTACCGGGATTTAGGGCTTTCCAAATTAGCTGCCGAGATCTTGGGCTCACGACTTCGAGAGGACAACTTGCTGGCTCCGGGAACAACATTCTCCTGGTATAGGAAACGAGAGGAAGAATTCCGCAAGTTTTTTGCAGTGCACGAAAATACCTCTTCCTTAGTGTACTGCTGCAATGTTGAGGGGCTAATCGAATCCTTGGGCCTGCCATATAACGCATCAGAATGGAGGCTATTTATAGACTCGTCTAAACGAAGTTTGAAAGCAGTACTTCTCAACATTGGGAATAGGGTTGCATCAGTCCCTGTAGCACATTCCGTACAACTTACTGAGAGCTACGATAACATGAAAATTTTACTGGATGCTCTCGTATACGACCAACATAACTGGAGGATCTGTGGAGATTTGAAGGTAATACTAATATCATAAGTAAACTATTGCTATTGACTATGTTGTTTTTCCAAAGGTTATTTGAGAGCGTATAAGAACACTTAACTTCCCCACAGAAGTGATACAGTCCAATGCATAGATTTTTTTTATCTGATAGAACAAATTCTCTAAATTCTTTAAATATTTTAATTTTTTTTCAGATTGTGGCATTTGTATTGGGAATGCAAGGGGGATACACGAAATACCCATTTTCTCTGCAAATGGGATAGCCGAGCGGATGAGAAGCACTATGCACAG
Source organism: Bathynomus jamesi (assembly GCA_023014485.1). Taxonomy (NCBI): domain Eukaryota; kingdom Metazoa; phylum Arthropoda; class Malacostraca; order Isopoda; family Cirolanidae; genus Bathynomus; species Bathynomus jamesi. The sequence continues at coordinate 1,418,501 of JAJOZX010000254.1, read as the reverse complement.
CGTGAATGGGCATCCAGAGAGAATTTTGAACCTGGGTCGCATAATGTCGTTTCAGTGCCCCTTGTACCACCAACAAAAATTTTGCTCCCACCACTTCATATTAAGCTGGGCTGGATGAAAAATTTCATCAAATCAATGAATAAGGAGGGTTCAGCATTCCGATATCTCGAAAGTAAATTTCGTCATATATCTGATGCTAAACTAAATGCTGGGGTTTTTGATGGTCCTCAAATTCGAACTTTGATCAAGGATACTCAGTTCGAAAACGCAATGAATCCAACTGAGAAGAATGCCTGGCAGGCATTCAAATCAGTTGTCACTGATTTTCTTGGCAAGCGTAGAAGTCCAGAAGACGAGTCCGTTGTCGAAAACTTGATGGAAGCTTTCAAAGCTCATGGGTCGCGCATGTCCATAAAAATGCACTTTTTGTGGTCCCACTTGGACTATTTTCCTGAAAATTGCGGGGATTATAGTGAGGAACAGGGTGAACGATTTCACCAAGATATCAAAATAATGGAAGAGAGGTACCAGGGAAACTGGTATATCAATATGCTGGCGGACTATTGCTGGTGTTTGAAGCAAGACGTGCCCGAAGAAAAACACAGACGGAAAGCCAAAAAAACTTCATTCCTTCCTCAATAAACTTTTTTCCACATTCATTGTATGAATAAAAGTATTTATTCACACAATGTTTTCATTTTTCACGAGTGTTCTTATAATATTACTCGTATCTACAGTGTTTAAGCTAAAAAAATCAATAAATTTGGGGATAAAATTGGACTTATAATAAATGGCCAATAGAGAAAAAACCTGACCTGATTGAGGAAAACCAATGTCATTTTCGAATTCAGCATGGTCGAATTATAAAGGGTGATCCAGAGAAATGGGACCCAAAAGAAACCCCTGTAACTCTTAAAGTATAAGTCCTTTTATAAAATCATACGCATCATTCGAAAGAGGATAGTTACAAGTTTTACAGGATTGTATAGGTTTTGACAATACAACAAGATAAGATACAAAACAAAATAAAAGTGTTAGTTAAAACTAACCCTTCAAGATGACTGCATGGACTGTGGAACAGCTGCGTTTCATAACTGAGCAATATTATGAGCATGGAAGAAGTGTAGTTTCAGCTCAAAGATCTTTCAAGACAAATTTTCAGATGTCAAAATCACCTTCTAAGAGCTGAAACTACACTTCTTCCATGCTCATAATATTGCTCAGTTATGAAACGCAGCTGTTCCACAGTCCATGCAGTCATCTTGAAGGGTTAGTTTTAACTAACACTTTTATTTTGTTTTGTATCTTATCTTGTCTTGTATTGTCAAAACCTATACAATCCTGTACAAACTTGTAACTATCCTCTTTCGAATGATGCGTGTGATTTTATAAAAGGACTTATACTTTAAGAGTTACAGGGGTTTCTTTTGGGTCCCATTTCTCTGGATCACCCTTTATAATATGAGTTGAAAAAACCCTCACAGCAGACAAAAAAATTTCATATGCATACCAGTGTTATATATACTATATTATCACTAAAATAAAAAGTTTGGATACTTATTGAAGTACCCTCGTATATATATAAAAACTGATAAAGGGCCATACAGAGAGGGAAGAGGAAAAGGTGGGTGAAGCAATAAAGGAAAATCCAAAATACTTCTACAGCTATGCGAAAAGGAAAACAAAAACGCGCGCTACTATCGGGCCCTTAGGAAAGGAAATAATGAACTAACAGACGATCTAAAAGAAATATCTAAAAACATTGAGAGCCCAGTATGAATCGGTCTTCAGTACCCAAAAATTGATAAAGCGATAGATGCATTCTTACATAGATGCATTCTTCAAAGAGAAATTGCAAGGAGAATGTATAACAGATTTTGATTTTACCCCAGAAGATGTAGCGAGAGCTATAGGACAAATGAAATCACATTCAGCTGCAAGTCCGGCCAGATGGAACGCACTATTAATTAAAACCTAAAAATGAAATAGCTACACCCTTACACTGGATATGGAGAAGGACTCTAGACACTGGGGAAATACCGAGCATCTTGAAAAGAGCAAACATTTTCCCTCTATATAAAGGCGGGGATAGATCTCAAGCAAAGAACTATAGACCAGTGTCCTTGACGTCTCACCTCACCAAAATATTTGAAAGAATAGTCAGAGAGAAAAATCTATGACTTCTTGGAGACATTGGAAAGCTTCAACGAAAATCAGCACTGATTCCGATCAGGAAGATCATGCCAATCACAACTTATAGAGCATTATAACAATCCAAGATGCATTTGAAGGCAATGAAAACTATGATGTCATATACACGGATTTTGCTAAAACTTTCAACAAATGCGATCATGGTATAATAGCACATAAAATGAAACATATGGGAATAACAGGCAAAGTGGGAAAATGAATCTACAACTTCCTCAGAAATCGACTGCAGGTAGTCAAAATTCAAGGTGTAGCATCATCAGAATCAGAAGTACGCAACTCAGTACCACAAGGTACAGTGCTGGCCCCACTTCTGTTCATTATCATGCTAACAGACAAAGACAGTGGAGTAAACAGCAACAGTATAGTGACATCCTTTGCGGAGTTTGTGTGTATATATATATATATATATATATATATATATATATTATATATATATTATATTATATATATATATTATTATATATATATATATATATATATATATATATATATATATATATATAATATATATATATTATTATATATATATATATATATACACATTTATATATATTTATATTTATATATGAAGAAGGAAACCACTCTTCAGGAAGACTTAAATATTTATTTCTTTAACACCAATGCAGTTTCGGCTCATCGCGAGCCCTTGTCAATTGGTAATGATCACATAAACAGAGAGCAGACTTTATATACTCCTAGAAGTTAATTATAATTATCAGGGATTAGCTGACTAAACCTTCCCATCCTTTTACCAGGGGATAGTTAAGTGACCATTCCGATCCAGTTTTGATCTGATGGAGGTACCTGCGTTGCCTGTGGATTTTTGGATGGTACTGTTACAAAATTCTCATATATAATTTTGTTAAAAGAACTGACCAACAGAGAGATTAGGTTTGACAACGTTTGACTCTGAGAAGTCAACATCTTCCTTCCTTGAACAATCAATTTTAAAATTAGAAAGAGCCGTTTTGAGCAGAATACTGAGATTTGTTTCTAAAAAACTCTGAAAAGTTAGCTAGAACAACGTGAAAAAGGAGCTCATTTCGCGTGAATGGTCATCAAGTGAGAGCTATTTTAGGTACAGGCTGCTCCACAATGTCCATTTCAGAAGATGCGGCTTAACAATGCGGGTTGCTCGAATTAGCAGTAATAAGAAAATACTTCAAACTTGCTCTTTCGATGAAATGATTTGCAGTTCATCATCATTTTAACTGCCGTTTTGAAACAGAATCCATATTAGAGCAATTTAGCAGACAGGCGGGCAATACATTTTCAGAACTCCAACAAAGAGAGCAACACAAAATTGCAGACGAAGGATAAGCACAAAATAACAGAGAATGTTCTTTTAATAGCTTCACAGAAATAACTGAATCTACACACAGTATTAAAACCAAAAGTTAGCACCCATTATCTCGAACACACACATAAACACCTTCCAGACAATAGAAAACAACGCACTTCGTATCATTACAAGATGTACTCAAACAACACCAATAGAACACCTGCACACAGAAACAAAAATACTGAAAGTTAAAGAACATTTAACATGAGGGGAACACAATTCATGGCAGCAGCGACAACTAACCCACAACACCCTTGCCACTACATGTACAATCATGCACCGACACCTCGCACTATTAAGGTAACACCAGAAAGACATTATAACCAAATACTCCATTCCATACCAAGCCCCACAGACATCACACAGTAAAGAAAACACATACACACACACACCTAACCCACAAAGCACTGTCACGACGCGATCCGAATGTGGTCGTAGGTGCGAAGCCGCCACCCATTGACAGGTTAGAGACCAGCCTGAGCAGATCGGATCGAGTTAACTTAGCACGATTCCGATGTGGACATCACCCCAACTTACAGACATACAAACACAGACTAGACAACTCCACAGACGACACCTGCTACCTGTGCCAGGATACACCACAAACAATTGAACACATTATGACAGACTGTACGGCTCTAGCACAACATAGAACACAACACAACATCACTAGTGCGCTGAACCTCTGGTCCACTCCGGAGAGGGCGATCGGTTACCTGCGTGCCGCCGGCTTGCTCGATCTGGGTGGGCTGATCGGCTAACCAACAACACCAACAACAGATAGATTAAAATTTGTATAGAGCCTATAAGACGAGATTCAACAATTCTACGCTTAACATAATTATTAGATTTGAAAACAAAGCTGCAATTACCGAAATTTATAACATAGTTATAGTCTCTGACATGACAGAATACAGCCTTTTTTCATTCTCCACCCTCACATCTCTCGTATTTTCATAAATGTTCATAAATTCATAAAGAGAGATGTGAGGGTGGGGAGTGAAAAAAGTGCTGTATTTTGTCATGTCAGAGACTATAACCATGTAATAGATTTCAGTAATTGCAACTTTGTTTTCAAATCTAATATTTACTGTATGTTAAGCGTAGAATTGTTGAATCTAGTTTTATTAGCTCTATACAAAATTTTAATCTATCTGATAGTCAATTCTATTTTAACACAATTCTATATAATAAAATTAAGAATTTTGTTACAGTACCATCCAAAAATCCCCAGGCAACACAGGTACAGTCGTCTGCAATAATTCCGCTCCACTCTTTCTGAGATGTGGCGACAACGCAGTTCCTCTTAAACCTTAGTCCCCTACTCTCACTCCTTCCCTATCCTCATCATCCTCTCAGGTGTTGTCATAGTAATACTTTTATTTTTTGAAAACCAATGACAGAATAAATATATTATTTACTAGGACAAAAATAAATATATTGTTTACTAGGACGACTATGTATTTTATTCATGCAGTATTCCTTAATTTAGAGAATACAGTAGTTAGGTTATTTCACAAACGTGGGATACGTTTCTCTCCCTCTCCTTTCGCTACACCAAAAACGACGATATTACGAGATGAATCCGTCCACATGGAATCACACAATAGCTAAGATTAATCATCATGATGTAGAGAAATACAACACTTTTTTGTAAGTGTTGATATCGAATCACGATAATAATGTCACCAAATTCTACGAGTATGTATATAAACTCTTGTAATTTTTCAAACGTTCATTTTGATTCTTCTGATCTGACATACAGTAGAGGGTGAAGCATGGGCGTCGATTGCAGGGGGGACGCAGGGGACATGTCCCCTCGCTTTTTACAAAGTGGGGCAACCTAAAAGTCGTCCCCCTCCACTTTCGTGGATGAATTGCCATAAATGCTAACTATTAATGGCACCTAATAAGACGTTATATGTCGTATTATATGCATATGCAAATGTAATAGCAATATTATAAATTATTGTTAGGAACACCAGTGTATATTTATCAGGGAATTTAGCAGTCAATTTGCATTTTAATAATTGCACGTAGCATTTGTGTGTTCTTGGTCGTTAAGTACGCGAAATGGAAATATGTTAAATAAATGGTTTTGTTACGTATCATTTTCAATATCCAAGTGTGATCAAAGTTAGGGTTGCCAACTCCATGAAGTTTGAAAAAAAGGACAAGAACATCAATTCCAATATACTGTCTACAAGGTTAGGGAAAGAAGTAAAATTTTATTTATAATTTATTACAATTTATACTGCATGCTTTTTTATTGCATATTTTCTTAAAGTAAATATTTTTATTGATATACAGATATTGACCCATTGAGTCATGCATTGACAAAATTTATGATAACAATATTTATTTTTAAATTTATACTTTTCCGCTACACGGAACGTTAACATTTAAGTGAAGAAATGAATTTATAAAATGTTACTCGACTTAAGACTTTATAATTATTTCCTTTTAAACAAAAGTTTTGTTATAAAACTGTTGTTTGGAACAAGATTGTTATCAGAAAAGGACAAATGGCGTCCTTTCCGAACTCAAGAAAGGACAAGGACAAAAATCTACAAAAAAGGACGGTTGGCAACCCTAATCAAAGTGCAGTTTAGTTGTTTTCTATTTCACGAACATATTTTGTTATCAGTTTATGTACAGTGCTTACAAGAAATCTCACGCTTCTGTCTCGTCCCAAGCTAGTCTGTAAGGTATAAAATGTGCGGTCCTTATGGCAGCGGAGGTGTGTTCGGATTGGTGCACATAACTGCTCTAACACAATCAATGACGTCCATTATTACGTCACTTCTGCTACATTTTAGTGTTTAAAATACAAATGATTAAGAAGCAGAATGGAGCAAGTTTCGGGATGTTGGGATGGTTATGGAGCAATCCTAGTCATCATAATATTAGCTGGGCATTACATTATACCGTCTCAATATATACTGTAGACTAAATCATTTGCTCAAATGCAATTATTGATATTAAGTAATTGTTGGGAATTGTTGTCAATATTGTTGTTTGTGATATATATCCTACTTGAAGAATCTAATGACCAAATTCCTCAGTGAACCTCTCACGCGCTCGCATTTCGAGGAAGTCACGGTCGTCTCACTAATAGATAGTTTATCCATTGTTTTAAGTGGTAACCTATTAAACGAACTATGTTAAACCTATTCCATCTTATGAAAGTCATTAGTCTAAAGCAAGACTGGTGGGCCGTGAATCAGAGAAATTTGCATTTGATTTGTTCATCTAATTATTACGTAATATAGTATACTGTATATACAGGGCGTCCCAAAAAAATGTATACACACTTTAACAGCTGATAGCTCAATTGATGTTTCTTTCTTTCCAAGTTAAACCCATTAGAATTAATAATGGCAGTCAGACTAAGCTTTGAACAAGAAATTCATTCTAAAATGCTACTGGAAGTGTGAAAACGCAGTTGAAGTGCAAAGACAGTTTAGGAGGGAGTTTCAAACAGATCCACCAACGCGACTTACCATCACTCGAATTAGAGATAAGTTTGAAGCCGATGGAACTGTTCAGAATGTCCACAAGAAGCGTTCCGGAAGACCACGGACATCGACAAGCCCCACAAAGCAAGAAAGAGTACTGGAAACGTATCACCAAAGTCCAAGAAAATCTGTGCGGCAAGCGAGTCGTGAGGTAGGAATTTCAGAATCGTCTGTCCAACGCATTTTGAAGCGCTGTCAATGGAAAAGTTACATTCCAAGATTAGTCCATGCTATTAATGAAGATGATCCGGACCGAAGAGTGGAGTATTGCGAGTGGTACTTGGCACGATGTGGATGTGGATTGGACGAAGGGGTTTCGTAGAATACCCTCCGCGTTCACCAGACCTCACACCACTAGACTTTTTTTATGGGGATACTTAAAAGACAAAGTCTACGCTATAAAACCTGCAACAGTCGCTGAATTGAGAGCAGCCATTGAACGAGAATGCACACAAATACCAAACGAAATGTTTCGTGATGTTTGCGATTCCATTGCTTCGCGTTATCAGCAGTGCCTGGACCAGAACGGACGTCAGTTTGAAAACAGGCGTTGACAAAACAATTAAATAATGTCTGTAGATTCTACTACATTTTGAAAATGAAATGTATTTTAATAAACACTGCCTTTATAATTATTTAAAGTGTGTATACATTTTTTTGGGACGTCCTGTAGTAGTATATAAGAGTTTATTGGTAGCATATCATATGACAATTCCCATAAACATGTGATGACCTCGATGTTGACAGTTTTTATTTTTTTCCTGAAACTATTACCTTCTCATAGTTTGTTTCAACAATGCATATATTATCATCTCCACGAGCGTAGACATTGCAAGAAAAGATTCTAACTAAGGATAAGTAAAGTTCTTTCATGGTCACAATATATACTTTTATAGATGTCAAGCATAAAAATATAATAAAATTCTATATTAACATAAATATATATTCGATACACATTTACGTCATGGCTTTAACATCAGTATTTCGTATAGCTTCCTCCAGCATCAATAATTTCTTGCAATCGTTGCGGCAGAGAAGAGGCCAGATTGTAGGGAATGTTTGGTGTTCGGCGTAAGCTCTCCCAACTATTCCTCGTGTGAGCTAAAAGTGCTTCAAATGTTCTTTCATTGCGTTGCTCCCATTCGTTAATCATTATTGCCCAAAGGTTTTCAATCGGATTCAAATCAGGAGAACGTGGTGGCAGAATTAGATTAATAATCTGTGGGTGATCTTCGTACCACGCTCTCACAACGTTACTCCTATGAATGGGGCTGTTATCTTCCATTAAGTAAAATGGTTCCGGTGCTGGAACCAGATACGCACGAACACTGGGTAGCAGCACCTCTTCCAGTATCTGGCAATATTGCTGTCCAGTAAAGCGTTCATCTACTTGAGTCAATTCTCCGACACCATAGCCAGACATCCAGCCCCACACACCGAGATTGATGTGACCACTACGTTTGCTCGGGAAAACATTTCCTTCTTCATAGTGTTTTCCGCGCTGCCTCCAACAATGCAGGGAACCCTGACTATCTGTTGAAAATGTTTTTTCGTCACAGTACACAACTTTTCTCCAGAATTCTTCCTCCTGCGGCAAGTATTGCAAGGCAAATCCCATCCGCGCCTCTTTATGCTCAATCGTCAATGCAGGTTTTATAGCTGGACGGCGAGAAAAATACCCTGCCTCGTGAAGTCTGTTGTTCACTGTATTTGCGCTACAATGAAGGTTCAGGTGTGTAAATATGCGTCGCTGGAACAAACGGATGCTCTCTGGCATGATTAACAATCGCAGCATCTTCCTCTTGAGATGTTGAACGCGGAGGACCAGACCTCGGCAAAGTAGCGATTGAGTTTTCTGCTTCATACCGATGAATCCACCGTTCCACAGTGCTTCGATGAACGTCTAGTCGTCTTGATATTTCTCTTATTGGCACACCATATTCATGCAATGTCACCATTGCTCCCCGCATTGCCTGGGTCGTCTCGTGGTGCACAGACGGCCTTTCCATCTTTGTGTAAGTGGCTTATGTGAAGCGTGCTGGGACGATAAAGGAAATGAGGATACCATGCACCCATTCTGAAATTGATTTCGGTTGTGAAGGATACCAACCCTTCGAATGGTAATAATAATCAGCCAATTTCCTATTTTGTTGAACATATGCATAAAAATTCGTCTTAAAAGCCAACGATCCAAAGATTGTCAGCAATAGTTTATATCCCAACTGAATATAGTCAGCCATCAACAGTATAATCATATTTTATTTCCATAACTACTCATGACTACTCTGTCATAGTAAATAACCTTATTATGACTTAGGTAGTAGTGGTAATTCTGAGTGGCGGCCTCTAGCCACATACGTTAAACCTATCAGTGCGTCTAAGACCAGGCTCTTCTGTTTCTGTCAATTCATTGTTAGTTTAAGGTATTTTGCTCTTTGTCTTTCTAGGTCTAGGGCATTAAAATAAATATTTGAGTTTGTGTTTAGCATTTCCTCCTCCCTTCGTAATTCCCCACCAAACCTCGTTTCCTTCGACATAGCAACGCTTACCTCTATCCTCATTTCACTTCCTTCATTAAACCTATTATCGCTTTTACTGTCCCTTCCTTCCATCCTTCAATACCAGCGCTCTTAAACCTAGCACATAATTTATATAATATGGAATCTAACACCTTAGATCTCTATGCATTCATGTTACTTGAAGACGCCTGTGTCTTAGGGGAATCTGAGTGTTGAGAGTGGGCTTGAGGAGTAGTCTATAGATTATTACAGATGACCTTGAACGTTCCAACTATTTAAAAATGATTATTTATTACGCACATCATATGGCATAATACACACATGAATTTAAGTATCTCCTACACTATAGGAATGGAATTGAATCCTACCAGAATTAAAAAGTCGCAAAATATGATAGATTAGTTTGTATTAAGAGGTCACTAAGAGAATAGGATTTGAAGTAGAGTGGAAGGCAGAGAGTATATTTTCTCGAGTTTCGGTTATTATTAACGTTATATGGATACATTGTAAGGGTCTTATTTTATTATTATAGACCTTTACGTAAATAATTAATTAAATGCCAGGGTCACCAGCGCCGAAATACTAGATTGGCATCCAGCACTGCAGCGCAAAAATAATTTTAATAAAAAAAGGAAGACCCTTACAATTGGTAACCCTGGAGTGACCAAACACGAGAGAGAGAGAGAGAGAGAGAGAGAGAGAGGAGAGAGAGAGAGAGAGAGAGAGAGAGAGAGAGAGAGAGCTTTTAAATCACACCTTTTAAATGGTTTCTGGGTAAGGGCTTCACGTATGTTATTTTAGTCCAGGGTAGTTTATGGAGGTGTTAATGTAACTTGCACTTGGGACTGTTAATTGTAAGACAACTACCATAGCTGGGACTGAGACACGTTATCCCCTGCATACTCTATATATATCTATATACAGTATGTCTCTATACATAAATAGATAGTGATCAACACAATGATAATGTGGACGTCATTGATGGGGTTAGAGCAATTATGTGCACCAATCCGAACACACCTCCGCTGCCATAAGGACCGCCCATTTTATACCTAACAGACTAGCTTGGGACGAGACAGAGGCGCGAGACTTCTTGTAAGCACTGTACATTGGCCTCTGTCGTCTACAGGTAATAAAAGATTTATTTCGGTTAAACATATGTGTGATATTATGTTACATGAAAGGTTAAATATTATAAATAGTTTGTATTGCGTTTCTTATTTCTGGAAAAAAAAATGTTTAAATAAAGAAAGACATAAAATTATTAAATACAATGGAGTTTTTTTCAACATGTCATGTTGAGAAAAATACAAAAAACGGGTAAATGGTAAATTATGACATTGATATATTACACGCAACAGCTACTCAGAGTATTGTTTGATTCACTGTTTGAAGGCGAAATATCCGCCCCCCACCACTATTTTAGAGCAATCGACCCCTGGGCTGAATTATTACTTGTAATATCTTAGAAGCAGTAAAATTCAGTCAGAGAATCTCTTTGTCTTTTCTTTTGAGCCATGCTTTCTCCAGAGAACTTAGTTTTAAAATAGAATATATAATTTCCCGATACGCTACAAGAATCGGGGAACTGTCAGATAATTTAATAAGTTTTCATAGAATCCTATCCTCAGATCCACTACAAGAAAAAATCGGAGTGTAGTATAAAAGAAACTACTGCGATTCCCAACACGGTACCAGCTATCCCAGAGTGAGAAAATCCGTTGCTGCCACCTAATCAGAACCCCCATCAACTTCGAAACATCCAAGGCCATAGACGGAGGGGTTAACATACATATTGCAAGATAAGTGTCCTGTTCATACTGCTAGGATCATCAGACGGTGGTTTCAAGAACAACGAGATGTTGAGCTGCTGAAATGGCCCACCATGGGGTGTGACCTAAACCAAATTGAAAATGTGTGGGCAAATGTCTTTAACGCTTGGGAGCCTGGGCAGGAGCGGACATCTAGGCACCTGCTGGAACACACCACAGCAGAGTGGAAACTTTTCCGCACAAACCCACAAGTCATCTACAATCACGTGGCATCTGTTCCAAATAGGCTACGAGAGGTCATTAATAATAATGGAGGATGGACCAAGTATTGAGTGATTGTGTATAATAATGTTATGGTTGTGATGTAGTAAATATATATTTATTTACTTAAACAATTGTCAGCTCCTTATAATTTGAACATTATGTTTTGTATGTTCTTAAGAAAATCCCTAAATTTACTTGATTCATATTTATTTTTGTATAAAAAATTGAACTATGTTATCATTTTCTCTCCATAGATACATTTTTTTCTGGATAATCATTTATTGATGATGCATGAACTTTAAACAGAAATGTTATTCACTGGAGGAAAAGTCAGTACTACAACTTATCTTACACTTTAACTACAACATGGCCACATCAAAATCCTATGATTGAAATTTTTTAAAGTATCCCACGTTTGTGAAATAACCTAAGTACTGTATTCCCTAAATTTAAGAATAATGCATGAATAAGGAGGAGATTGTAGACACCAATCCACTAGTGAAGTACTCCGGGTGGGGCGTTAGATAGAAGATAGGAAGTGCTGAAATTCCCGTTTCTCTGTCATTTGTCCTCCTTAGCTGATCTTTTTCCGAGTCTCATCTACCCTGTAAGTAGTCCAACATACTTCTCTCCCTATTCTTCACTACATACACATGAATCTTACACACTACATAATCTTTTCAAAATTTAAAAAAAAAAATGGCATCAACTTCAAGAGCCTCGGAGTCCCCTGGAGAAGGGACCATAAATGTCCCCACTTCTGGCTCCCCCGCTGCCGATACCGGGAACGTAGACCCGGGCAGCGGGGCTGGATCAGCTACCGCCCATTCGAGATGTTCTGGACCTCTGTCTGATTCACTTTTATTAAAATTCTGCAACATTCGTGGCCTTTTCTCAAATTTTCAATCTGTTGAACACCACCTCTCTTCCTCTAAACCTTATCCTCTTTTCCTCACTGAAACCAGGTGCCTGGGATGACTGACAGCAACCCATTTTCTGTACCCTCTTAATTTCTCTATACTCATTTTCACTAAAGGTGGATGTTGCCCAATGACCAGGGCCGCCAAGAGCTGCCATGGGCCCCGGGTGTTATATGGTCCCCCATTTAGATGTCGGCCTAGTCAGTACAGTTTCAAAGTTTGCGGATGACACGAAGCTGGGTGGTAGGGCGATTAATGACGAAGATAGAGGTAAAATTCAGGAAGATCTGAATAAAATCGTTGATTGGTCAGTCACATGGCAAATGAGATTTAACGTTGATAAGTGCAAAATTTTGCATATAGGTTCGCGTAACGGTAAATTTGCGTATAGTATATCAGGGAAAGATTTAACAAGCGTAGAGCAGGAAAAAGATTTAGGAGTTATAGTCACTGGTGATTTAAAAGTAGCGAAACAAAGTACAGCAGCGGTCAATAAGGCGAACAAAGTGTTAGGTTTTATAGCTCGAAATTTTGAGTACAAATCGCGCGATATTATAGTTCCACTTTATAAATCATTAGTTAGACCCCATTTGGAGTACGCGGTCCAATTTTGGAATCCGTATATGCGCAAAGATATAGACAAAATCGAAAGAGTTCAAAGACGAGCAACTAAGATGATTCCGTCGCTTAGGTCAAAGTCGTACGAGGATAGGCTTAAGGAGTTAAAATTGACAACACTCGAGACCAGGAGGTTAAGGGGTGATCTAATCCAGGTTTTCAAAATTATGAATGGGTTCGATAACGTAGATAGAGATAGCTTTTTCGAAATATCTCAATATAATAGGACTAGAAATAACGGGTGTAAGTTGACAAGTAGAAGGTTCGAGACAGCAGTTGCGAAATACTTTTTTACGCATAGAATAGTAAATAGCTGGAATAGTTTGCCGGTAGAAGTAATTAGTAGCACGTCTATAAACATGTTTAAAAATCGATTAGACGCATATGTTGATAGAAAGGGTATAGTTTAAGGTAGTAAAATTAAGGCTTTCTGGGGATAGATCCCACAGCTCAACACAAGTGTTGTGGGATATAGGGAGGCAGCGTCTTGGGTTAGGGGATACTCTCTGTCCTTACACACCCCATTTAAAGAGATTCCTCTGCCGAGCGGTGCCCCCCATAGTACTGTGAGGTATTGAAAAACTCATGATCTTCACTTGCCCCACAAACACCTTTAAATGGGAGACCCAAAATGGGTTGCACACACATTTCTACATTACTGTACAGTCTTTACAGCCACACCTACTCTTTTTCTCGTAAGTGTATATATTGTAATGTATATGATTGTAAATTTTGACTTGGTCCGCTATCGATATGGACCGTGACTTGATGGATACCGTAATGAAATTGACTGGATTCTTTGGATCCGATATATTTGCATGTCCTTTATAAGTGGATATAGAGTGTGACATGTTTGTGGATGGTAGTCTGTTGTGACTTGATCCTCTGGATCAGAGATTCTATCTTTGATTTTAAATCGATAATTAATTAGTTTTAAATTGATAATTGTTTAGTTTCGTAAAAGTTGGTCGTTGCCAATTTACCGGCAGTTTTTACATAAATTTCTTATGTTCTTGTGGTTCGGAACCCACGTAAAATTGTAGGTCCCCTCCGCCACCACGGAGGACATACACAATACACGAACACAGTTAGGTAGACCAGCCATGAGTGGATCCTAGGGTCTTTGTTGGTCTGAAACATTATAACATTATAACATGTTTATTCAGTATTTTATTATGAATGTTTTTTGTGTATATAACAAGCAAACTGATTATATGTCCAAATCACTATTCAAAACATACAGTATGAATAAACAACTCAAAATAAAATGACAAATTTATTTTTCGAATCAATTATATTAATTCTATCACCATACAATTTACAAATGCAGTACCAGTCCATGCAGGCAAGACAATTGTTTACTGCAAGATTTTCATAATTAGAAGTAGACTTTCTTTGCCTTCTCTCTAGCAAAGTGGTAAATGATTCTGATGAAATTTAAAGTACGGGCTAACTGGCTTTCAATTACAATGGTTCCCAGATCTGTCAGTCGGTCTTCGGCATTAGTGGACCGTAGATAATATTTTATCTGTTTCAGTTTGACTATGATAATCTCTATAAAATGTATGTTCATTAATTATATTTCCTCTCTGTTATTTAATCAATTGCTTTATTAATATTTTTAGATTTTATCCCCTCTCTTTCCCAGCCCAGTCGATTTTTCCACGGTATCCCCACCCTCTCGGTGGGCCTGGCAATGACCTAACTTGTTCTCGTATTCCCGAACTCGAATCTTCCAAATTCTATACCCTGGTGGCTACGGCTTGCATGCCAATCTCAAACTAAATATATCTGCGCTGTTTACCTTTCTCCTAATTCTACTGAATATCGAAAACTTTTTGACTATCTCACTTTCTAAGTGGAATACATTCTTTCCCGCTCTCCTTTTGCTGAAATCTCCATTTTAAGATATTTCAATGTTCACCACCACCTTTGGCTTTCCTCCCATTTCATTGACATCCCTGGTGAACAAGCTTACAACTTTTATATCCTAAATGACCTAGAGCAGATTGTACAGCACCCTAATCGTATCCCTGATCGGCCTGAAGAGAGGCCCAACATTTTGGATTTATTTCTTACCTCTCATCCTTCTTCTTACTCTGTGAAACTTTTTTCTCCTTTGGGTTCCTCCGATCACAATCTGATATCTGTTTCCTGTCCTATCGCTCCAATTTGGCCTTTGGATCCCCCCAAGAGGAGGCGCCTTTGGCACCTTGGCCCAGCTGACTGGGAACCCCTAAGCCCTTCAGGGTGTGCTGAGCGCATCACAGAGGTGATTCTCTCGGTCATGGAGGCGTATATTCCATATTCTGTTCCTAATGCAAAAAAAACCTCTGGTTAACTTCCCTTGTTCTACAGTATTGCTATCCGCAACAGAAAGGAGGCTTTCAGGAGGTACCATCGCCATCCAACTCCTGACTCTCATTCAGCTTATATTTCTGCCCGAAATCGTGCAAAATCTATTCTTCGACTCGCCAAAAATTCCTTCATCCGACGAAAATGTGAAAATCTATCAAATTCTAACTCTTCTCGCTCTTTCTGACATCGAGCTAAGAACCTCTTCAACAACTTTACTTCCTCTTCTTTCCCTTCTCTTTTCCATTCCGACAGCACAGTTGCCATCTATTCTCCTGACAAAATTGAACTCTTCGCTCAAACTTTCGCTTACAATTCAACCCTGGACGATTCTGGTGCTGTTCCTCCATCTCCTCCCCCTCTCTGACTTTAGTAATATGACCGCAAAAGGAGAGAGTGCAATGCAATTGCGAATGTTGATCAATGTTGCAAAGGGGGGAGAGGGAATGTCGCATTAGGTTATGCAAAAAGGGGGAGGGGGTTATGCACCAAGGGGATGGCTTATCCCTCAAGCTGCAATGAAGGGGAACTACCCCAGCAACGTGGGAGAGTCTACCTAACCTCTTTGGGGGAGAAAAAGGAAGGTCTCACCTCCCAAAAGGGTATACCTAACCTAAGAGAGGGAAAGAAAGGAAGAGGGTCTTTGGTGGAGAAACAGGGACGGCCTCACCCCAGAGTGAAACCTATCCTGAGCCCTAACCTAAGAAGGATAGAGGGGTGTTCGCCTGGCTCCTGCCAGACGCATATTGAAAGTTCATCCGAGCGCCCGCTGTATTATAAGTTTCTAATCAGCCAGTTGTCTTAGAAGGCTCCTTAGAAGGCGTAAATGGCTTCTTTAGGTGTACATTATTAGGGTTGAGTTGCCAGATTGCGCTATTAATTAATTAAAGCATATATTCTCAACAGTTGGCTTTCCGACATTTGGCATAATCCGCCAGTTGTCTTAATCCACCAGTTGGCTTAACCAGCCAGTTGACGTAGAAGACGTAGAAGGCAGGTGTATTACTTAACTTTTCCGTTACCAGGGCGCGCTATTCAGATATTTTTGACAGTTGGCTTAGAAATCCGTCAGCCGTTTTAGAAGGCAGCCATTTGGTAAAATTAAATAATAATATCGTTTACAACCAAAAGGATTAAATAAAACACCATCACATCATTCTGTTTATTTAGACGAATTATTGGAATAAATTTCACGAAATATATAGAAAATAAATATACAATCAAACGATGGAATATATGCAATAAAAATTAATAATAATATAAGAAATACGAACGAGGAATATATACCCTGCATAATCTAATAATATACAAAACGATGGAGTATAACCATCACTATAACAGTACAGAAGAAATATATATATATATATATAATATATATATATATACACACACACACACAGTTATATTAAATAATTAAAAATATTGAAAATAATATTAAATATATTGGAAATAATAATATACAAAATGATGAAGTATAATCATCAACATATTAGTACAGGAAAAAAAAAATATATATATACATACACAAAATTATATTAAATAATTATATATATTGAAAATAATTATAAATCAAAATACTTTATGTTCTGCACAAAACACTAAACTCATACGTAATCGAGTCTACAGTCACATCATTACTGCTTTGCACTACGCGTTAAATACAGCTCAACATTATTTCACCACTAAGTTATAGGGATAACTATACTCAATATAAATGGCGTTCATATCATTCGATACTATTTTTTTGCCCACTTTACATTCGGGTGGTAAGCTATCTTTAAACACAACTAGAATGCACTCAAAACCACACAAAAAGAGGGCATCGTTAGCTATCACGTCATTATTAAATACGAGTTTATAAACTCCTTTCCAATGGAGTTTTTTTTCTAACCGACAGATTTTTGCAATCGTGACCTCTTCTTCACTCTGTATAGCTACAATTGAAATAATCTTCCAAGTCGTAACGACAGCTACTCATTATATAAAGACACAACTCTTCAGGGTGAACAGTGTATGCGAGCTCTGCCCTGTACCGCTCAAGTCCTTTGTACCAAAGTTCAGGATATTTCGAAGCGCCTAAACCTTTTTCAAAGCATCCAGCTCTAGACCATTCTCGCCTTGTTCATTCCTACATTCGATAAAACCGTCAAGCAGAGCGCTATATGGGTATTCAAGAACCATGTCAAAATAAATCATATTCGTAACACGAGCGTCTAATATAGGCTTCAGCTTGCGGAATTCGACGATTTCAAACATTCTGTCGAGAATGAATCGGTTTCGCGTAGGGACAAGAACGTTATTATCAGATGCATTCTTCCACATCAGTCGTATATCAATGCATGGCTGATCGTTATTTATAAACAACGTAGAAACAACGGCATATGAGGGGGCATCACCAATCTGTTCTCTTGTTGTACCTACACCTACAGGTATTTTATAACGATCCTCACCCTATTTCTCAACTATCACGAAGACTCTATTCATCTCCTCAACACTTAAATAAATAACATTACCTTTGTTTGCTTGCCTGCAAATCGTTTCAAGTACATAATTAATGGTACCGGTTTCACGCCTGAACACGCGCAATGACTTCGTCACGGACACATCGTACGAGGCATTGAGAATGCTTCTCAAAGGATGTTCCCTCGTATTCGAGGAGTGCACGTCCAGTCGGTTCAAGCTCTGAGATGACTATGAGCCACGGGTGGGCGGATCGGATCGACGGGAGGAGCGAGTCACACGGCTGAAACGTGTACGGGGTTGGTCGAACTCGTGTGTTTCAGGTGTGGAGGAGTGAGGTACACGGGTGGGCGGCTCGGCTCGACGGGGGAAGCGAGCCCCACAATAAACTGTTGAATCGTGTACGGGTTTGTTCCGATACATGAAGCAATATCAGTTTTAATGTTTTATCGCTCCCACTGCCCAGAACACGCACCAGGCATTTTCGCCTAGGGGAAATTTTACGAACTAAACACATTTTATTAAAAAACTGGTGCACTATTTGAGAGAAATATGTTACCGTATTTTTCCTTTGTGTTTAACAATCGATACTCGTCTCTAAATTCTATCAAAAACTCACACAGGCCTTTAGCCACAATCTCATTGCGAACCTCGTCGTGATACACTATATACGAATGTAGTGGTAAAAGTACTTTAGCGAGTCCATGATAACAAAGTTTACGTTCTCCGCCGCAGGATACGCGTATTCGGTGTGATGCAGCATGATATAATACCGTCTGTCACCACTCATCAACAAGACACATCATCCATACCCGCTGCTTCTCTTCTGCACGCGTTGTTTCTTTCACCTCACGGTATATGTACGCTTTTATACAGTTTAGCCCTACAACGTAGTCCATCACATCGTTTGTGCCGCGAAATCCGGCAATGCTCTGGCCAGAATATCCATAAAGTATTTGAACATCTTGTTCCTCGCGCTATTCAATGTATCCTTAAAAGTCTCAAAGGAAGGGGGGTAGGCAGTCTTTCAGTATCCACTATATCTTACGACTTTACCGAATACCACTGAACACGCAGCGATAGAGATATGCTCAGGTAGTGGCAGGAGTCATGTGACCGATCTTACAGTCGATGGAGCTTAGGAATGCACACAAGCACGCACGCAAAGGAGAAAATGAAACCTTAATTGAAGCAAATATACGTAATAATTAAACATATCGTTAACAATATACACACACATACAGTATATATATATATATATATATATATATATATATATATATATATATATATATAAATACAATCAAGGATAAAGGTTTCCAAAGGGTACGGTAGCAGAGGTACCAGGCACCTGGTAACGTTTTCTCTTGGTGTTACGGCATACCTTCGTGCCCCTAAGTTCCTTCACACACCCCAGTTTCTGCGCCCGAAAATTGTGGGTCTCCACAGTTAGTTGGGGTGGCTGATCGCCCTCATCTTCCAAGCACACTAGATCCTTCAACGAGTCAAAGTTAACAACTCGGCGATTCGCATGGTTAAGCGTGATACCCTAGCCTTCACGATATATTTCATATCTTCCCCCACCCTCACTCGTACCGCATATATTTTTGGCCCTGTTGATACAAATGAGTCAGCGTATGCACCATCACCATACTCATCCTTGATCTCGTCAGTTAACTGTCCGAGGAATTCCCCAATAGCAGGGATGTGTTCACCCTCCCTCGGGCTCAATATTACGCTATCTGTGTCAGCGTACAGCACCCTCCGCCCAAGAGAGTGCAGTAGTCCCCAAAGCTTGATGGTACAGGTATGTTTGTAACCCGAGAGGTATCTGTGGCCAGTTCGGTAATATTGTACTTTATTATGTAAGTATTACCTACATTCACGATCTCCATAACCTCTTTATCGGGAGCGCTGGCATAATCCCAGACTTCACTATAACTTTGCGCCAAATGAACGTTCCCTTTGCCGGTATTCTGCGCAAATTTTCCCCAAAGTCTGTTTACACACAACTTTGCACTAATGCGCTTGCCAGGATTCTTAACAATTTTGGAATAGTCAAGCTATATACCTTCATAGGCACTGTAACGCTGAATATAAGCTTTTTTTTGGCTTCGGTATCATATCCTCGCGGATACCCCGATCCTTCTACCTTATCCTTCAAAAAAGCTTTTATATATGGCGTGTAAAGTTTGGGTAGCTTCTGAAACTTCAACACCTCATGTATCTTCAATATTCTGTATCCAAGGCGAACGGCTAGGTCCAGTTCATGGCTTGTATAGACACCTCTGATCTTACGCTGGTTGTTTGTATGATTACAATCACCGTTGTTCTCCTCTGCGCACTTCACGCACGGAAAACATAATCTTGCGATTTATAACGACGGGTAAGATCGGCATCCATAAATCGCGAGGGGGGAGCACGTCTACGAAAGAGAGTCCAAAGTAGCGCTCACTCAATTTAGCTGAGAACTCCTTGATGGATGGCATGGTGGGACCCACCAGTTTTTCAGGCGCACCTACAGGGTACGGATTGTTCTTCATCACGTATGGATATAAAGAACAGAAGTCTTAGTAATGGAGCTTCACGCCCTCCGTAGGCGGAAAGTATAGCTTGAATGGGTTTGTACGCCCTCCAAACAAGCTATCGCTGCATTTGCGACGATCGAACACCATTGAACGTTTGATGGCCCTTATTTCTTCACGGTACTGATCATCTGTTTTCATCCGTGCATCATACTCATGCTTCCACACGATCTTGTGAGTGAACTGGGTGCCTATAAGTTGATCGCGGATAAGGGTCCATGCGAGGCTGTCGGCGGGGTATCTTCTATGGAGGTCCCCTGTGACGGCACACGGGTATCCATGCCTCACTAGTGGTTGGATCCTCACTTAGACCATCAACCAAAAAAACACGACCATTCATTCACCTTGATGGGTACTTCCCCCGTGTTGCGGGCGTGCTTTATGTATACCCCGGTCTGTTGCTGTATGTGTATGAGCCAGTAAATTGCCTTTTACCTATAACTGCGGGCATTGTTCCTGTGAATGACGGCTAAGGTGCATTTAGGCATGAAATTATTCTTGAACACCGTAAAACATAATGAGGCGATCGTGGTTGCGACCTGCAGCGGATCGAATTTGAAACGGGCTATGTACATCCTTCTGAAAGCCTGGAAACATACTCTAAGCACGCGCACATCATTCACGCAATAACGTTCACATTCATCAGCTATATTGCATGGATTAGCTTCACTGAAATTGTTGTAGTAGCGATCAAAATTTTCATGCTCACTATCACTCATGTTGGTGCAGTTAAAGTAATGTTTGGGTGGAGGAAGTCCTACGTAATTTAAAGTTTCGCTAATGAGGAATGTTTAAGGGAAATACCCTTTTGAAACCTCAGCGGCTACGCCCATGACCTTGGTTAGCTTTGCTAATTTACAAGGTGTGAACAGCAGGGTGTCTTTAATCTGTACATTACCTCATCTGCATCTGTATTAGTTTGTTGCCTCTTTTCAAGGGATCACCTGTAAATATCTCAGATGCCTCGTATTCAAGCAACTCCTTATAAAGGAACTGTGTGTCAAATTTGGCCCCGTTATGGGGTTGAATATACAGAGTCAATATAGGATACAAAGAGTTTCACACGACTGTCGTGTATAAGCGTTTTAAAAACGTTTGTCCGTTTACCACATTTGTGGCACTCATCAAACTCGATCTCCATGCACTCATCACAGATAGTCTGGCTTACAAGTAAGTGTGGAATAACCTCTTTGTTTTCAGCGTTCGTGTATGTTTCTATATCGTAGTACACGTTATACAACGGCTATTTTTAGGCTTACCATCTTTCATATAACATACATCCTTCACTCCATCCGCCTTATATTTTTCATGACAAGTAGCACAGTGAATTTCACTGCATTTGTGCACAAACGTACCCCAATTATCCATCATAGCCGCATTCACAGATTCTCATTTTTTTGCAAGAGCCAACTGATTTATGGAGCTCAAAGCATTTCTTATTGAAAAATGTACGTCTACACACATTACATTCCATCTTCTCGGTTTCAACTACACGATTTATTTTCACATTAGGGGATTTTACACTGCTCACATACCATGTAGCACTCCTTACAATGTTTCACTAGATCATCTGCAAACTCCAGACATCCCTTACACAAATCATGATGCCTTCCATAGTTTCGGCTTTTATCATAACTAGTGTAGAGAGTCCTTATATTACGGATGGGGAGATACGATGTACCTGACAATCCTAAAATAAGTAGATGTCCTGTACGATCTCTCACACAGCTTTTAAAAACATACACTCCTACGATGATCATCCATTCCATATACAACTATGCGAACATTCATTTCATGCTCTACCCTTCTCAGCTCTTCAGGACCCATATTACACTCAAACTCAAGCTTGCAATCTGAAGCCAGTTTACGGGCACGCTGCACAAACGTAGGCAACCCAATTTTTTGCTTCCATGTATTTAGACAGTGAACATATGAACTAAGACTATTGCTATAAAGCCGCAGCCACGATCGACGTTTAAAGGCTTTCTGTAAATAACCGGAGAATTAAAATTAAGAGTATAAGGTGTGGCACTATGATCCGCAACCCGGAATACTCCGTCAATATCTATTGTGAAGTTGTCCATGTTGAAGGCTGTACTGCTTTGAGAGACCTGCATTAAACGGCCCAAGATATATTCTATGTCTACAGTTGCCAAGAGTCTGAATGGTATTGCTACCCAAAAATCATCTACATCCCCGTCATCTGAACCGAACCTGAAGGACAACCTCGTCCTGACTTCACGTTCGTCGCGGTTCTGAAGGGCGAACTCCACAATACGCTCAACTATGCGTCGCAGTCCAACACCGTTGTTATACATGAATCCAGGGTCAACCCTGACCACGTACCTATTTCTAGTCAGGGCAGGGGTGGCGGTAGCGGTGCGCACCAACTCGAATGTTATACCTTCTTCCACAGCACGAGAAGCTGCTGCTGGTGTGGATGAAGTACCCGCAGTTGAACAAGAATAAGTGTGTATATTTGAGGAAGGCACTATCGAGGGGGCTGTGTCGTAAGACGTAGAGGGTTGGGGCTCTATTACTGGGGTCTAATAACCGGCGCAACCCTGGCGCGCTTTATACCTGACGTGGAGGGTTCTTCATCATGCTGTCGCTTTGAATTGCCGCGTACTAGAGATGTCGCTGGTGAGGGTTCGTCAGCGGGGATGGAGTCTGTAGCTACGTGGTCATCGGGGCCATCTGTAATATCGATGAAGGGGGGGTGTTGTACACCGCTGTCATTCACGGTTCTGTGGAAGAAGAAAAACAAGAATATAAGGAGCAGCACTTAAATTTTGTTATATTTTGTAAATGTTCCACTTAGGGGTGTGACGTGTTAGAGATGAAATCTGTAGAAAAATTCAGGTTCAGAAGCCCCTCCACATGTATTATATCTGGCCCTACAGGATGTGGTAAAACTGTGTTTATGCTTAAAATCATTAAGAGGAGGGGGAGATGTTTGACGTATCAATCAGTTTTCAACGAGTACCAAGATGATATTTTCTTCCACAAAGGGGTATATGACGTTAATTCATTGAAGGGAAATGATCATACAATCATTGTAATTGACGATCTCATGGAAATGGATAAAACGTTTGCCGAGACATTTACAGTGTTCTCCCACCATCTTAACATAATTGTATTCTTCATCTAACAGAATCTATTTTTAAAAATAGATACATGCGCGATGTGTCGTTAAGTACAAAATATCTAGTCTTATTCGCGCAATGTAGAGACGTATCACAAATTGGAGTATTAGCCAATCAAATGTTCCCGAATCAGCGTAAGGATTTTTTGGAAGTTTATAAACAAGCCACAAATCAGCGTTACGGATATTTGCTTTGTGACCTTCACCCGCGAAACACGTTTAGGGTGCTTCTAAGAACGAATATATTCCCAAACGAACCTGAAACGGTATATATTCCAGAATGACAAATAGGTTGAAGAAATATCATGAATTAATAAAAATCTATCAACGATTGCCCCGGGCACTGCAACAGATGTTTGTTAAAAATATCGACTCCGACTTTTTAAAATGCATCTGTGAAATCTGTCTTAATGTTATAAAGTGTAATGTGCCAATGAAACCTCTTCAGAAGGTTCCTCTACGTCGTTACAAGAACATTATACGTGCCCTCGCTCGGAAAAGCCAAACTGTGGCGAAGAAAAAGCGAATTATTGTACAAAGAAGGGGGTCATTCCTCCCCATCTTATTTTCAGGTTTGGGTCCTTTACTGACTAGATTAATATAATGAAGAAAGTGGTAGTGATTGCGCACGGGGTGTATGCTTCACAGCAAAGTTCAAAGAGGCAAGACACGGTTCTAGAACCCCGTAAAAGTAGGCTTAAAAGAATGGAAAGTGAGTTGTTAGCCCTTTTCAGAGTGAAAAGTCACCTGATGAGAAAAGGATCTTGTACCAAGAGGCTTTGCAGAAATTTCTTCATGAGTACGAAGATTATAAGAATCCGACAGCGCTCCCCGTGGTTATTAGACACAGCGCGAGCAACGCTGAGCATGGCGACATAGGACCTGGCCCGACGTTAGAGATGACCAACCAAAGAATAACGGAACTCTACACATCGAGCATGTATTAAAAGCAGTCTCCCACATACATTGAGGAATAAAGGCTTAAGTCTTTATAATCTACTGAGTGAGGACCCCATTTTACAGTGGACCGATACGCGCTAGGTCATTGTTGAAGGAACAAGGGTACATGGAACCAATATCGTCGACATTGTCCATGATCTGGTGAGGAAGTGGGACAGGCCCTCACCAACAGGATGGAAGCATATTAAAGCAAGACCACAACAAATAAATGTCCCCAAAACATTGATAGGAAATCTGAATAGGTTAATAGACTTGGAGCAAATCTCGCATGTGTCACAAGTGAGTACGAATCACCCCCAACAGTAGCATCTCTGAAGGGAAGAAAGAAGAGAACAAACGGCCAACCTTATCCACGTGTCTCGAAAATACGCAAATGGCTAACATATTAAGAAAACGCTATTATGACAATTCTAACCCCGCCTCCTATGGCACTATACAGAGGTGTTTACAATGATGGAATGGCGCTAGGACAGTTTGCCTACGGACAATTTGCCTACGGACAGTTTGCCTACGGACAGTTTGCCTACGGACAGTTTGCCTACTGGACAGTTTGCCTACTGGACATTATGCCTATGGACACCATGCCTATGTGGTATATTTATCCTTACCTTATTAAACTTATTTAACTTATTTAACTTCAGATTCATGCAAAAGAATTAATTCAAAATTAAAATGTGTTGTTGCCCTTAATAGCATAAATGTCTGAAAATATATCAAGTAAGAAAGGGAAACAGAAGTTTTCACATAATGGATATTTGTATGTGTTTGATAAATGTAGCAAGCGCGACCCTTCGTTACTTTTTTGGCGGTGCGAGCAAAAGAGTCAGTGTATTATAAGGTGTGTATATATAATATGGGTACTTTTCCGTTATCTGCCCCCTTGAAGATTGGTTAGGTTAAGTCGTGATATTTTCGTTAAAACTAACGAAAATATCACGACTTAACCTAACCAATCGTCAAGGGCGACAGTTGACCTAACCGGGCAGTGACGATTGGTTAGGTTAAGTTGATATTTTTGATAGTTTTAATGAAAACATCATGACTGAACCTAACCAATCGTCAATGGGGCAGATAACGGAAAAGTACCCATATTATATATACACCTTATAATACACTGACTCTTTTGCTCGCACCGCCAAAAAAGTAACGAAGGGTCGCGCTTGCTACATTTATCAAACACATACAAATATCCATTATGTGAAAACTTCTTTTTCCCTTTCTTACTTGATATATTTTCAGACATTTATGCTATTAAGGGCAACAACACATTTTAATTTTGAATTAATTCTTTTGCATGAATCTGAAGTTAAATAAGTTAAATAAGTTAAATAAGGTAAGGATAAATATACCACATAGGCATGGTGTCCATAGGCATAATGTCCAGTAGGCAAACTGTCCAGTAGGCAAACTGTCCAGTAGGCAAACTGTTCGTAGGCAAACTGTCCGTAGGCAAACTGTCCGGCCACGGATGGAATAGGTAAAAAAGATGTTGAGAGGTTTTTGCGGGAGCAGGATGCTTATACACTTCATAAACCGGTGAGAAAAAGGTACAAGAACGGCCAAGACAACAGCCGCTTCGATTGTCTCTATTTGGCAAACTGATTTAACAGACATGCAAAGATATTCAGTGTATAATGACGGATACCTCTACATCCTATTCATAATAGATGTATTCTCTAGATATCTGTGGCAAATTCCTCTGAAAAATAAATCGCCTGAAAGAGTTGCTAAAGCTATCAAAACGTTGATGTTGAAAGAAGACAGGGTTCCTGGCTATTTTTTACGGATATAGGGAAAGAATTTATAGGCCACGCTTTTCAGAACATGCTGACAGAGTTTTATATCAGTTACTACACTAGCAGTTCTATACATAAGGCCTCTTTAGCTGAAAGAGTTGAACGTACAATAAAGGAACACATGCATCGCTATTCTACACATAAAAATAAATAGAGATATATAAACGTTCTGGGGTCATTAGCATCGTCATACAACCGTTCACACCACCGTACGATTGGGACAACACCTAACGAAGTTTTAGAAGGAGGTACGCGGACAAAGGTGAGAAGAGATAGAGCACTGCCACCACACTTTACACGTTTCAAAATCAATGATTATGTAAGGCTATCACGTTCTGGAAATAAATTCGCGAAGGGATTTGAGCAAGGATAGACACGTGAGATTTTTAAAGTTAGTGCTATGAGACCTAAAGGCGAGATAATGATGTATTACGTTGAAGATTTCAATGGGGAAGAAATCGCAGGGGCTTTTACCGCAAGGAGTTGCAGAAAGTGACATTTAATTTAGAAAAAAGTGTTTAAATTTGAAAAAATTTTAGGCAGTAAAGGTTCAGGAAAGAGAAAAATGTACCTTGTGAAATGGTTATGGTACTCAGAAAGCTTCAACACCTATATAAAAGCTGCTGCAATAATGAAGCTTAAATAGTATGCAACATGGCGCCTAACCACTTCTATGTCACACTCCCGTCCTCTTCTTCTCTGTCTGTACATCCTAACAACCCCCTGGCCAACTTTGTAATATAAATCGATGGGCCCATTGAGTTTGAAAATGAGCAGATCATATTTATGATCCTCAGAAGTCATTGAGTGTGAAAAATTATGCATAACCTTTGATATCACTATGCGATCAGTCCTGTTCGGTGAGGTACAGTACTATACTACAAATGTAACACTAGGAATCGGTCATTATGACAGCCACGGACATTGTGACGGGGTTAAACAAGAGTCTTGAAAAGTCGTACCTGAACGATTTACTTTTTGAAGTGGTAAACATAGACACGCCTGCACGCGTGTTGAAGTTAAAATTAACACTTAGTAGAAATATTAAAGACCCCCCTTCCTTTCAGACTTTTAAGGATACATTGAATAGCGCGAGGGAATAAGATGTTCAAATACTTTATGGATATTCTGGCCAGAGTATTGCCGGATTTCGCGGCACAAACGATGTGATGGACTACGTTGTAGGGCTAAACTGTATAAAAGCGTACATATACCGTGAGGTGAAAGAAACAACGCGTGCAGAAGAGAAGCAGCGGGTATGGATGATATCTTGTTGATGAGTGGTGTGACAGACGGTATTATACCATGCTGCATCACACCGAATACGCGTACCCTGCGGCGGAGAACGTAAACTTTGTTATCATGGACTCGCTAAAGTACTTTTACCACTACATTCGTATATAGTGTATCACGACGAGGTTCGCAATGAGATTGTGGCTAAAGGCCTGTGTGAGTTTTTGATAGAATTTAGAGACGAGTATCGATTGTTAAACACAAAGGAAAAATACGGTAACATGTTTCTCTCAAATAGTGCACCAATTTGTGAATAAAATGTGTTTAGTTCGTGAAATTTCCCCTAAGCGAAAATGCCTGGTGCGTGTTCTGGGCAGTGGGAGCGATAAAACATTGAAACCGATATTGCTTCATGTATCGGAAAATTTTACAAAACAAACCCCTACACGATTCAACAGTTTATTGTGGGGCTCGCTCCCCCCGTCGAGCCGAGCCGCCCACCCGTGTACCTCACTCCTCCACACCTGAAACACACGAGTTCGACCAACCCCGTACACGTTTCATCCGTGTGACTCGCTCCTCCCGTCGATCCGATCCGCCCACCCGTGGCTCATAGTCATCTCAGAGCTTGAACCGACTGGACGTGCACTCCTCGAATACGATGGAACTTCCTTTGAGAAGCATTCTCAATGCCTCGTACGATGTGTCCGTGACGAAGTCATTGCGCGTGTTCAGGCGTGAAACCGGTACCATTGACTATATACTTGAAACGATTTGCAGGCAAGCAAACAAAAGTAATATTATTTATTTAAGTGTTGAGGAGATGAATAGAGTCTTCGTGATAGTTGAGAAGTGGGGTGAGGATCGTTATAACCTGCAGGTGTAGGTACAAGAAGAGAACAGATTAGTGATGCCCCTCATATGCCGTTGTTTGTAAGTTGTGTATAAATAAAGATCAGCCATGCATTGATATGCGACTGATGTGAAAGAATGCATCTGATAAAAACGTTCTTGTCCCTACGTGAAACCGATTCATCCTCGGCAGAATGTTTGACATCGTCGGATTCCGCAAGCTGGAGCCTATATTAGACGCTCGTCTTACGGATATAATTTATTTTGACACTGTTCTTGAATACGCATACACCGCTCTACTTAACGGCTTTATCAAATGTAGGAATGAACAAGGCGAGAATGGTCTAGAGCTATGCAGAGTGAAGAAGAGTTCACGATTGAAAAGCTCGTGTCGGTAAGAAAAAACCCTCAATGGAAAGGAGTGTTTATAAACTTGTATTTAATAATGACGTGATAGCTAACGATTCCCTCTTGGTGCGTGCTTTTGAGTGTATTCTAGCTGTGTTTAAAGATAGCTTACCACTCAAGTGTAAAGTGGGCACAAAAATAGTATTGAACGATATGAACGCCATTTATATTGAGTATAGTTATCCCTATAACTTGAGCGGTGAAATAATATTAAGCCGTATTTACCGCGTAGTGCAAAGCAATAATGATGTGACTGTAGACTCGATTACGTGTGAGTTTAGTGTTTTGCGTAGTAGAACATAAAGTATTTTGATGTATATTTATTTTCAATATATTTAATTATTTAATATACTTGTGTATATATATATATATATTTCCTTTACTAATGTTGATAATTATACTCCATCATTTTGGATATTATTATTTTAATATATTTAATATTATTATTTTCAAGATATTTAATTACTTAATATAACTGTGTGTGTGTATATATATATATATATATATATATATACAGGTGTATACACACACATAATATATATATATATATTATATATATATATATATATATATACAGGTGTATACACACACACACACATATATATATATATATATATATTTATATATATTTATATATATTTTTCCTGTACTGTTATATTGATGGTTATACTTCACCCTTTGAATATTATTAGATTATGTAATTATATATTCCTCGTTCGTATTTCTTATATTATTATTAATTTTTATTGCATATATTCCATCGTTTATTGTATATTTATTTTCTATATATTTCTTGAAATTTATTCCAATAATTCGTCTAAATAAACAGGATGATGTAGTGGTGTTTTATTTAATCCTTTTGGTTGTAAACGATATTATTATTATTTAATTCTACCAAATCGCTGCCTTCTAAAACGGCTGACGGATTTCTAGGCCAACTGTTAAAAATATCTGAATAGGGCGCCCGGGTAGCGGAAAAGTTAATTAATACACTTGCCTTCTACGTCTTCTACATCAACTGGCTGGTTAAGCCAACTGGGGGATTAAACCAACTGGTGGATTATGCTAAATGGCGGAAAGCCAACTGTTGAGAATATATGCTTTAATTAATTAAATAGCGCAATCTGGCAACTCAACCCTAATAATTAGGGCGGTCAAAAGTCAATAAAGTCAAATTGTTTCCTATGGGGCACTTTTCGCTGAAACGACTGAAAATGCAATAAAAACACCTGTAGGGGGTATATTACCAAAGTTAATAGGTCAACCAAAAGTCAACTTTTACCTGTTAGGTTAAAAAATAGCAATGAGGTATATAAAGTCAATTTTTTGGAATAAATAATTAAAATAACTAAAAATTGGCATCTTTTTGGTTAACTGGCAACTTCGCTGCTCGTATTTGTCTTATTCAGTTATGTCC
Organism: Bathynomus jamesi; assembly: GCA_023014485.1. NCBI lineage: Eukaryota > Metazoa > Arthropoda > Malacostraca > Isopoda > Cirolanidae > Bathynomus > Bathynomus jamesi. Next base: position 1,388,126 of record JAJOZX010000254.1, on the reverse strand, counting down.
GTTCTGGTTTTGGATGTGGTTGTGTTGTATGTATTGTGGTTACTGGTTACCATTTTTGATTTGTGATTTTTTCTGATTTGTGATTTCACTGATTTCGATTTCTTTTGATTTCAGATATTTAAAATGCCAAAAGTTGCAGTTAGTTCTATTGCTAAAGTGCGCGCTATAATTGCAAAATATCCTAATGAATTAATTTGTTCAGGAAAAAATGAGCTATACTGTCAGATTTGTTGTGTTGTGGTCAAGCATGACAAATCCTTTTTTGTGGATAAACATCGCTCTACCCAAAAGCACCAGCGTGGTATAGACCAAAATGTGAGAAATGAAAAGACGCAAACCCTTTTAAAGTACAAGTCTTCAGATTTTTCGGAAAAACTTGTGACTACATTTCTGTCAGCTAACATACCTCTTCATAAGTTGAGCAACCCTCATGTGAAACAATTGTTCTCTGAATTAGTTGTAGCAGTGCCTTGCGTGTCAACTTGCAGATAAATAGCAATGAAACAGGCAGAAAGCGAGTTAAGTAGAATAAAACATTTGCTAGAGGGTAAATTAGTTTTCCTAATTGTTGATGAAAGTGAAGTAAGGGGCTCAAAATATTTGAACATACTTGCTGGATCTATTGATGTTCCCAAGAAAACATATTTAATCAGGTGCGATGTTCTTCTTGGAAAGGTTAATGCACGAACTGTCATACACAAGATTGACGATACTGTAAAAGAATTCGAGATACCAAGAGAAAATTTCTGTTTACTTCTGTCTGATGCAGCTCGTTACATGGTGTCAGCTGGAGCGACACTCAAGCAACGTTTTCCAAGACTTTTCAATGTAACGTGTCTTGCGCATCTGTTACATAATTGTGCGATGCAAATAAGAGCATTTTATAGTGATGTTGACACTTTAATTGCATGTGTCAAGGCTTCTATTCTTAAAAACAAAAGAAGGAAGGAATTGTTTGCTGAAATAGGAACTCCTCCAGAACCGATTGTAACACGTTGGGCAAGCTGGCTGAACGCTGCTTTTTATTATGCAGACAATTTTCCAAATGTGAAGACAATTGTGGAAAATTTTGAAGATGAAGGAATCATTGTTCAGAAGGCTAAAGAGAGTGTTGCTAATGAAAAACTGCCAAAGCAACTAATGTCAATCAAAATGAATTATAGTTTGATTGCTAGCTTAGTGACTAGGATGGAAGCATCTGATTGCACCATTAGAGAGGCAAATGAAACCATTTCTTCTATCAACCTTGGCGAAGATATGTGTTCAGTCAAACAATACATTGAAACAAGACTCAAGACAAATGGTATTTGTGAAATAATTAACCTCAGTAGACCTGAAATCTCACCAACAGTTTATGGTCAGCTTTTGCAATGTCAACCAACAACTGCCGCTGTAGAGAGATCTTTCTCCATGCTTAATAAATTATTAAGTAAGGATCGCAATTTTTTGCCAGAAAATGTCGGCAAATACTTCATAATTTACCACAATCGGTCAACTGATGTAGAAGAGCAAGAATAAGTAATTAAAGTATCGTTTTTATTATTGAAATTAAAGGCAACTTTATAAGTCAATTTTTTCAATTCGTAAGGTCAACTTTCTTAATTTTTTCGGTCAACTTTTGACTGCCCTATAATAATGTTCACCTGATCAAGCCATTTACGCCTTGTAAGAAGCCTTCTAAGCCAACTGGCGGATTAAGCCAACTGGCTGATTAGGAACTTATAAAACATCGGTTGCTCGTATGAACTTTCAATATGCGTCTGGCAGGAGCCAGGCGAACACCCTTCTATCCTTCTTAGGTTAGGGCTCAGGTTACGTTTCCCTTTTGGGGGTGAGATATTCCCACCTTCTCCCCCAAATACCCTCTTCCTTTCTCTCCTTCTCTTAGGTTAGGTATACCCCTTTGGGGATGAGGCCATCATCCCAACTTCTCCCCCAAAGAGGTTAGGTGGACTCCCCCAGCTTGCTGGGGTAGTTCCTCTTCATTGCAGCTTGGGGGATAACCCCTCCCCCTTGTTGCATAGCTTCTTGCAACATTCTCCCCTCCCCTTTTGCAACATTGATCGACATTTGCAATTCCATTGCACTCTCTCCCTTTGCAGTCATGTTACTACTTTATTATGTCTAAAATTAGAATCTCTTCTAAAGATGTTTTTTCTGCACTATCTTGGCTCAACTCTAGGAAGACGTATGGTCCTGATGGTGTTCCTCCTGTTGTTCTTAAGAACTGTGCTTCTGTGCTGACACCCTGCCGAAGCAAACTCTTTCGTCTTTGTCTCTCATCTGGTACTTTTCCTTTCTGCTGGAAGTTCGCCTTCATTCAGCCTGTCCCAAAGAAGGGTGAACCGCTTTCAACCCTCCAACTATCATCCAATTGCTTTGATTTCTTGCCTTTCCAAAGTTTTTGACTCTATCCTTCATAGGAAGATTCTAAAACAACTTTCTTCTCACAATCTTCTTTCATATCGTCATTATGGATTCCGGAAGGAACGCTCTACTTGCGAATTTCTTGCATATCTCTGACTCTTGGTCATTCTCCTTTCCGGATTTCGGTGAAACATTTGCTATTGTGTTAGATGTCAAAATCTTTTGATAGAATCTTGCACAAATCTTTAATTTCGAAATTGCCCTCCTTCGGTTTCTATCCTTCTATCTGTTCCTTCAACTCTAATTTCCTTTCTGGGATTGGGGTTTAAGATGGACTGCATTTTTGCCACATCTCAGAGAGTGGAGAGGAATTATTACAGGGGAATGTACATCCATCAGGTCAAAACTGAATCGGAAAGGTCACTTAAGTTTCCCCTGGTAAAAGGATGAGAAGATTTAGTCAGCTAAATCCTGACAATTAACTTTTAGGCGTATATAAACTCTGTTCTCTCTTTATGTGGTCATTACCAAATAACAAGTGCTCGCGATGAGCCGAAAGTGTATTGGTGTTAAAGAAATAAAATTTTAAGTCTTTCTGTAGAGTAGTTTCCTCCTTCATACTTATTCGCGACAGTGCGTTATTTTACATTATATATATATATATATATATATATATATATATATATATATACAGTATATAAGAATTAAAAAATCAACCAATCCGATTATCCAAGCTATCCATGAGTCCTACCGTTTGTCTTCCACACTATGGAATTCATGGAATTATTTCTAATCAATTGTATATATTTCTATCCTTAGTATGTGAACTGTCATTGTATTATTAATATCTCTCATATGGACTATGGTCTGCCAATAAACCTTTTCATTTTCATATATATGCGGCTCGGTAGTGCAGTGGTTAGCGTCGCTGACTACGAATCCATCGGCCCCGGGATCGAGACTCGGGGACGGCACGTGTCGCGCAGCAAAACCCGCTGTTTATCCCTCCACACAATAAAAATGTGGTTGGTAGATAAATGGGTACCCTGTGTAGTGTGTAGCCCAGTGGTTAAGACGTTGGGGTGCTGGTGGGGCGTGGTTCGGATTCCACGTTAATCTGTAGGTCTAAGCTGGAGTGAAATGCTTGACCTTCATCAAAATGAACAATTCGGGCAAATTTGACGTAAAAGCCATAATGAATATTTACAAGAGGAGTGGCTTTCCTGCAAGTTGTATTTAGGCATAAAACGTACTATGTCTTTTGTAATTTTTTTTTTATTAAATCTGATTATTATTATTATTATTATGTTAACAGTTCTAAAAAATATTTCACAATATAAATTAAGAAAGATAAACATTCGAAACCGTATTTCATTTCGGTGTAACATTTATTCGCTGAGGAAGGTTTTACCTTTGAAGAAAATAATGAACCCTGGCGAGAACTCTTCACAAATTAGACTCTTCACACAAAGATAAATTACCTCTCTCTAGTTCGTGTTTGTTGTCATGTAGAACTCTTGATACAGCGATATTCGTGTGAAATGTATGTTTAAATAACTTTTAATTACGTAAAGCTCTTACTCAGTCCTCGGCATAAATTTGCTTATAAAATTTTTCACTATTTCGTCCACATTTCTACTGAAAGTTATTATCTTTAGAACAAATGAATGTGGGACGCATTCGTTCTTTTTCCAAATTTGAAAGCTAAATCTTGACTTATAATGAAAGGCCAAAATCCATATACATACATATATATATATATATATATGTATAGAAACGACGTAAGTATAGAGGAGCGTTCTGCACACGAGGAAGAGAAATAACGAACAAATGAAAAATGAGGTGAACCGCCCGGGAATCGAACCCAGGATCTTCCGATTGCCGGTCAGATGCGCTATCCATTACACCACGGACCTCGATCAGTCATAAGTCGAAATTCTCCTACATAGGGCAGAAACCAATGCCCTGAGAGGGCACCCTCGCAAATCGTGAATATGTACATTTAACTGCAATGACCACGCAGTATATTTCTCTTCCTCGTGTGCAGAACGCTCCTCTATACTTACGTCGTTTCTATACATTAATATACTGCGTGGTCATTGCAGTTAAATGTACATATTCACGATTTGCGAGGGTGCCCTCTCAGGGCATTGGTTTCTGCCCTATGTAGGAGAATTTCGACTTATGACTGATCGAGGTCCGTGGTGTAATGGATAGCGCATCTGACCGGCAATCGGAAGATCCTGGGTTCGATTCCCGGGCGGTTCACCTCATTTTTCATTTGTTCGTTATTTCTCTTCCTCGTGTGCAGAACGCTCCTCTATACTTACGTCGTTTCTATACATTAATATACTGCGTGGTCATTGCAGTTAAATGTACATATTCACGATTTGCGAGGGTGCCCTCTCAGGGCATTGGTTTCTGCCCTATGTAGGAGAATTTCGACTTATGACTGATCGAGGTCCGTGGTGTAATGGATAGCGCATCTGACCGGCAATCGGAAGATCCTGGGTTCGATTCCATGGCGGTTCACCTCATTTTTCATTTGTTCGTTATTTCTCTTCCTCGTGTGCAGAACGCTCCTCTATACTTATGTCGTTTCTATACATTAATATACTGCGTGGTCATTGCAGTTAAATGTGTGTGTATATATATATATATATATATATGTGTATATATATATATATGTGTGTATATATATATATATATATATATATATATATATATATATGTAGAGACCGACCGGAAATTCCTTTCCTCAAGTCCGCAAACATTTGGGGATCATCAGAAACCGAAAAACACCTGATTTTCAAGGAGAGAGAAACAAAAGGATGTTTGTCTTCTCTCAAAAGGCCCGCGAAAAGTTAACGTCTTCCGAGCCTATATAAGCCATAGTTCACTAAACTCGCACTCACTTTGCTCGTTATTCCTCCTCGTGAATCTCCTCTTTCACGTAGCGCCGTTCGACCTCGGCCGGCCTCAGTCCCTCAAGCAACACCTCAACAATACACGAAGCGAATCAACACTTGAAGCGACCTACAATTCACTCGTCCTTCACCACAATTCGATCGGCACCTGTTCAATAAGTATCTCAACAGGCCCTCAGCACATCCTCCTGCTGATAGGCCAACACGTCTTCAGAGTTATCTACGGCAAAACGCAATACGGTCAAACTTCACGTAGGCCCTCGTCAGTCTTCAGAGTTATCCATGTCGAAACGTAGGACGGTAAACCTTCACGTAGGTTTTTCAGTCGCCAAAGTTATCTACATCGAAATCGTAGCTCGGTAAGCCTCTTGTCTGCCCACTCGGCCTACAGTGTTTTGCTACGTCGTGCTAGACTATCAAGGATTCAAAGCTGAAAAGTCCACAAACTCAGCCTAATCGCGTAGGCCCTAAAAAGTGTCTTCACTACCCTTCACACTAACTCCCCCAATAAGACCGCAGTAGGCCAATTCAAGTGTTGTACCAATACCGTAGTTTTGGGTCACCTTGTTATGGTATTCATTCATATAACTTGCTTAATTTGAATCCGATTGTTTATGTGCTCTTTTATGCATTTCATTTTTACCGACCTAATCTACTGTATTTACTGTACCATACCATATTTTCATTATTTAAATTATTATTAGTTCAATCACTTATTCTGTGTTCAACTCTGCATATCTCATTAGCCTACCTGAATTAGTGTACTTACTTAACAATTAGACTGTATAACCATTTTTAGTGCTAATAATTAATCAGTCATCTTTAGCATAGTGTAAATACCGTTATATAATTGTTGATCACAATAAATACTGTTATAGAATTGTTAATCACCGTGAACAAATAATTCATTTATTTTTCTAATTAAACACAAAACAACAAAGTAATTTCTCTCTCCTTATTAAATATTGTTTGTTTAGGCTGTAGGCCCAAGCTGATAACCCCTAATTATTCATTTCAATTCATAAATTATAGTGAGCCTACTTTCTTGGCCACATCAAATTGATGATCCGTATGCCCATATATATATATATATATATATATATATATATATATATATACAGGGTGGGTAAAAAAGTGACCCCTTAGAGGTAAACTGTCATATTAAAAAAGTAAGGGGACTAGAGCTCCCAAACTTCATAGATGCTTAACTTTAGCATGTTGTTCGTCTTCATTGAGAAGTTGCTCGATGTGTCCCCCTTTCTGCTATATATATATATATATATATAAAATTAGGGGTCACCAGTTTGGGATACGGCCCAAACAAACAATATTTAATAAGAAGAGAGAAATTACTTTGTTGTTTTGTGTTTAATTAGGAAAGTAAATGAATTATTTCTTCATAGTGATTAACAATTCCGTATACAATAATTGTGATATATTACAATGGCGTTAAGTAAATATAATAATGACAAGAAACACTAATTTAGGTAGGCTAATGAGATGCGCGGCAGTGAACACACAATAATAAGTAATTAAGCCAAGAATAACTGAAGTAATGAAAGTACGGTGTTGTACAGTAAACGGATTAGGCAAGTAAAATGAAATGCATAAATGAGCGAATAAACAAGCAGATACAAATACGGTAAGATAATTGTATACAGTAAAATAATTGGACAGGCCTATTGTAGTCGTAATAGGAGAGTTAGTTTGGCGGTTGTTTGCATATACTTTTGGGAATAGCCCATTCCCTAGGGTGAGGTTACATTATGTAGGCTACGCGGGAATTGTGTAACACGAAGACAAAGGTAGGCTTGTGGCTTGTAGCCTACTAGAAGGGTTGCGGACCTGGGCTTCGAAGGTGATGCATCTGAAGGTGGACTGGTCTTACCGGCGAGAGGATGAGTGTTTAGTAGGGTGGTCCAAAATTTGGGCTAAAATTTCAAAATAGTTGGAAATGCTCTCCACATGGCTGCTCTTATTCCTTTAGATGTGAGGTGATTTTGTGCAAAATATCTGTCGATTCAGTACATAATAAGAGGTCGCTATGATTTTCACATTTTCAATTAATTAATTAGCTAATCATTTTCTACCCACTTCATTTTCAGAGGACTCGGCAGTCACGCCACATTGACTCCGCCCACCTTTCAGAGGTTGTTGTTGTTGGATTTCTTGTATATTGCTGTTTGTGACTCAGATAAATCATATTTACTCATGCATCATTTCAAGTTTAAACTTGTTGGAGGACGGTTCTAAGTTCTTTCAAACTTCACGAGCTTAGGAATAGTATCTCATGTAAGTATTAATTCATATATGAGGGGTCGCGCGTCTTAAGGTACCTAAGGGCCACCACAAGCGAAAACGTGTTTTTGATGGATATCACTATTTTCACCCTTCCTCTATCGCGTGGTTTGGGTTATAATGACCTTACGACACTAGAAGTATGGTTGAAAACCTTATGAAGCGAACTACTTTTTTCACCTCTATCGCCAGCTGGGCTCTGCCCCCCCAGATGTGATGCGCGTCTTAAGGCCCCAATATCCCGTTCAACTGGTGGGAGGTGATGGGGGTGGGGGTGGGACGCTCGGTCTCTGGATGGCGGGAACAGCAGGAGGAGCGCGAGCCAATGAAAACATGGCAGCCACGCCGCGCTGCTTTCTGATTGGCCACCCGCTCCACGCGCCGAGAGGGACACGACACAAACATCCCGCCAGTACCTTAAGACTCGCGTTGCTGTTAGCAGGCGTCCTATGTTCGTGCTCATATTGCTGAACATTGCGTGGATTGTTCTATTCACCCGGCTTCTAGCTATTATCAACGTGTGCAGCAATGTCTCACCGTGATAGTGATGAAAAATCAATGGAATCATTCTGTGCCAGAAATCGCACCCAAAGTTCGGCATAATAAGAAAATAAAAAATAAAAAAATATATATATAAAATATAAAATATGAAAATCTATTCCAAAAACTCATCAACATCTTCATTAGCATACTTAGAACTCTAATTTAGCCAAAAATTAACATTCTAGCTCAATTAATAACAGAGATACTATTGCCAGAATATTGCTGAACTTTGGAGGCGATATCTGGCGAATTTTAATTTTGGCGCTTAGGTACCTTAAGATCGGAATGGGACGTTTTGGCGCCGACGTTCTCGACGTTTTGGCGCCGCCGTTTGGGCGCCACCGTTTGGGCGCCACCGTTTGGGCGCGGAGCCGGTTTGGCGCCGCCGTTAATTAGTATTAAGTATTAAGTAGTAATACTTGGTTATTAACCTGAAGTGCTGTCTGTCTTTTCAGATAAGTTGTGTTGTTGCCCTTAATAGCATAAATGTCTGAAAATATATCAAGTATGAAAGGGAAATAGAAGTTTTCACATAATGGATATTTGTATGTGTTTGATAAATGTAGCAAGCGCGACCCTTCGTTACTTTTTTGGCGGTGCGAGCAAAAGAGTCAGTGTATTATAAGGTGTATATATAATATGGGTACTTTTCCGTTATCTGCCCCCTTGACGATTGGTTAGGTTAAGTCGTGATATTTTTGTTAAAACTAACGAAAATATCACGACTTAACCTAACCAATCGTCAAGGGCGTACAGTTGACCTAACCGGGCAGTGTCGATTGGTTAGATTAAGTTGTGATATTTTTGTTAGTTTTAACGAAAATATCATGACAACCTAACCAATCGTCAACGGGGCAGATAACGGAAAAGTACCCATATTATATATACACCTTATAATACACTGACTCTTTTGCTCGCACCGCCAAAAAAGTAACGAAGGGTCGCGCTTGCTACATTTATCAAACATACAAATATCCATTATGTGAAAACTTCTGTTTCCCTTTCTTACTTGATATATTTTCAGACATTTATGCTATTAAGGGCAACAACACAACTTATCTGAAAAGACAGACAGCACTTCAGGTTAATAACCAAGTATTACTGCTTAATACTTAATACTAATTAACGGCGGCACCAAACCGGCTCCGCGCCCAAACGGTGGCGCCCAAACGGCGGCGCCAAAACGTCCAGCGCCAAAATGTCGGCGCCAAAACGTCCTAGATGGCCTTAAGACGCAGGACCCCTCATTTATATTAATTACACTGGTCAACAAAGATTTTTCATCAGAGTAAAATTTGTGGTGGCTGGATAGCATTTTTCACGCTGATTCCAAAACTGCATTCAGATTTTTTCTAGCACGTATAGTTTTCAAGATGAAGGCATATATATAACTACACAGATTTAACCATTTTAAATAGGCAAAATACTAATATTTCAACATTTGATTGTGTTTATTTTATTGTGTTTTTTTAGTTTATTCATCGTATTTATTTCAATTATCTTAATTATACATCTTATGTATTTCAGGTGTGAGCTTTTACGTCTAGCAGCATTGTGATTCAGGCAACAACGCCGTGCTTTGTGTGTCAAAAGATCAGTCCAGTTCAAGAACTTGTTGTGTCAAGTTGGTGTACATTGTTTAATTTATAGTTTGCTCAGGTCAGTCAACATGCCTCGACAATGTAAGAATGACCCCGACAAGTTCTGTTTCGTATGCGGCCAGTTGACAACTAAAACACAGTGACGAAGTATTACAACCGACATTAAGAAAATATACAAGCTATACTTTGGTTGCCATCTAGGTGACCAAGATAAACCATGGGCGCCACATGAAATCTGTTCTGGCTGTTCAAATGGATTACGTGATTGGCTTAACAAAAAGAAAGCTTCAATGCCATTTGCCATACCCATGATATGGAGGGAGCCGAGAGATCATCATGAAGACTGTTAGTTTTGTAGTGTGAACTTAATGGGGTTTTCTGCCAAGAACAAACACCAGATTGTATATCCAAACTTGGATTCAGCACGTAGACCAGTAAAACATGATGAAACATTGCCCATTCCAATTCCCCCAAGTGATAGGCTAGATTCTATCATAGATGACATGGAAAGTGATGAAAGTGCAACTGGCGTTTCCGGACCATCTACAGAACCAGAGTACACTTTTGAAGGTAGACATTTAGAGCCTAAAAAGTTAACCCAAGGACAGTTGAATGATCTTGTTAGAGACTTATCGCTGTCTAAAGAGAAATCAGAGCTTCTCGCCTCAAGACTAAAGGAGAACAATTTACTTGAGAACAATGTTCGTATTAGTTACTACCGAAAGCGGAATTTTGAATTAACAGCATTCTTTTCAGTAGACGGTCCTCTCTGTTATTGCCATGACATCAATGGACTATTTACAGCCATATCTCAGACGTATGTGGCATCTGAGTGGCGCCTCTTTATTGATTCGTCGCAGAGAAGCCTGAAAGCAGTTTTTGCATAATGGTAATATAATGCCATCCATCCCCATTGCCCATTCCGTCCATCTAAAAGAGACATATGACAATATGGATATACTACTTAAGGCAATCAAATACGACAGTCATCAATGGAATATTTGTGGAGATCTAAAAGTTATAGGAATGCTTATGGGTATGCAGTCAGGATTCACAAAATTTTGTTGTTTCCTTTGCCTGTGGGACAGTCGCGCCACTATAGAACATTACACCAAAAGTGACTGGCCACTTAGGTATACATATGTCCCAGGGATAAGCAATGTCCAGTCTGTCCCTTTAGTGGATCCCCAAAAGATCTATCTGCCACCTCTTCACATTAAACTTGGTTTAATGAAGAATTTTGTTAAAGCAATGGGTAAAGTCAATTCCGAAGGGTTCCAATACCTTTCAAGGAAATTTCCGAAGGTTACTGCAGCAAAATTGAAGGAAGGAATTTTTGTTGGGCCACAAATAAGGGAGGTTTTGAATGACACTGAATTTGAAAAAGTCCTAAGTCCGCTGGAATTGAAGGCTTGGCTGGCGTTCAAATGGATATGTGAAAATTTTCTTGGAAGCAACAAGTCACCTGCGTATAAGGATGGAGTCAAGAACCTCCTTGATGCCTTCAAAGAAATGGAGTGTCGAATGTCGTTAAAAATTCACTTCCTGCATTCCCACTTAGATTTCTTTCCTGAAAACCTTGGTGCAGTGAGTGACGAGCAAGGAGAGCGCTTCCATCAAGATATTCAGATGATGGAGAAGCGCTACCAAGGATATTGGAATGAAAGCATGATGGCGGACCATTGTTGGATGCTGTATCGTGACAATCCAGGCCAAATTTACAAAAGGAAATCACACTCACAGCGCTTTTAATAAAATAATGTATATATTCTTTATTTATAAGTACATTGAATAAGGTATACGATGTATTTGTTGTTTAGCATTCCTAAGTGTGATCTATACATCCATAAATTTTCTTATAGCAATATAAAAAACTTAAAAATATCAAAACCAGTGTATCTATATAACTCTACGTGCTAGAAACAAAATAAAACCAGATTCGGAATCAGCGCGAAAAATGCATTAAGAAAAGTGTGATCATGTTTGTGATGAGAAAAAAAGTTTCATTTTGTTGGCCAGTGTTATTAATTCATATTTAAAATTATTAATTCATATATATAATTACAGTATTAATTCATATATATTAAGTATTAATTCATATGTATTATACTTATTCAGTATAAATATATATATATATATATAATTATGTTCTTTATATGTTCTATCATTGCCTTCTTCCCTGCCTCCCACTGAAGAGGAGAGTTGTTCGATTACGCCTCGCTTGGTACGCAGTTCCCCCCCCTTCCCACCGAAGAAGGAGAGGCACGCGCGGCCGTCAGGGTATAAACACCGCTAACAGACCCTCACCAAGCCACAGAGTATGGGAGGGGCCTCCTATCCCCCCAAAGGTTGTGCCACCTATCCCCCAGGCAGGCGAACCCTGCCTCAGGGAGATCGAGGGAGCAGGACGGGTGGGTAACTGTTAATAGGCGCCCGTCCCAAAAGTCTTCTCAACCGGTCTCCGCGGCGAGGCCACCGATGGAGAATCTCACCCTATTTGTGTCGCGAATTCAGCTCTCGAACGAGGCAAGCGATATTCGACACATGATAGAAGAAATCATTGGTGAACACAGTATAGTGATAATTAATAAACTAAACACGAAATCTCCGTATTATAACTCTTTTAAAGTAATAATTAAAGGTGTAAATGCGCATTTCAACTCGTATAATATGAGTCAATGGCCAGACGGTATTTTTGTTAAGGAGTTTATTCACTTTTCCAGGAGATTTGATAACAGGCAAAATAATAATAATAACAATAATAATAATAATAATAATAGGCGCCCTAACGGTAATGCCTGAAAGTTGTACTGTGTATAATAATAATAATCTTACTAATAATAAATTTTCTATCAGTCATGGCGTATAACTTGTTGAAAATAGTCTCATATAATGTAAGGTCAATGAGGAATTCAAATGCAGATGTTCATAAAATCTGCGACAGTGCAGATTTGATACTCCTGCAGGAGCACTGGCTACCTAAGCAAGAGCTAAAATTCCTCTCTACCATCCATGATGACTTTATGTACCATGCGTCATCAGCAGTAGACTTGTCAGATGAATTAATGTACGGTAGGCCTTTTGGTGGTGTTGCTTTCTTTTTAAGGAAAAATTTGTCAAAACATATAAGATTTTTAACAAGCGATAACGTAAGGTTGTTAGGCATTGAATTACAAGTGAACAATGATTGCGTATTAATTGTAAACTGCTATTTACCATACAACAACGGCAGTAATCTAGATGAATACATTGATTTGCTGTACAAAATTAAGTCATTATCAGATAACCCCAAATATTCTCACTGGATAATAACACTGGTATGCATATGAAATTGTTTTGTCTGCTGTGAGGGTTTTTTCAACTCATATTATATAATTCGACCATGCTGAATTCGAAAATGACATTGGTTTTCCTCAATCAGGTCAGGTTTTTTCTCTATTGGCCATTTATTATAAGTCCAATTTCATCCCCAAATTTATTGATTCTTTTAGCTTAAACACTGTAGATACGAGTAATATTATAAGAACACTCGTGAAAAATGAAAACATTGTGTGAATAAATACTTTTATTCATACAATGAATATGGAAAAAAGTTTATTGAGGAAGGAATGAAGTTTTTTTGGCTTTCCGTCTGTGTTTTTCTTCGGGCACGTCTCGCTTCAAACACCAGCAATAGTCCGCCAGCATATTGATATCCCAGTTTCCCTGGTACCTCTCTTCCATTATTTTGATATCTTGGTGAAATCGTTCACCCTGTTCCTCACTATAATCCCCGCAATTTTCAGGAAAATAGTCCAAGTGGGACCACAAAAAGTGCATTTTTATGGACATGCGCGACCCATGAGCTTTGAAAGCTTCCATCAAGTTTTCGACAACGGACTCGTATTCTGGACTTCTACGCTTGCCAAGAAAATCAGTGACAACTGATTTGAATGCCTGCCAGGCATTCTTCTCAGTTGGAGTCATTGCGTTTTCGAACTGAGTATCCTTGATCAAAGTTCGAATTTGAGGACCATCAAAAACCCCAGCATTTAGTTTAGCATCAGATATATGAGGAAATTTACTCTCGAGATATCGGAATGCTGAACCCTCCTTATTCATTGATTTGATGAAATTTTTCATCAAGCCCATCTTAATATGAAGTGGTGGGAGCAAAATTTTTGTTGGTGGTACAAGGGGCACTGAAACGACATTATGCGACCCAGGTTCAAAATTCTCTCTGGATGCCCATTCACGCTGTGCATAGTGCTTCTCATCCGCTCGGCTATCCCATTTGCAGAGGAAACATGGGTATTTCGTGTATCCCCCTTGCATTCCCAATACAAATGCCACAATCTGAAAAAAAATGAAAATATTTAAAGAATTTAGAGAATTTGTTCTATCAGATAAAAAAATCTATGCATTGGACTGTATCACTTCTGTGGGGAAGTTAAGTGTTCTTATACGCTCTCAAATAACCTTTGGAAAAACAACATAGTCAATAGCAATAGTTTACTTATGATATTAGTATTACCTTCAAATCTCCACAGATCCTCCAGTTATGTTGGTCGTATACGAGAGCATCCAGTAAAATTTTCATGTTATCGTAGCTCTCAGTAAGTTGTACGGAATGTGCTACAGGGACTGATGCAACCCTATTCCCAATGTTGAGAAGTACTGCTTTCAAACTTCGTTTAGACGAGTCTATAAATAGCCTCCATTATGATGCGTTATATGGCAGGCCCAAGGATTCGATTAGCCCCTCAACATTGCAGCAGTACACTAAGGAAGAGGTATTTTCGTGCACTGCAAAAAACTTGCGGAATTCTTCCTCTCGTTTCCTATACCAGGAGAATGTTGTTCCCGGAGCCAGCAAGTTGTCCTCTCGAAGTCGTGAGCCCAAGATCTCGGCAGCTAATTTGGAAAGTCCTAAATCCCTGGTAAGATCATTAAGTTTGGCCTGGTTGCGAGGCCTCGGCTCATTTGAAGCGGTATTTTGAGGTATATACGACTGGGACTGGTCATTGGCATTGGTCATTGATTCATCATCAGAATCATCGAAGTCCAGGGTTTGAGGTGGGTCGGGTATTGGAATTCCAGGACCATGGGGTACAGGTCTCATAGCAGAAGGAATGTCAGGGTATACAACAATGTGTTTATTCTTCTTGTTAACTCCTGAAAATAGAAACACAGAAACATGGATATAAAACTTGCATATGAAATAGAAGAAGCATTCAAACAGTGGCGGCTCGTGAGGGAAGGCTGCGGTCTGTAAGATATGAAATAGGTCGATGGAGTCTGTATATTTTCTTTCTTTTTCATTCATATTGTCCCTTCGGGGACAATATGAATGAAAAAGAAAGAAAATATACAATCATTGTACAGTATATGTAAATGTAACTTGTATAACAATATGTATGTGTAAATGTATTTTCTATAACAATATGTATATGTAAATGTATGATTACCATTATGGTGAATATTATGCTATATATGGTGAATATTACATTATGGTGAATATTATGTCAAGTTTCATACGAGGATTTCAAAATATTTAAGAAAATAAATTTATAAGCCCACCTTGGAGGTTTATCATGCAGAAATAGCAATCTGTCACGTGATCCTTTCCTTCTCTCCAAATCATGGGAATTCCAAAAGGCAAAGATTTCGCTCTGCCTTTGTTCCATCTTCTCAAATTTTCAATGCACGTCTTGCAGCACATATGAGGGGCGAAATTTTTGTCCTGGTCCCCTAGCTTAATTCCAAAGTATGCTCTATACATTGTCTTCACAAATTTAGTGATTTGGGACTGGTTATTTGGCATGGTAACCGTCCCACATATGTAGCAGAATCTATTGGGATCATTTTTACACGCTCTATTCATTATGAAATATTTTATCTATATGCCTGAGAAGTAGAAAAAGATATTATACAAGTGAAACAAGTGATGATAGCGGTTACTGTTCCAATTCCGCTTTGACAAAATCACGAAAAATTCTATTTTACTTATGAGGCCATAGACGGATAACCTGAGCTGATTGAGAAAAACGCATTGCAGATTCGAAATCAGCAGGAAAGACTCTATAAGAATCACTTACAAAACCCTTGACAGCAAAATTGAGGCATACCAGTGTAATGGGGGCTTTAACCTACATGTGAACTCGGAATTCTTTGGAGAATTGAGTAACATGTGCGAGTCGGCCAATTTAAGTATAAGTGATGTAGATGTATTATGGGTAGCCAGTGGTAATTTTACATACGTTAGCGATATGAGTGGTACCACCAGGTGGATTGATCATTGTCTCACTAGTAATAATCTGAAGGATCGAATTGTTAGAGTTCATATTTTGCATGATTTCCTTCTTCCTGATCATAGACCATTAGAAATATTAATTAACGTTACCAATTTATGCGCAACACGACTTAACAAGAACTCAATAGGTAAGAATAATCGCCTCGATTGGTCCAATGTTAATATGCAGCAGAGAATAGAACAAAGAGAACATATCACCTCTTTAATAATTTAGAAATTTTGCACCTTGCCTGTAATAATCCTTGCTCAAATAATTCTCACTGTAAACTCATAGATAGGTATTATAGTAAGATAATATCCCTGTTAAGAGAAGCAGGAAGCCCCTTGATTAAATCTTACAACTATCATACTAAGGTTATTCCTGGATGGAATGATTTTATTGCCCCCCTGAAGAGGGATTCGAAAGACGCCTATGATTTGTGGTGCTTTCATGGTACACCCAGATTAGGACCAGTATACGTAAATATGTGTAAAAGTCGGGGTCAGTATAAGGCGGCCATAAGGCGATGTAAACAGGTAGAAGAGTCTATTCGAGCATCAAAAGCCTGTGAAGCTCGCATAAATAACGATAATAAAATTTTTTGGAAATTTGTTAAGAATCAAACGGGTGTCAAAAATGTCCTCCCTCCGACAGTCGATGGGGTATCGGGGGAGGAGGAAATTGCAAAGCTGTGGAAAAACCACTACTCTAACATTCTTAATAGTGTGAGTAGGGGTAATCTTAAGATAGATAGCAGCGAAACGATTGTGGGAGGGACAAGGGAAAATATTTTGATATCATTTTCTGAAGTAAAGAGGTTAATTAAAGAGTTAAAGACTGGTTCTGCGTCAGGGGTAGATGACTTATCGAATGAGCACTTAAAATATGCAAATGACGTAGTATGTCTGCATATATCATTGCTCCTATCAGCCATGCTTGCTCGTAGCTATATCCCTGCAGAGTTCATGAGGGTATATATCTTGCCCCTGGTCAAAAATAAGTACGGAGACATTCTGTCCAGCAATAATTACAGGCCTATTGCTGTCGCTTCCTGCTTCTCGAAACTACTAGAAAAACTCTTGTTACTCCGATTAAATGATTTCCTATTGTTGGTTTTCGTCGTCGTCGTCGTTGGACCTAGGCAAGATACGGCTTGGGACCGTAGCGCATCTATCCGGTATAGGTTAACCTGGATGATGTAGCCATAAGCACTGCCGCTGGTTAAGTGCCAACCAGTGATTATCTCACTAGCCGTATTGAGTCCGTTAGGCGAAACTGCGACAGTACCAAGGATGGAAAATATAACCCTTGGATTTCTATTATTTATTTGCAAAATGGACATGGTATTAGATTAAAATAATTATTTGAATATAAATAATTAACTGACAATTGTGATATATAATTAATTATGTTTACATACAATAAAATAATACAGTATACATAAAATTAGTATTAATGTGGTTTACAATTGAATTATGATGGGTAACTAATTTAAAATGTATTTATAGCTATTCCGAAATTCAAGACGGTAAAATTAACATTTATCTTGAAACTAAAATAAGAGTATTCACTACACTATGGACATCCCCTAATCAGTTTGGCTTTAAGAGGTCCCACTCAACTGACCTCTGTATCTATGTACTTAAAGAAACAATATCTAAATACATTGACAGTAATTCAACCATTTATAGCTGTTTCCTTGATATAAGTAAGGCATATGATAGGGTGAACCACAATATTTTATTTGCAAAACTAGAAGACAGGAAGGTGCCCATGTACATATTAAATTTATTGAAATTTTGGTATTCCCACCAATCTTTCACTGTTAGGTGGGCAGCAATGTACTATCCGAGTGTTTTGCCTCCTCTTGCGGGGTGAGACAAGGCTCCTTGCTCTCCCCTATGCTGTTTAATGTGTATATTGACGGATTAATTGCTTCACTTAAAGAGGCAACAGTAGGATGTTGTATAGATAACACAAAGATAAATAACTTAGTTTATGCCGATGATATGGTGTTAATAAGTCCCTCTGTTAAAGGTCTGGATCGGCTACTAAATGTCTGCGAAGTGTATTCGCAGAAACATGATATTCTTTTTAATGTTACAAAAACTAAGGTTATGCAATTTCATCCTAAAAGCTGTAATTAGCCAGCTGATATAAGGTTTAAAATGAATGGTGAAGTAATTGAGGAAGTACAAGAGTTTAAGTATTTGGGTCAAACTATTACCAGCTCCTTGAGTGATGACTCGGATATAAGAAAACAATCTCGAAGCCTGTGTGCTAAAGCGAATATACCATAAGGAACTTTCTTCTGTACAAGTGAAGCTAAAGACACACTCTTTCGTACTTTCTGCAGTAATATATACGGTCAGCAACTCTGGGTGAATTATAAAAAAAGTTCTGGCAGAACCCTAAATTTGCTGTACAACACGTCTTTTAGACTCTTACATAAATTACCGTCGAGATGCTCAGTTTCGCAAATGTTTGCTACCCGCAATGTCCCGCGCTTCCCGGAGGTAACAAGACGTGCTGAACACAGTCTAATGCAAAGAATTAAAAAATCAACCAACCCGATCATCCAAGCTATCCATGAGTCCTGCCATTTATCCTCTAAGCTATGGACTTCTTGGCACGAAAACGTCTGTCTGTAGCTCCACTTAACTTCGACATTGCAGTATTATTTCTAATCAATTGTATATATTTCTATCCTTAGTATATGAACTGTCATTGTATTAATAATATTTGTTATATGGACTATAGTCTTAGGGCGGGTCATACTATGCATTTTTTTTAAATCAATGGAGAGGGGTGTTCAATGACATATTTTGGTGTATAGAACACAATTCTGAAGAAAATATTTAATTCTGATAACCCTAACCTACATCATTTTGCAGTTGATTATTATTAAATTGTTGATTATTTTACTATTGTAGTTACCCCAGAATATGTCTTCTCACGTTTTCTATCATGGCTGCTCACGTTATCTCTCATAGAGCATTGTTCTAACTAATTCATATAAACACATATAATGTAATTCATATAATAATAATAAAATTTAAATACTCAAATAAAAAGGTGTGCCATTCCACTTAATTGTAATTATCATACAGATTGGTATATGAAATATTTTGACGGTTTTCTGGCGTGCATAAGGCCATTTTCTGAGCCACCTTTCTCAGAGGCTAGAATGTAACGTTTCAGAACATTCTAAAACGTTTTGTGAAATATTTGAAGTGACTCATGATTTATGAAGCTATTTTATCACCTCGGCTTGCAGTGAGGGGATAGATTTAATGATTATCTACTGATATTTTTTTTGTTACTGTTCACATGTGAGTATTATTCTGTTATATTTTAGAAAAATCTATTTCTACGCATATTATAGTGATACATTGAGCAAAATTTAATTAACAACTTTGATTTGAGCTAAAATTAGGTGGTTCATTTTTAGTAAACTGAGCAGTATGAGGCCTATTTCAATGTTCTAAAGAATATTTTTAGGATGTGTTTCTTTAGTTTTTTTAGAGTACATGAACAAATTATTTGCATTACAGACAACAGATAAATTAGCATTTTATAACATTTTGAAACCAAAAAAGCATAATGTGTTTAGCATTTGCAGATAAATTTGTTCTTGCCCATTTCAGCTCTTTTTTTAACCAAGAATTTTGCGCTGAAAAGAGTTAATACCTGTCTGTAGTGGATACTTAACTGTTGTATTATTGTTTTTATTTCAGTGTGAACTCATTAAGAAAATGGCTCAAGTCAGAACAAGGACGAAATCAAGTTCTCATCTGAGTAATCTTGTTGGCACTGGCCGGGAGCTGTTGGTGTCTGAACTGCCAACTGTGAGGGATATCCTGAGGTATGGCATCTACTTGAGGAAGCAAAGTGAAGATGACAGGAGGAACTACCCAGTGGACAAGCTGGTGAGTGACATCTACCCAGGTCTGATTTGTCAGTGGAGCAAAGCTAATGCTCTTTTCAAGCCACCTGTTATCAATGAAAAAGTGACCATCATGTCCAAGCTCAAGGAGGTCTGGAATCAGGCAGTGAAGTTTTCTCTTGGGAAGGGCAAACTTGATGCCAAAGAGAGGTTCATTATCAAGTTAGACAAGTTCTTTGAATTTTGACTTGCAAGTGTCAGATTACCAGTTGTGAGGGGGGAGGCTGTGAGGGCTGTGTTATCCAAGCCCACGTTAACTGTTCCTGCAGCAGAGAGAAAAAGATTCCTGTGAAAGATCTTGCCTACATCAAGGGACAGAAAGAGAAGGTTGAAAGTAAGGGACCCCACCAAATAGGGGGTCCTGATCTACCAGAGCACAAGAGACAGGTGAGGACATTGAAAAGGCAGTGGATGGAAAGGAAGGCAGAGAAAAGGAGAAGGAGCAAGGAGGAAAGTGCTGCAGTAGCAGAGAAGGCAGCCAGGAAGGATGTTAAGAGATTTTTGGCAGATGGTGATGAGGATCTGGAATTGGAGAGAAGTGGTGATGAAGATGAGTTTGTTCCTGAAGTTGAGCTCTTCCCTCAAACTGACCCTGAGCCAGCAGCTTCGGCAAAGGTACAGAAAAACTATGATGAGATTCAAAACATTGCCCTTGCTAGTGTAAGGTATGGCATAGGGCTGAGGCCAACTGCAGCGATAGCAACAGCAGCTCTGATTGACGAAGGAATCATCACAGAAGACAATACAAGTAAAGTGATTGATAAGAGCAAGGTCAAGAGAGCACAGGAGAAGTTGGTGAGAGAGCTGGGGGAACAGTTCGAGAAGAAGTGCAGGGAGGAGGGGGGGGATCTCTTGCATCCTCTTTGATGGGCGGATTGACCTAACCAATGTGATGATGGAAGCTGAGGGCAGTGACCAGTCTTTTCCAGCAAAGATCAAGGAAGAACACTATAGTGTTGTTAGTGAGCCTGGCAGCTACTATCTGTTCCACTTTACCCCAGAGAAAGCAACTAAAGAGGAGTCACATGCGGAGAAGATTGCTAAGGTCCTGTTTGCCTGGCTGAAAGAGAGGGGTGATGATAAGACCTTGTTGGCCATTGGAGGAGACTCAACAAATGTCAACACTGGTGTGAAAGCTGGAGTAATGCGGAAGCTGGAGCTGCACCTGGGGAGAAAGCTGGTCTGGTTGGTGTGCAACCTGCACACTGTTGAACTTCCCCTGCGCCATCTCATTGTTGACCTTGATGGCCCTACTCTGTCAGACAAAAAATTATCCGGGCCAATAGGAAAGCTCCTTGATTCTGCTACAGACTTTGATATCAATCCAAACTTCACCCGAATCTCTGTTGGCCCTCCACTGATCAAGCTTCCTGACAAGGTCATTCAAGATCTCTCAACTGATCAATACTATGGCTATAAAATTGTCTGTGCAGTCAGGGATGGAGTACTTCCTGCAGGGCTGGCTCTGTTAGAGATAGGACCAGTAAACCACAGCCGCTGGCTCACCACAGCGAACAGACTTCTCAGGCTCTGGGTGTCAAAGCACGGACTTAAAGGAAAGAACCTGAAGATTCTGCAATTCATTGTGGAATTCATCATTGGAGTGTATTACCCATGTTGGTTCAACGTGAAGGTCAAGCACTCCTGGATCGAAGGGCCTAGGCACATCCTCTTTCAGCTGGACTGCCTCAAGTCCCAGAGAAAGGAGGTGCTGGATATTGTGATGCCAACTGTGAGAAGATCTGCTTGGTATGCCCACAGTGAAGTCATCCTCCAAACACTACTCTGCTCTGAGGATCAGAAGGAGAGGATTGAAGGGGTGGAGAGAATCCTGGCCATCAGGGGAGAGGGGGACCCGGACACTCAGCTGGGGGACTCCTCTGTTAGGAGCAGAAGGAAACCTGACATCAATTGTGATGTTTCCAGCATCGGTGACTTGATCAGCTGGTCAGAAGGTGTGTCAGAGCCATCTCTCACCTGCTCTCTAAGCACCTCAGAGGTGAAAAACTTCATCAACACCCCCATGGAGGTGCGCAACTGGCCTTGCCACACACAAAGCATTGAGAGGGTTGTTAAAATGGTGACTGAGGCTTCTGCTAAGTACTTCTCACAGGAAAAGAGGGATGGAGGGATCAGGGCTCAGGAGACCAGCAGGAAGCTGATGTCCAAGTCTGAGTCAAAGCAGGATTTGTGCAACCTGGCAAAGTTCAAGATGTCAGGAGAATGATCTTTGTAATTATATCCAGTGATATACATGCAGTTCACCTATTAATAAATATATGTAAAGTTGATTTGGCCTTGTCAATATAAATGATTTACCTTATATCTTTTAATATATTATAAAGGGGTTCAAAAGGGTAAAATTGGCAATTTAGAAATACAAAATGATGTAGGTTAGAGTTATCCTATCCAAAAAAGAAGCTCATATTTGAATTCCCCATGTAAAAACACATAATTAGGCACCCCTGATGGTAGGATTTCCTTCAGATTCATGTTGTCACCTGAGTACGACCCGCCCTACAGTATAGTCTGCCAATAAACCTTTTCATTTCATTTCATTTCATATGCAAATTTATAACTGGTAAAGATGTCGCTATTAAATTAAATGATTAAAATTGTAAGGTATATATCTTACGTCTCTTGAAGTTTATTATTTACTTATTCTTAAATATATATTTTTTAAATTTGGCTATCTTCATATCCATCAACCACTAACCACTGCAACCAATTTTTTTACTTTATTTATTTATTTTGACTGCAATTTTTAACTTTAACACTTATATAATTGTGCTTTGGTGCTAAACAGTTAGTGCATTATTTTCTCTCATTTTTCAGGTTATGGCTAGAAGTACTCGCTCATCTGCAGAAACGTGGGTTCTAAGAAAGCCCAGCAACGAGTTATCAACTGCAAGGCTACCCACATGTGGTGATGTGCTTCGGTTGGTTCAGTTTCACCACCATGAACAGTCCAAGACCTTGAAAGAAAGCTACAACTTGGCCTGCACAGAGGCCCTGCAAGTATGGCAGAGAGCAAGGATTCCTACACAGCGAGTCGATTCCTGCGTTAGGAAGCTGTCAAAGCTGTACAAAGTGTTCCTTGCGTTGAAGAAAAACCGCAAGACGCAGCTACAAAGCTACAGAATGAAAGAGAGCATGTTCCAAGAGACTCTTTCAGAGCTTTTCGACGTTGCCTCGAAGGATGCCTTGAAGGTAATAGAAAATGACGAAGATCGCCAATTCCTGATGATACAACGAGAAGACGTCTTTTCCTGCAGTATGGCAGGCCCTGACAAGATTAATTTTGCCAAGGAATACCGCAAGAGATGTCGACAGGAGAAAGATGCTGACAAAGCTCTAAGGTACAAAGAAAAAGAGGCTGCATTCCAGGCTGGAGCTGCTGCTCTTCCATCATCCAGCACATCCACTTCATCCTCTGAAGAATTCAACGCTGAAGACGATGATTAGCGTCCGTCGACTTCGACCGGAAGATCAGATGTACACTCTCATCCTCCGAAACGAAGCAATATTTTCACATCACCAGATGTGGTTGCTGCTCTTGATCGCGTCAACCTTCCCGATCGAGGAGCAGTATTCGTTGCTGGATCAGTCGCTCAAGCCATGGGCTATGATATTTCTACAATGACTCTTTCACGCAGCTCCATCCGTCGTTCAAGAAGGCAAGCAAGGCAGGCAGCAGCCAAATAGGATCGCTGCAGAAGGATTCCTTCATGAAGTCTTCAAACAACCTATTCAGAGATCGAAAGATGTTCCAGCTTCAAGAGGAAATGATCCAGTACTTCACAAAGGTACTGGAGTCTTGACAATCGCGTGATGACTACGAGGAATTGCTATGACTCTGCCTCACCTTCCTCGAGTGCCGTGATGAGAAAGAAGTCAAGGTCCGCGCTCCAAGACCAACTCACCATGCACGCTGGATGGCCAAGGCCATCTACGTCATCAAAATTTATCTGTTCAAGCATCAACTACAGCTGACAGCACATGAGACGGAGAATATCACCGAGCTCTCTTTGTTTATCGCCTTGGTCTACGCACGTTTTTGGAACGAGGCTCCGTCGGAATCAACCCTCCTTTCAACGATATTGTGCTTCTTAAAATCTTGCAAAAGTACCCAAATCAGACCATTTCTAAAGCAGCATCCACAGCTCTTCAACGGCACCTGTGGTATCTTGGAGAGCATCTCATCGGCCTTGCATTCTTCGATCCTAGAGTCGATGCCGAGACCAAACGGAAGATGGTCGTAAACCTCCAACGTAACGAGAATACCACTGTTACTCGTCGATTGAAGCTTGAAGGAAACATTGAAGATTTGAATTTGTATGAAATGGTCACCAAAAGGACCCTGGGAATCTTCAATCTGTTAAAGAAAGAAGGAAAGAAGGCAGCGGAGGATACCTTCCCTAGGACCGATCCGAATTCCTGGACGGAGGATGATTGCTTTCAAGAGTTTCGACGCATAGCGATCAACCTAAAAGTTGTCAATGATTCGGCGGAGAGGGGTATCGCCCTTATCAAGGCATATAATATATATTTGACAAAGGATGAAGAACAAAAACAATTCATCCTCCGATTAGTAACAAAACATCGCCAAGACTACTCATCGTCTTCGAAGGAGTCAGTGATGAAGCGTTAATCTAAGTAATGATGTATATTATAAACGAATGATAAATGTAATTTTCTATCAAACATATCGTTTTTGTTCTTTAAAAATTAATCTGTTTTCTTTAAGAGTTATTCTGTCTTCTAAAAAAATAAGCTGGCTTCTTTGAGATTTAATCTGTTTTCAAACAAATAAACTAGTATTTGCCCTTGTTTTTTCATTTTTTAACGCAGAAGATCAATCTACTAGAAAATGAGTTGTAAAATGAAATTCATAGCGATCAGTAAATATCATTCAATTAGGCTGAAATTTGGCATGGAGATGTTTGATAGATATAGGAACAGGAGCAACTATGTGGAGGTAAAAAATTACAAAATTTTATATTTTGGACCACCCTAGACTGTTTAGAGCCGGTAGAGACTTGTTGAAAAAGGGGCCAGCGGAAAGTCCTATAGCAGTGATGTTGCTTCTTGCAGGATGAAATTGTAGAGGGCCTCACTCGATGATAGACTTCGTGTATGCTCGACCGGAGCCTTGAAGAAAAACCGGGGCGCTCTCCGGCGAAGGCCAGAGAGCGGGTGGTGTCACGAGTGGTGTTACTGACGAAGGCGCTGAGAGTGAGATGTAACGACAAAACGAGAAAATGGCAAGTGAGAGTGATTTGAGAAAGAAATCGCATTTTATAGGCCTTGGTGACGTCTTCTGATGGCCATTTCGGGAAACACCACAAAATCTGTGTTTCATGCCCACGTGTATATCCTTTGTTTTGATTCCATGATGTTTGAGAACGGCGAGGAAATGAATTTCTGGTCGGTCTCTACAAGTAGTCCCCTCCCAGAGACTGCACAGGAACGATACTAAGAAGAATTGCTATTTCGTAGCGAAACTGACGAAGCCATTCCGAGTTCCGATGCTGGGCCTAGTATTCGGTGGGATTCCTGTCGCAGGAAGGAGTGAAGGGTCATCTCTGACTGAGGAGATGGTCAGAGGAGGCGCTGCTGTAGTAGGGTTGAAAGTAAGCACTATAATAATGATAATGGTTAATTGATAAGTTAATGATGAAGATTATGCTGATGGTTGTTGATAAGGCTGGGGTCACCATGATCTTTTCAAATCAAATAATGTTATTAATTAGGTTGATTGATAAAATGAGTTTTCTTTCTTTATTAAACAAAATAAATGATTTATGAATGAGACAAAATATAAATTGGTTGTTTACAGTTGAAACTACATGTGCACTTGAATAACTTCAATATAATAATGACTTCAGTATTAATAACGCGCGAGGTAATGCGAGGTAATGATTAGTCTTTATATAAATTTAGGTGAATGACACCAGACCAAAGTGGGGTCTACACGATGATGTTTACATGATGTTAGCTTTCGTGTCACTGGTTCTTCGGAGAGAGAGGTCGAGGTGCGATGTCGGCGTCCTACTCGAGAAGACCTTGTAACGAGGTTGAGGTGTGAGGCAAAGCATAAGGACATGCCTTGAGTGAATCCTCGCGATGTGACGTCATCTTAGTTGTACTTGTGTAACGTCATCTTCGTCATGTTTGTGTTGATGTAACATCGCTAAAATATTTGAAAACGTCTCTGCCACTACATCTATATATATATATATATATATATATATATATATATATATACACCTCGTAACAGTTCCGTGCGTTGGTCTCTCTTCACACGAAGGTGAAGCTGGTGGCCCCGCCTCTAGGCCTAGCTTGGGGGGGGGAGAGGAACGAGATGTTCTTGCGCTCTCCACCACACATACCAGGTATACCTGGCTCATCTGGTAACGTCCTGAGCCAGGCATCTAGTCTTCTTTTGAAGACATCAACTTTGACCCCTATCACGTTTCTGAGGTCCTTTGGAAGCTGGTTAAAAAGTTTTCGCCTTCTGACAACTAAGTTGTTTTCGTTCAGTATTAAAGAGGTCCCTTGTCGGGCCTTTAATTTGGGAACACTACACATTCTGCCTCTCCTATTTTCCAGTGTTGTTTGGATGATAATTAGGTTTAGTTTGAGGTTTCGTACCAGTTTTTCGATCACTTTCTATTTGTATATTTTGGTGTACCTCTCTCTTCTTCTTCTTTCCAGGGAGAACAGAAGTAGTATAGCAGCCAAAAGGTAGAGTGCAATGCAATTGCATGCACCACCACCTTGCAACATTGCATGCAACAGGTGAGAGAGTGGTTTAAACTCCCAGCCCCCCCACCCAAAAAATATATATATGTGAATTGTATGTATGTGGGTGAGTTTGCATGTAAGTTCTTAAAGAGAAACAAAACTTCCTTTATATATACACAATTGTATACATGTGGATATGATCTCCAAGGGGAAGAGGGTAAACTAACCTGGTAGCTCAGGCCCACAAAAGTATATATATATATATAATATATGATTTATATATATGTGGGTGTCTATAGAAAAATAAAACAAAACTCGTACACACGTAAAAGAATTAACACAGTTTTATCATAAAAAAATACACACGAACAAGCCTTCCTTAAAATACCTCCAAATTCACAACATATATATATATATATATATATTATATATATATATAAGGGTGCTTTTATCATATCGGGGTGAAAACGCAACAAATTTTTTGAGTTTTGAACGTTTTATTTTATGAGGACGATTAGCAAATGCTGTATGCAAAATTTCATTCACATGAAATGATATTTAGAGGTTGCGCAAGCAACGTTTAGAAAACAGATTGTATAAATTGTTTAGCTCACGTTTTTTAACAGTTAACATTACAAATTAGTTGTGCTACTGATGCTACTAATATCATATTTGTTTTACTAATGCAGTATATTTGTAATATACATATCATACAATTCGGTACATTACATTGGTAATATAGATTATGTTTAGTATACATCTTTACTTGAAACTTTTAAAAAGTAAGTCGCTTTTAATGGCCTTTGGAAAAGCATCGCAGTGATCTTCCACTACTTGTAATAAATATTGTTGTGGCTCTTCATTTCTTGTTAGTGAAGTGTTAAACTCCTGAATAAGAGCTACTCCTCTCTCTGCTAAATCATTCACAGGTTTTATATTAAGTACTGCCTTTCGGGCAACCTGAAAATCATTGTCATCTTCCCAAGTGCTTAGATCTTTCTCTAGAAATGTAGAAGGTGCAATAAGAATCTGAAACAAGTCATTGGTTCGAGCATTTACAAAGCTTTCCACTCTTAATTCCGTTATATTTGAGGTATCTGAAATCATCACCCGACGGGGTGGGTCTTCCGATCCAACTTTACCGGTGATTGCTTCAACCATTCTTCGCACTAGCAACCCTCACTAGCAACACACACACACTGGAGAACCGAAAAACAACTGTCATCAGACCACCTGCCCATCATCATTACATCACGTTCTACACTCTGCCCCAACAGTCTTAGTCACACTTACAGAAATTACAAGAAAGCTGATTGGGAACAGTTCAAAATACAGACTGAGGAACAATTCACCACATTAAACAGCACACTCGTCATAAACATCAATACAACACTCAAGACATTTAATCAGATCATCAATAATGCAAACAAGTACATATCCAAGGGCAACATTAGGAAATACAACCCAAATTACACTAGACAAATAGTCCACCTCATACGGCAAAGTAACAACCTCAAACATAACGCAGAAACACCACACACAGAAGCCATAAAACAGCAGATACAATAGCTCAACACAGAAATAAACAACAAACTCAAAGAAAAAACAAACAGAAACATTTAGGGAATTCATAACACTAAACCACTCCACAGATACATCCAGGTTATACAAGATTATAAACAGCATTACCCACTCTAACAGCGGCATTCACACCTAACACACGGCTATCTGTAGCAGCCAAAATAATATCCTAACATATACACAACAAGCTAACATTCTAGTTAATCACTACGCAAAGTTAAGTCACTTAAAGAGAGACAACAACCAGAAACACGCAGACAGACAAACAGCCAGACACAAGAAAACCTACAGACTCGACACGACCATTACACCCTTCAATACAGACCAGACCACCAAGGTCATCAAAAACATTAAAAATTCGAAGGCTACTGCACCAGACAATTATATATATAGTTTTATACGGCTTTAGGGTCAGAAATTGAGAAGAAAATGTAAAAAAATGAAAATTTTTGCCTTTTAATTTTCTATTTTTGTACAAAAGCATAGTAAATTAGGTATCAATGAATAGCTATTTTAATTTTCTATTAAAAAATGTACATAGTCTGAGGTTATAATAAAATGCAATGGGTAAATAACGTTGATGATGCCTTTTCTCTTACTTTAGCTTGAACGCCATTTAAATGCGATGCCATCACCGATGCTCCATCATATGTCTGTGCTACAAGCTTCTCAGCACAGTTGTATTTATCTAAATTTTTAAATATGCATTCTGTTACATCAGTAGCTCTTCTGTCTTTAAGTTCGTCAAATCCTATGAAAGCCTCTTTAATTTCAGAATCCAATACATATCTTAAAACTGTGGAACATTGAGCTGTATTTGAAATATCAGTCGATTCATCCACTTCTATAGCAATGAATGGGGATCTTGCGATATCTTCTTTAATATTATTTTCTACAGCTATGCCTACTGCTTCAATCAAGTCATTTTGTATCTTGTTAGAAACGCCAGAAAACACGGATGAAGTCTGTAAATGTTGTGCTAATTTTTGGTCAAATTTTGCAGTGTAGTTCAGTAACTCAATATAGTTTCCACGATTTAAAGAGGATTTATCTTCATTATCACCGCGGAAAGCAAGTTCTTGTTTAATCAAAAAGCAAGTAGCAGAAATTAATGTTTTCAGTATGTCTCTGTTTCCCTTTACCTTTTTATTGTGAATTTCAATGCTAAGTTTTTTTTGCTTATCTATGCTCAAGTCGATTCGTGTAGATCCAAATGTTTTCAACGATATTTGACTTTCATAATGCGCAGCAGACCTCTCGTGCTTACTTAATTAAAGCATTAGTCAAATTATTTAAATCACAATATCCTGTTCTTATCCACACACTTTCACTAGATACGGAAAATAACAAGCATGGAAAACAAAAGAGTCTACCTGTTGTAACACAACCACACAACCACTCTTTCTTGCTGTACCACGTCGTTTGAAACGTTTTGATTATTTTTGTTCCTTTACGCTGTAGCAACTGTTTCAGGTCCGGTGTCGGCCTACCATTTTTAATCACATTCAACCTTTCTTCATAAGACAGTTTAGAAAAATTCTTAAGATACTCACTGTCCATATTTGAAAAGGGTTAAATTTTGAAATAAAATGTCTAAAATTTAGTTCAATCACCAGAGGCAAACGACAACACAGACGCGCGCACAGCCACACACCCGACCATGTGCCCGAACGGCAAAACACTGAGTGAAAAGCAGAACTAAATCTGCTTATATAGCGCAGTATTTGTCACAGCTTGGAGCTCCACTCACGGCACGTGGGAAAATTTCATTGTCAAGCGTTAATATATATAGAGGTTGACAGGCACGGGGAAATTGTGCTTCTAACACAATATTATCCATTTACAAATTTATACATTGAATTTCATACATTAAATTAACATTTATATAATGAAGTGAAAATCATTTACTTTTTATATTTAATATTTTTAGTTTTATTCAGGGTAAGCACTGCCTACCTTGCCTACCCAGAGGGCACGTCCCTGCAGACAACATATCTAACATACACCTTAAACACTTGGGCCCTCAGGGAATACTAGCTCTCACAAACATCAGCACATATTCATACCAACACTTTTATTCCTGACATGTGGAAACAAGGTAAAATTATTACACTACTCAAACCAAACAAAACTCCAACAGAACCAGCTTCCTATAGACCAATTACTTTACTATACACACCTTCCAAAGTAACAGAAAGACTAATCTTACAAATCACCAACCCACACATACCATTATCGCCTACTCAACATGGATTCAGACCTCACCACTCAACAACGACATTACTCACTAACTTCACGTAGCACATCATGGATGGCATCAACTCCAGACGACCAGCTCAACGTACACTATTAGCAACAATAGACATTAGTAAAGCATTTGATGCTATCCCACGCTTCCCTCTCATAAACAAAATACTCAACACAAACATGCACAATAACACCAAAAGGTAGCTGAGCAACTATCTTTCAGGAAGGTACTCACATGTCAAATTTAATGGCAAGTCATCCAAAAACAAGCTTTTTCCGAACGAGGTCCCTCAATGCTCTGTTCTCTCACCAACACTGTTCAACTTATACATGCATGACATTCCAACACCCATAGATAACAAGCTTACCTTATCATCATATGCAGATGATATCACTCTAACATCCACCCACAACAACATCGACACCGCTACAAATAAACTACAAACATACATAAACAGTATACAAGACTGGCTCACACACAATAGACTCAAAGTAGCGCCCACAAAATCAACCATCACCTTGTTAACAAGCAACACAAAACAACACCAGATAACTCCACAGCTTACACTAAACAACACCAACATTCCACACACTCACAGGACCAAAATATTTGGGGTCACATACAACACATCATTATCTTTTGCAAACCACGTTCAGGACATTAAAAACAAATGTACGTCAAGACTTAACACGCTTAGGGTACTAACAGGCACAAACATTGGACACCAACAGGAAACAACATCACTCGTGTACAAACAATATATTCGCTCAGTTATTGACTATGCTAGCCTATGCTGGGCACCCATTATCTCAAACACACACATAAACACCTTACAGACAATAGAAAACAACGCACTTCGTATCATTAAAAGATGCACTCAAACAACACCAATAGAACACCTGCACACAGAAATAAAAATACTGAAAGTTAGGGAACATTTAGACATGAGGGGAACACAATTCATGGCAGCAGCGACAACTAACCCACAACACCCTTGCCACTACATGTACATTGTACAATCATGCACCGACACCTCGCACCATTATGGTAACACCAGAGAGACATTATAACCAAATACTCCATTCCATACCACGCCCCCACAGACATCACACAGTACAGAAAACACATACACACACACACACACACACCTAACCAACAAAGTACTGACAAGCCTCGGTCCGAATGCGGTCCTAGGTGCGAAGCCGCCACCCATTGACAGGTCAGAGACCAGCCTGAGCAGATCGGATCGAGTTAACTTAGCACGATTCCGATGTGGACATCACCCCAACTTACAGACTTATGAACACAGACTAGAAAACTCCACTGACGACACCTACTACCTGTGCCAGGACACACCAAAAACAATTGAACACATTATGACAGATTGTACAGCTCTAGCTCAACATAGAACACAGCACAAGATCACTAGTGCGCTGAACCTCTGGTCCACTCCGGAGATAGCTTGCTCGATCAGTGTGGGCTGATCAGCTAACCAACAACAACAATTCTTCGCTTAGTTGATAGGGGCAGGCGATGATTAAAAAAGCCATTCCAACTAATACCTCACTAAGGTACTAAAGATGCTTGCTTAGCGATGAAAGCGCAGCTCTTTTAATGTTTGGGTTTTCATAATTTTGTAATTCTTTTACAAGTTGTAGATCATTTAATGCAGCAAAAGTTGAAAGAGGGCACTCGATCCATGCTGTAACATAAAATTTACAAATGAATATATTTATTTCGCAAATATTCATCCATAACTTGTTTGCGGTATGGGAGGAACTGCGGGTACTTGATGTGGACGGCAAAGAAAACTGCTCGCGAAACATCCACATTTTTAGTGAGTACAATGCTCTTTCTATCCAGCGTGCACGATGAACTGGTCCCGGTGCCCGAAACCGAATGCCTTGCGGTGGTACTCCTCCTAGAAAGATGATTACTAATTCTAGCAGTTCTTTGTAGTCATCTCCGGGCAACTGTTCTTAAATGGCCCTCTTTGGAAAGCAAATGATTTTTTGCTTCCAGTCCTTAATCCTATTAAATATGATATCATCATTAACACCCGTCGTATAATCATGGAGGCGGATGTTTGGCCAGTAGTCTCGAAAAGAGCTGAAAATCGTGATATTAGGCCCTTTTGACACATCATCCACAACCGAAGTGTACACTTTTTCAAGGATCAGCTCGTATATATAACGGTGGCATGCGATGTGAAGTATTTTTTTATTTAGTTCACGCTCTACTAAAGTGCAAACATCACCAAACGTTCCAGTATTCACTGCAGTCGTATCAAAAGAAAGTCCTTTTACCTGATCACAAAGTTCCATTCGTCAACTGTTTCTTAGAGTGTGCCACTTTTAATAAAAGTTTGAAATTTTGAGGTGCAATATTCTTATGTGGTGATCCATGCTACTTTATTGGCAAATATGAAGTTTTAACCCATTCTGAAAATATTTGACCCCGGATCTGGCACTGAAATTTTGACCCCAGCCTGTGACGACATCAGACCGATTTTTCATATGTATTTGGCCATAAAATCTTTATTTATTAACCGATTCGAATGATTCTGTGTTAATTGATTCACAATTTAAAGTTCTTTAGTTATTAATGTTATTGTACTTATTAATATTAATTGTTATTAGTAGTTATTAATGTTATTAATGCATTTTAATTATTAATGTTTTTGTATTTCTTTTCAGATCTTTTATTGTACTTCTTTTCAGACTATGGATAATAATGCTTATTCGCTAAGGCGAAGTGAAGTAAATGTCAGTGATGATTCCAGTGATCTTATTACTGGAAAACTTTTGACTGATATAAAAACTGGTAAAGGCAGTGTGTTGCCATCCAATGGTGATGTGTTGAAGTATTTTATTTATTTAACTAGAGGAGAATACCAAAATGCTTCTCAGGATGAAGTGATTGCGATTGCTTTGAGGAAAGTGAAGGTCGTCTGAGATATATCAAGCATTCTTACCAAAAATGTAATAAAGAATCCTCTGCCTAAAGCCAAACTCAAAGATTTGATAAAAGAGCGTTCTTCACTAGCTCGTAACAGAGGTAAACCTAATTTTGAGCAAAAACAAAAAGGCTTTCTAAGGAAGTTAGAGAAATTATTTGATATCGCGGCCAGTGACGCCTTAGATAAGATAAAAAAAGACAAGGTTAAAGACGAAAAAAAAAAAAATGATAGACAACATTTATCGAAGATCAAAGGACAGAGAGAAGATATTGTCTGGGAAATGTTGACAAAAGTTACGAGAAAAAAGTAGTGAAAAACAACACGAAAGGAAAGCTACAAAAAATTTGAAAGAGAAGAAAAAGAAAGGACACTACAGAAACTCCAAGCACTTGAAACGCCATCGAAAGCCAATTCTTCTCCATCGACGTCCAGCAGTGACAACGATAACGATGACGAATTCACCATTCCTAAAAACACACTCAAAAGACAGAAAATTTTTCATTCCGAAAACGTATCCTCCATGGCAGATCGCCTCAACATCTCTTTGGGACAGAGGACAGCAATGACGCCAGCAGTAGCCTCTGCTTGTGGAATAGATTTAAGCAAGCTGGCCTTATCTAAAAGTTCTGCCAAGCGTGCAGCAGAGATGGTTCGAGATCAAGCATCAAGACAAATAAAAGAGGATTTTATTGCCCCACCTTTCTCGGTCATCCACTGGGACAGTAAGTTCATAACAGATAAAGCAGGAAGCAAATCGGAAAGACTTGCCGTGCTGGTGTCGGGTGCCCCAAATGCCAAAGAGGGCAAGCTGTTGGCTGTTCCTGAAATTCCAAATACTAGTGGCGAGTCGCAGGCTACTGAAACTTATGATATGATAAAAAGTGGAACTTATAGCGCCATGTTATTGGGTTTGTTTTTGACACTACAAGCTCCAAACTCAGGGCGCCATACTGGAGCCTGTAAGAGACTTGAAGAATATCTATGTAGGAAAGTATTGTGGCTTGCTTGTCGGCATCACCTATATGAGCGGATACTCAACAGTGTGTTTCTAGAAATATTTGGAGGAAGCACTTCACCAGATTATGAAATTTTCAGAGTTCCGGGAGGAAAAGTGGCAAGGCATTGACACAAGCATAAAAGATTTCAGAACACTGAACATCAAGGACAGAAAGCTAAGGTCTAAACGGCGAGAAGTCTTTGATGCATTAACCGATTTGCTGACTGAGAATGCATTCAAACGTGGTGATTATCGGGAATGCGCTGAGTTGACAATCCAAATTTTAGTGAAGTACCCCCAAAAGGAGTACGTTGGCTCCGTCCAGGAGCATCTCATCGTGCACGATGGATATCTGCAATCCTATATACCTATAAAATGTATGCTTTTGGATACCAGGCTGGCTACGATGAGAATATGATGAAAATGCTTGAGCAGATATGTCTTTTTAATGCATTGTTCTATGCTAAAGCATGGCTACATTCAGACAACGCCGCAGATTCTTCTTTTAAAGATTTAAGCTTATATCACGATCTCAAAACCTATGAAAAACATAACAGTGAAGTGGCAGGTGCGGGTCTTAAAGGCCATGATAGGCAAATGTGGTACTTTGAGGAAGAAGTGATACCACTCTCCTTATTTTCACACAAGGTCAACAATGCAGAGAAGGCTAAGATTGCCAATGCCTTAAAAAAGTCAGAGGAAAAGATTTATGACATGAAAATTGGCCATCCAGTCTTCCCTATACTCAGGGAAGGAACCAAGCTTTCAGACCTTGCTGGTCCAAAATCATGGCAGTTTCTGAGGCTCTTTAAATCAAACGGGGATTGGTTGAGAAGACCAGTAGAAAAATGGGAGAAACACGAGGACTATATTCGCTTAGCTTCTTACGTGCGAGACATGAAGGTAACAAACGATACGGCTGAAAGGGGGGTGAAACTTATTGAAGATTATGCTAAGAGCCTCACCATTAATGAACAGCAACGCCATTTCCTCCTTCAACTTGTTGAAAATGAAAGACGCCTTCTTCCAGACATCTACAAGAAGAGCAGTTTGCGAAACTACTTGAAAAAATAAAAGGTGTGTTCTATATACTGTTTCATGCATTAAAATATTTTCAGTATTTAATCTGGGTTAATATTATGAATTATTATTAACAATTTCTCCTTTTTCAGGGTCTTCGACGGCAACCGAATTGGCAATAAACTGGCAAGGAGGGTTCAAAGGAATGTTTTTTATATTACTTTTGTATGCTTTAAAAAAAAAAAGGGATTTTGATCATGTCATTGACAATTTTGACTTTTCATTCCGTTTCTGTGAATGGTTTATTTCAACTTTGACATGTTCAAAATTGTTCCCATCCATCGGAATAAGCCTATTTCTTATTATTATCTTTTTCAGATGGGCCCATTGCCGCGAAGCTGATCTGGGATGATGCTTCAGGGTGGCGGTCACACCCACAATGTCTCCTGTATTGCACCAAATTTGTCTAATTTTTATAGATTACCTGAGTTTTCGACCAAACACTTAGAGTAAAAGTTAATGTTTTGATATGAAAAAGAAAGTACTTCCAAGTCTGCATTATTTGACACCAGAATCATTCGAATCGGTTAATAAATAAAGATTTTATGGCCAAATACATATTAAAAATCGGTCTGATGACGTCACAGGCTGAGGTCAAAATTTCAATGCCCCCGATCCGGGGTCAAATATTTTCAGAATGGGTTAAAACTTCATATTCGTCAATAAAGTAGCAGGGATCACCACATGAGAATATTGCACCTCAAAATTTCAAACATTTATTAAAAGTGGCACACTCTACTGTTTCTATAATGATACGGGTCATTGCATCAGCTTTTTGAGTTCGGTAAAGTTTTCTCCAGGAACCCCAGGAGAAAATGAAGTTTAACATGTATACTTTCTAATTTTAATAAAAAAATGCCTTAAAAATGAGTACAAAGTATGTTGAGAACATTTATATATAGGCCGCGAGCATTCACTCAGTGTAATCTGACATCGCTCGTACGGCCAAATTCAGAATGCAGCGCTTATCAACATTTTTGCTAACAACTTTCGTATTTGTTATTTTTTCTATGGTTTTCCTTCGAAAATAGCATTTTCGATGACGAAGGAGAAAACTGGTTTGGCAAAATTTGCGATCGACAGAAGCTAAGGCTAAAAAAGACCCTAAGATCCACTCTAAGTTTAGCCGAGAGAAAGAAAAGATTAGGGGGTTTAAAGAAGAGAATAAGGGGTTAAGTAAGTACCAAAACCTATCATTCGTGTGTTAACATTCATTCAGAAAAAGAGAGAAAGACTCACCACCATCATCCGGCGGCCACTGCCGACAAGTCAGAAAAATAGTCGAAGAGAATAGGAAAGGGGTGAAAGATGAAAGAAGAAAAATAAGAACGCTTACAAACCATGCAAACAGTCTTTACTCAAACACTGTCAGACTATGCAAACTACAAACATGTAAATAAAGAAAGGATAAGAAAAGAAAAAGTATGAAAAGTATAACAAAAAACAGGTTAGTTTACGCTACGAGCTACATCTAAGTTCGTGTTAGTCTAAAAATTTTTTTTATAATATAATTTTGTTGCTGGCATATCACACACTGGCATGTCACAAGTTGGCATTAATCGTCAACAGACTCAAACCTCGACCATTAACCCCCAGAGCTCCTGTTGCTAATTGTTTTATTATTTTAAACGACGTTAATATTTTTAAAATGCCTATCTAAACGGTTTTTAAACATATTAACGTTAGTAGAGTTCACGACGGACGCAGGAAGATTATTCCACTTATCAATTACTTTAAAGTAAAAAAGTTCTTACCGATGTTAGGAATGAAACGTCTGCCACGTAATTTAAATCCGTTATTACGAGTATTGCTATATTGAAAATGAACAATGTCAAAATTTACGTTATCGATTTTATTAACGATTTTGAAAACTTCAATAAGCTCCACCCTTAAGCTCCTAGTTTCGAGTGAATGCAAGTCTAACTCTTTAATCCTACCTTCGTAAGACTTGCTGCGTAGTGACGGAATTAGTTTCCTGGCGAGTCGCTGAACCCTTTCCAACCCATCAATATCCTCACTCAAATACGGGCACCAAAACTGAACGGAATATTCTAAGTGAGGCCTGACTAGGGACCTGTAAAGGGGCAATATAATATTCTTCGATTTAAATTCGAAATTACGCGCTATGAAGCCGAACATCCCATTAGCTTTTGCGCAAGACTCCAGGGACTGGTTCCTAACTTTTAAAATATCCTTGGGTACGCGTCCGCCTAAATCTACTTCCTCGTCAACGTTTGCTAACTGTCTCTCATCCATCGTGTACGTCTAATTGTTGTTACGAAAACCTATATGAAAAATTTTACATTTGTCTACGTTAAATTGCATCTGCCACTTATCCGTCCACTTCATAATCCTATTTCCATCGTCTTGGGGCCTATTTCTATCGTCCACGTTAAGAACTTTACCGCCTATTTTAGTATCGTCCGCGAATTTTGACACGTTACTGGTGAAGCCTACAACTATGTCGTTAATGTAGATTATGAATAGCAATGGGCCTAACACTGAACCCTATGGGACACCACTACCTACATCCAACCACCCCGATTCACTACCATTAATAACGACCCTGTTTCCTGGCACGTAGCCATTCCTCTAACCCAGTGGTTCTGAACCTTTTGTTGTTCGCGGCACACTTTTGAGGCGAAAAATATTGCGCGGCACCACAGTACTTAAAATATATAGAAAAATATTAGTACTAGATGTAAAATAATATTTTAAAATCCCTATAACTAACTTTCCTTTAACTTACCTTATTTAATCATCCACTATTATTAATGAGATACTTGAGCTTGGTGTTTTTTTGTTATTTCATCAATGTTCGAGCGTATGTATGATAGGCAAACTCTCATATCATCTTCAACGCAGCGAAGTCTTTCTCTTTTCTTACATTTAATGGTTGTAAGTGATGAAAATCCCAATTCACAGAGATATGAAGTAGAAAACTGCATCAAAACAGCTAAAGCTCTTTTTGAAATTTCAGGATATTCATTCATAATGGAAATCCAGAAAGTATCTAGAGGAGATTCTGCATGTTTAATCTTCTGACTACGATCAGTTGAAATGGATGCCAACTCTTCTTGTTCAGATATTTTCAAATCAAAATTAGATGAAATGAGAATGAATGGGTTCCTGATCCAGTCATATTTTTCTGTATTTAATGATGGAAAATATCGTTGCATATTGCCTTCGAACGTTGTTAAATGATCAACTATAAGAGGAATTATTTCTTTGGAATGAGTTTCAGAGATCAGAGGAAACATTTAAAAATTGCCATTTTTAATTGCATTTTTCCAAATGACTATTTTTTTCTGAAATGCCATTAATTTATCAGGAGACGTAAGAATGTTTTCATTTTTCCCCTGCATACTAGTGCTCAGACTATTAAACTGTTTGAATATCTCTGTTAAATATGCCAGTTTGATGCACCAAATCTCACAACTAAGATATTCACAAAATTTTTTGTTTCCTTCTCCTTCAAAAAAAGTTAGCAGCTCTTTTTTCAGCTCATATACGCGACATAAAACCTTCCCTCTTGACAACCATCGAACTTCAGTATGTAAAATTAAACGTTCGTATTGTGCATCCATATCTTTGCAAAGGTTTTCGAACAGGCGTGTTTTTAATGGCCTCATTTTCACGAAATTAACCATTTCGACAACTTGATCTAGTACATTTTTTAACTCAATTCCTAATGTCTTTGAAACAAGTACTTCCCTATGTAAAAAGCAATAAGTGAAAATGGCATTTGGGTTTTCCTTTTTTACAAGTGTAGTGAATCCTTTGATTGATCCGATCATGGAAGGAGCCCCATCTGTAGAAATACCAACACATGACTTCCAGGACAATTTCCATTTTTCTAAATAGCCAGTCAAATTATCAAAGATGTCTCGACCTCTTGTGGTTCCTGGAAGTTCCTTGCAACAAAAGAATTGATTAACTATATTATTTTCTTCAATAAAACGAATAAATGCCAAAAGGTGTGTTCTGCCACTAATATCAGTTGATTCGTTAACTTGCAAAGCCAAATCTTAATTTTAATGTTTATTACATACTTTTTCTTCTATGTCAGCTGATAAATCTTTTATCCTGCTATGAACAGTATCATTAGAAATAGGAATCTTCATAATTTCTTTTTCTGCTTCGCTACCAAACATTCTCTTAACAATTTTACGGCACACAGGTATAATAAAGTGACCCCGCTATAGTATGTGGCTTCATTTCTTGCGCAAAAGCTTCTGAGATTTCGTAGGAAGCTATTTGAGCTTTATCAGACAATTTTATGATTTTTTCAAAATTAGTTGCTTGTTTTGATTGCTGGCATAATAATCTTTTGAAATAGTTCGGATGTTTAGATATGAAATGTCTTTTTAATTTGCTAGGAACTATACTTTCATTCGCCAGTTTTTCACCACACACGACACACGTGGTTTAACGAGGCCTATTTGACACTGGGTGGGACGATCTTTTAAACAAAAAATCGAATAAGATAAACTAAGTTTAATACAAATACAAATTTTCATCATAATACACAATTTTTTCTTTAAACTATAACATAAAAAGCATTAATATGATTTTTAAAACAAAATACAAATTAAATTATGGGTAACTTATTAATTTTTCCTCTTTTATCCAATTATTGTGTTTCAATATAAATTTATCTTTAAAACACAATTTTATCCTTAAACTATAACATAAAATGCATTAATATGATTTTTAAAACAAAATAGATTCTATTTCAGGTAACTTATTCATTTTCCCTCTTTTGGCCAATTATTTTGCTTCAATATAAATTTATCTTTAAGACACAATTTTATCCTTAAACTATAACATGAAAAGCATTAATACGATTTTTAAAACAAAATTACATTCTGTCTCGGAGTAACTTATTCATTTTTCCTCATTTACTTGCAGCCCTGCAGCAACACTGCTGCATTATTTTTTAATATAATTAAAACCAGCATTCACGATCATATTAAATCTTACTGTTGAAGATATCCTGAAATAATGATGCAAAATTATTTTAAAAGGTATAGACTCCTCGAAGCATCATAAACTTTGATGCAAAAAAACATTAATTTTGCTCGATTTTAAGTTTTAGCTGCCTTACCCCAATAAATATCGTTTTCTAAACGATATTTAAAAAAAAAAGGAATATTATGGCACAAATCATATAATTGCACCTTCTACAATTCAATAATTGAATTACCATGATTTACTGCATTATATTTATTGTAATTTTAAACCAGCTTTTGGGGCATATTAAATTAAATTTTCATCTCCCATCTATCTGCCCAAGCAACTACTTTATCAGTGTCCGTTTGCATTTTCATGGCACCTGTTAAAGATCTTATATTTTGTCCCAATTTTGTATCATCTGCAAAAATTGAGGTTTTACTATTTAGATACCTTTCCAAGTCATTAATGAAATGAAAATGAAAAGGTTTATTAGCTTTATTACAGTTCATATACTAAGGATAGAAATATATACAATTGATTAGAAATAATACTGTAATGTCGAAGTTATGTGGAGCTACAGATAGACGTTTTCGTACCAAGAAGTCCATAGCTTAGAGGATAAATGGCAGGACTCATGGATAGCTTGGATGATCGGGTTGGTTGATTTTTTAATTCTTTGCATTAGACTGTGTTCAGCACGTCTTGTTACCTCCGCGAAGCTCGGGACATTGCGGGTAGCAAACATTTGCGAAGCTGAGCATCTCGGGGGTAATTTATGTAACAGTCTAAAAGACCTGTTGTACAACAATTTTAGGGTTCTACCAGAACCTTTTTTATAATTCACCCAGAGTTGCTGACCGTATATATTACTGCAGAAAGTACGAAAGAGTGTGTCTTTAGCTTCACTTGTACAGAAACGAAAGTTCCTTATGGTAATATTCGCTTTAGCACACAGGCTTCGAGATTGTTTTCTTATATCCGAGTCATCACTCAAGGAGCTGGTAATAGTTTGACCCAAATACTTAAACTCTTGTACTTCCTCAATTACTTCACCATTCATTTTAAACCTTATATCAGCTGGCTAATTACAGCTTTTAGGATGAAATTGCATAACCTTAGTTTTTGTAACATTAAAAAGAATATCATGTTTCTGCGAATACACTTCGCAGACATTTAGTAGCCGATCCAGACCTTTAACAGATGGACTTATTAACACTATATCATCAGCATAAACTAAGTTATTTATCCTTGTGTTATCTATACAACATCCTACTATAAATAATGAAAAGTAGAGGTCCAAGTACTTCGCATATTTCATCGCGATTTTACGATATAGTGTTTAGGAGGCAGTATATATATATATATATATATATATATATATATATATATATATATATATATATTATATATATATATATCGGGGTACAAGATTAGTTGCCACAATGGGCTATGCAATGAATTAGTTCTTTCATTTGATCATTTTGCAAAGATTAATTCGAATTATTGCAAACCGCTAAAATATTTTCCGCAGTGATGGCTACATGGCTGTATATATATAATATATTATACACAGGGTGAGTCAAAAGTCTCCATACTTAGGCAAAATGGTCACTTTATTATGCAATCACTTGTAAGTCACAAAATATGCTCTATGTGGGCACCATTACACTGAATGCACATACGGATGCGTTCCTCCCAGTCATGGTAAACGCTCGTTAACACGTCTGGTGTTATGCGTCCACACGCATCACGAATGCGTTCCTTTAGGTGGTCCGTGTTTTGTATTTTCGCTTGGTACACCATGGCCTTCAAGTTCCCCCACAAGTAAAAATCAAGGGGGTTGAGGTCTGGGGACCTCGGAGGCCACTCCAAGGGAGCACGGCAGCCAATCCAGTGACCCGGAAACTGCTGATCCAGGCACTGGCGCACGCAGATACAATAATGGGGTGGCGCCCCGTCTTGCTGAAAGTACGCTGGAAATCACCCGTCCTCGTTCAGCAGGGACAGCATGATTGTGTCTTGCAGCATGTTTAGATACATTTCGCATTCAGATTGGTGTCAATGAAAAAAGGGCCAACAATTGTGTTCCCCTATATCCCGCACAAAACGGGTACCAGGATGTATCATAACGCCCCGGGTTAGTGTTACTATTGCACTGTAGTATTACGACTTTCCGGTCCAAGCCGGGCGCATAGTACCGAACTGTGTTACCCCTTGCCTTTCACACACAGTTTCTAAGAATCATAAAATCGGGGATCTTTTTTGTCAATACTTTAAAACTTGATGCATCAAGTTTTAAAGTATCGCTAATAAAGGTCCCTTTTTTGATTCTTTGAAGTTGTGAGGGGTGGGAAATGCATGAGTAACTCAGTTTGAGACTATGCGCCCGGCTTGGAGTGGAAAGCCGTAATACTATAGTGCAATAGTAACACTAACCCGGGGCGTTATGATACATACTGGTACCCGTTTTGTAATGTAATCTCAATAGTGAGGCGTTTATTTCAAAAGCACAGAGGTAGGTAAAAATAAGATTCTTAGGCAAAAAATAGGTGAACATGAGAGCACTGTCTTGGTCGTAGAGGGCCATGAAAAGTGAAAATTAATTGAGAGTAGCCAAATTGCTCTTACGTATTAAGTTTGAAGATAAATCTTTCCATTCTACAAATAAGTTGTACCCTTCAGGAGGCTTCTTATTGTCACTGAAGAAGTTCGGCATAAAAATGTGTTGTATATAGTAATTCGATGAACAATTAAGAAACCAATTAAACAAAATTCCATTTTCTTTATAAATAAGCATAGAAAACTACATTACTTGTATAGACCATACTAAATGCATCTATAAATACTATTTTAACTGAAAGCGTTAGGTGATTACTGTTTTTAGATAAATTGGTGTATAAATTTGTGTATTAATTGCGTATAAATTTGTGTATTAATTGATCTATAGTTTTTAGCTAGGTTTTTGCTTCCTTTCAAAAACGGT
This sequence comes from Bathynomus jamesi, assembly GCA_023014485.1. Classification (NCBI taxonomy): domain Eukaryota; kingdom Metazoa; phylum Arthropoda; class Malacostraca; order Isopoda; family Cirolanidae; genus Bathynomus; species Bathynomus jamesi. The sequence continues at coordinate 1,344,621 of JAJOZX010000254.1, read as the reverse complement.
AACAAAAAACTAGCTAAAAACTATAGACCAATTAGTTTAACTTCTTTTATTTGTAAATTACTTGAAAGTGCCATCAGAGATAAAATTACAATATTCTTAGAAGAAGAAGGATTAATTAGTAATAGCCAACATGGCTTTCGAAATGGCAGGTCATGTTTGACAAACAGAGAGTCCAGTTAAATGTAAAATATAACTATTATAACAATCAAATTTCCAAACATAAAGGAGACATGAAAAACACTTGGACAACCATAAACAATCTTCTCGCAAAATTAAATGTTGCTAATAAAGAAATTACTGATGATACTGCTATTGCAGACTCTTTAAATGCACATTTTACTTCAATAGCGGATAAGCTTCGCTCACAATTAATAAATACTGATCATTCACCTCTAGAATATATGCCACCGAGCCCACTTATTTCATTTTCTTTTGTTCCTGCTACCTCTACTGAGGTCCAGAATATTATTGGTAAATTAAAACATACAAAAAATAACATTCATAACATTACTGTACCTATATTGAAACTTGTTAAACATAAGATATCTGTAACTTTGGCTAAAATTATCAATCAAAGTAATTCCAAAGGAATATTCCCATCAATGCTAAAAACTGGTTGTATAACACCGCTTTTTAAAGCGGGTGATCCTACACTAGCAACAAATTACAGGCCGGTGTGTTCATTATCAGTGTTCAGCAAAGTTTTTGAAAAAATTGTAAAAAGTAGAATGCAGCGATATTTAGAATCCTACAATTTATTATCTCCAAATCAATGTGGCTTCCGTAATAATAAAACAACGGAAATGGCTATTTTAAATCTTATGGAATATGTAAATATAGCTAAGGAGAACAAAGGAATAATGATATCAATATCTGTGGATTTGAGTAAAGCGTTTGATGTAATAGACAATAATATTCTACTTAATAAATTATATTGTTACGGCTTTACAGGAGCAATCAGTGATTGGTTTAAAAGTTATTTGTCCAATAGATATAATTTTGTATCAGTAAATAAGGTTTGCTCAACTAAAGCGCTTGTCAAACATGGTGTGCCACACGACTCAGTACTGGGTCCACTGTTATTTTTATTATATATAAATGACCTTCCACGTTCATCTGATATACTGAACTTCATAATGTTTGCAGATGATACAACTGTCTCTTTTTCTTGCAAAGATGTTAATACAGCTAAGAATATATTTCATTCAGAATTCATCAGTGTAATGAAATGGTTGGCCACCAATAAACTCTTCCTAAATACCAGTAAAACAAATTTCATGATTTTTACTAATAAAAGAAATGTATAGCTTGATGAATTTAATGTTAATGAAGTCGCCATAAATGAGTGTACTGTAGCAAAATTTCTTGGTGTAATGCTAGATAAAAATTTGCAATGGAGTGATCATGTAAATTATATCGCGAAAAAGACTTCAAGGAGCGTTGCTGTACTGTTTAAACTTAGAAATGTAGTCCCTAAACAAGTTTTATTTACTCTTTATCATACTCTTGTTCTTCCTTATATAACATACTGCACCCTTGTTTGGGGAAACTCCGCTAACAACGCATTAAATGGTATCTTTGTCATCCAAAAACGAGCAATAAGGTTATTATGTGATGCTGATTTCCTTGATCACTCTGGTGCATTGTTTAAAGAGCTAAACTTACTAAAGCTCAACGATATAACCAAACTGGCACATTTTACTTTTATTTACAAGTGTAAGAACAAAATCATTAATTTGCAATGGGTAAATAGATATTTTGTAACTCATCAAGAAAGCCACTCGTATCAGACCAGAAATAGATCAAAGCTTGTTATACCTCAATTTAGATTGTCTTCATCTCAAAAACTATCCATTTTCATTGGATTGAAACTATGGAATGACTTGCATGCCGATATAAAAAATATTGTGAATGTAAATTTGTTTAAAACCAAGTTGAAATCCCGATTAATAATGGCATACTAATAAAAATCTAGGATTAATGTCCACTAATTTTGTTTAATATTGTCCATTAATATTGTTTAATATTGTAATACATGTTTTAACTATTAATAATACTTATTTACTTATTTATTTACTTATTATTATTAATTTATAACAACTAGATGCTTATTTTTAATAAGAGCCCAGTAAAGCCTAAAGCTTAAGGGCCAAATTAAATAAAATAAATTTATTTTATTATCAGGTCATCCCATAAGTGATGTCGTTTTTTAGATCGGAATTTGAAGGACAAAAAAAACAACAACTGAAACTTTTTAATGTAGTATATATTTTCCATCGGAATCAATGACACTCTGCCAACGTCCTACAAGCTTTTCAATGCCATGTTATAAAATTCAGGCGGTTTTGAGGCAAAAAGCGTACAAAGACTGGTGTGCAGGTCATCTAAAGAAGTATACTGTTTCTCGTCAAGATAGTTTTGCAGACTCCTGAAGAGATGATAATCTGAAGGCGCAAGGTCTGGAGAATATGGAGGATGTGGAAGTTTTTCCCAATCAAGCTCCTCAATTTTTGCAGAAGTGATCCGAACGGTATGAGGATATGCTTTGTCGTGGTGGAACACGATTCCTTTCCGATTAACCAAAGAAGGTCTCTTTTCTTTTAGTGCAGTGTTCAATCGATCCAGTTGTTGACAGTAGACTTGAGCGGTGATTGTTTGGTTGTGTGGTAAGGTTTCAAAGTGTATTACACCACCTTTATCCCACCAAACACTAAGCAACACCTTCCGAGGGTGAAGATTAGGTTTTGGCTGTGGTGTCGCTGGTTCTCCGGCACAAACCCACTGTCGACGGCGCTTAACATTCTGGTACAGTATCCGCTTTTCATCACCAGTCACTAAACGGTGCAAAAACGGATCTTGGAGCTCACTGGAATGAAGAGATGTGCTAATGTTTACTGCACCCTCAGATTGTCGACCGACAATTCATGTGGCACCCATTTTCCTACCTTAGGCACTTTCCCGAGTTGTTGCAAATGTCGATGGATGGTGGATGGGGATGAATTGAGTTTCTGGGCCAAATCTTCGACAGTCGTTGAAGTCTTCTTCAAGTGCGGCTAAAAGCAGGTCATCATCAAACTCAGCAGGGCGTCCAGAGCGTGCTGCATCTGTCAAACAGCAGTCACCATTCCTAAACTTTTGAAACCATCTTTGACATTTCCTCACATGCAGAATATCGTTGCCATAAACTTCCTCAATGTTTCGCGTTGCTTCAGTAGCACTATTCCCTTTTTTGAACTCGTAAAGCATTATATGCCTGATATGCTCTTCTGATCCCGCCATGTTTATGAGGGGTTCACATAAAGCAAAACACACGTCTTCACTGGTCAAGGTCTGTAAAGTATGTAGCGAAACACGATAGATCTCCTCTTAGATATAACCTTCAGAAAATTTATGCTTAAACTGAGTAGGACTAGTTTAAACTTAATCTATCGTAAAAAACGACATTACTTATGGGATGACCTGATATTATTAATAAAGGTTATTCTATCTATCTATCTTATTCTAATGTTGAAACCATGTAACGTAAAAATGTATTGTATACAGTAATTCGATGAACAATTAAGAAACCCCTTAAACATATTCCATTTTCTTTATAAATATGCGTAGAAAACTAAATTATTTGTATAGACCATACTAAATGCATCAATAAATACTATTTTAACTGAAAGCGTTAGCTGATTACTGTTTTTAGATAAATTTGTGTATTAAGACGGATGCTGAATAAATTTGTCTGACATGAACGAGGAAAATATCTACAAACTATACTTTTCCCTTAATAATCCGCACATAATAAAGAAATTAATTATACGGACACCATCGTTTTTCTATTAAACATATACAAATTAAATTAAATATCGCTGGCTGGCACCTAATCTTGTGGATTATCTCGGTATATATATATATATATATATATATATATATATATATATATATATATGTATATATATGTATGTATATATATACACACGGCCTTCTAACCAATACTGTGGACAATATTTTAGCGGTTTGCAATAATTCGAATTAATCTTCACTGCATACTGCATTCTGGCAACTAGTCTTGTACCCCGATATATATATATACACCCACACAGTAATGGCTAGAAGGCAGTGTGTGTGTGTGTGTATACATATAATATATATATATACACACACACTGCCTTCTAGCCATTACTGTGGAAAATATTTTAGCGGTTTGCAATAATTCGAATTAATCTTCGCAAAATGATCAAATAAAAGAACTAATTCATTGCATAGCGCATTATGGCAACTAATCTTGTACCCCGTTATATATACATATATATATATATACAGGACGTCCCAAAAAAATGTATACACACTTTAAATAATTATAAAGGCAGTTTTTATTAAAATACATTTCATTTTCAAAATGTAATAGAATCTACAGACATTATTTAATTGTTTTGTCAACGCCTGTTTTCAAACTGACGTCTGTTCTGGTCCAGGCACTGTTGATAACGCGAAGCAATGGAATCGCATACATCACGAAACATTTGGTATTTGTGTGCATTCTCGTTCAATGGCTGCTCTCAATTCAGCGACTGTTGCAGGTTTTATAGCGTAGACTTTGTCTTTTAAGTATCCCCATAAAAAAGTCTAGTGGTGTGAGGTCTGGTGAACGCGGAGGGTATTCTACGAAACCCCTTCGTCCAATCCACATCCACATCGTGCCAAGTACCACTCGCAATACTCCACTCTTCGGTCCGGATCATCTTCATTAATAGCATGGACTAATCTTGGAATGTAACTTTTCCATTGACAGCGCTTCAAAATGCGTTGGACAGACGATTCTGAAATTCCTACCTCAAGACTCGCTTGCCCCACAGATTTTCTTGGACTTTGGTGATACGTTTCCAGTACTCTTTCTTGCTTTGTGGGGCTTGTCGATGTCCGTGGTCTTCCGGAACGCTTCTTGTGGACATTCTGAACAGTTCCATCGGCTTCAAACTTATCTCTAATTCGAGTGATGTTAAGTCGCGTTGGTGAAACTCCCTCCTAAACTGTCTTTGCACTTCAACTGCGTTTTCACACTTCCAGTAGCATTTTAGAATGAATTTCCTTTGTTCAAAGCTTAGTCTGACTGCCATTATTAATTCTAATGGGTTTAACTTGGAAAGAAAGAAACATCAATTGAGCTATCAGCTGTTAAAGTGTGTATACATTTTTTTGAGACGCCCTGTATATATATATATATATATATATTTTAAAGTTCGGGAAGAACCGATTCGCCTCTATTTAAAAGGGCATATCTCGGCCGGAAAAACAAAGAAAAAGTGAGAGAAAAGACAGAGGAAAAAGAAAGGGTGGAGGGGACAGTCGAAGTGGAAAAAGACCAAGGATGACAAGGACTGCAGGGTCGAGTCCCATCATCCTTGGGTGCTAGGGCCGGGAGGGCGCACGTGAAACCTCCAGGAACAAGCACGTACAAACGAGCACAAAGAGCACTCAAGAGCACGAGCTTAGAACCCCCTTGCGGGGGGGTATATATATATATATATATATATATATATATATACAGCCTTCTATACACTATATCGTAAAATCGCGATGAAATATGCCCAGTACTTGGACCTCTACTTTTTATTATTTATATTAATGGCTTGGAAAGAGGCCTAAATAGTAAAACCTCAATATTTTCAGATGATACAAAATTGGGGCAAAATGTAAGATCTTTAACAGGTGCCATGAAAATGCAAAAGGACATTGATAAGGTAGTTGCTTGAGCAGATAGATGGGAGATGAAAATTTTATTTAATATGCCCCAAAGGCTGGTTTAAAATTACAATAAATATAATGCAATAAATCCTGTTAAATCCAATTATTGAATTGTAGATTTATTTATATAGGGTGGATCGATTTTACATTTTTTTCGATTTCCATATTCTAATAGAGACAAAAACTTGCGCATGTATGAGAAAATAGCCTTTGCAAAATCGTAGCTTAATAGGTAATCATCTTCTGCCCCCGGCAGAGCGATGAATATCATATTTTAGTAGTCAAAAACGTATTTTTCTTATAAGTTTTAAAATATCAATATGCATCAAAATTATTCCTAATAAGTATAAAGTCGATGAAAAAGCCCTCATATGATCGTTTTTCCAAGCGCGTTGTCCTACGTTAATATCTTTTGCCCCCTGCAACAACGTCAAATGTTGAAAAAATAGGTAATTTATATACATATTTTCAGATCGGCTCTTTGTCTTAAATAATGCATTTATATATTTCCCATAGCATTTATATCGTTGCTTAGGCATGAAATAACACACACGCAAAATTTTATGACTCTAGAGTAATATCTTCTGTCCCCGAGAAAAGTCTAAATGTGGATTATAATTACGTTAATGCGATGTTATAAGTACGATAAGTACTAAGTACAGCTCCTCGCTTGCTAATTTTATAAAATTAGCAACCCAGAACTCACCACGAGGAGGTGGCTGTACGTCGAGTTCCACCCTATCCAGCCCCAACCACCCTTCCTTTGGCTGCATGTCGATTTACATACGGTAATCTTTCTTAGAATCAAATCGTGGAATTTTTGTTCGGGAGTGAAGACGGGAGCGGATGAATCCGTCCCTCTCTTCTATTCCACTTACACTGGCAGAGGCTTCGGTTACTAATTTGATGAGTCTCTCGACCGCTTGAGTATGACAAGGGAATAGTGGGATCAGTCCATCAGGCTGGTCTCCCGTCTCAACAAACTCTTTTATTCGGGTATCAGGTATTGTTTTTGTAACGGGGGGTTCGGTCACCTCAGCCGTTTGCCAGTTGATCATTTCGTAATAGTTTTGACTATCGTAGAGCAGCTCAGGCATGGCGAAGGCTCGAATTTCCCCCGCTGGTAATTGTTTTGATCGTGCTTTTAATATTCTTCTCCATCCCAATTCTCTTATGTGTTGCTCATCGGCATGTAGCATGGAGATCAAAATATTTTCTGGGTGAGCAAAGAAAGAATTTCTACGGAGGACTTTGTTGGCGATTGTCTTAGATCTTTGAGGCATGGTCTGAGAGAGACGCATCATTTCGAAAAAAGTTTTGCGCCCTCAGTGAAACTGGAGTTTTTCTTTATCTTAAACCAAATTGGTGCGTAAACTGTCATAATGAATCGCACAATTTCGTTGAAGGTGCTGGAGGGTTCACTGGTTGAAACATAGAGGCGCAGAAATCTATTTGCTGTTGTCAGCCACCTGGAATGCGCCATCTTACCTGGATTTCGAGCCGCGAGAGCTGAAGAGCAGCTACCGCTCGACACTGCTCTGTAGATGCCTAACAAATATTTTTGGTCAGTGCTCAACTCGGCATCATCTATGTCAATGTCGGGAGATAGAATGGCATCGAATTCTGTAATTGGAAGTTTTTCGCAGTCGTTCAGTTGTTTTCCAACTGGTCCAGTAAAGCCCATTGGCCCAGTTGTTTTGCCGTCCAAGTCTTGAATGAGGTGTCGCAGTGATAATTCATTACCGTGTAATAGGCATATGATCCACTGAACTGGCCTTTGTAGTTTCATTTCAATCATACGAATGGCTCCACCCTTTCGACCCGTGTTCACTGCGGTACCATCACAGCCGATAGCCACAATGTCGTCCGTGCTAATATTGTTAGTCTGCTGCTGCTGCTGGCAGCACTCACCAGAGATTACCTTTAAACCCTAGCCTAGAGTCATAAAATTTTGCGTGTGTGTTATTTCATGCCTAAGCAACGATATAAATGCTATGGGAAATATATAAATGCATTATTTAAGACAAAGAGCCGATCTGAAAATATGTATATAAATTACCTATTTTTTCAACATTTGACGTTGTTGCCGGGGGCAAAAGATATTAACGTAGGACAACGCGCTTGGAAAAACGATCATATGAGGTCTTTTTCATCGACTTTATAGTTATTAGGAATAATTTTGATGCATATTGAAATATTTTAAAAATTATAAGAAAAATACGTTTTTGACTACTAAAATATGATTTTCATCGCTCTGCCGGGGGCAGAAGATGATTACCTATTAAGCTAAGATTTTGCAGAGGCTATTTTCTCATGCATGCGCAAGGTTTTGTCTCTATTAGAATATGGAAATCGGAAAAAATGTAAAATCGATCCACCCTATATGTAGAAGATGCAGTTATATGGGTTTTGCCAAAAATTCCATTTTCTTTATAAATATCCATAGAAAACTACATTACTTGTATAGACCATACTAAATGCATCTATAAATACTATTTTAACTGAAAGCGTTAGATGATTGCTGCTTTTAGATAAATTTATGTATTAAGATGGAGGCTGAGTAAATTCGTCTGACATGAACGAGGAAAATATCCACAAACTATACTTTTCCCTTAACAATACGTACATAATAAAGAAATTAATTATACGGAGAACATCGCTTTTCCATTAAACATATACAAATTAAATAAATAGCGCAGTCTGGCACCTAATCTTGTGGATTATCTCGGTGTGTGTGTGTATATATATATAAGGACGTATTTTCTCGTACATATATTAAATGGTTGTATAGTTTTTCGTGAACTAATATTATTATTTAAGAATGTATATATATCCTTCGCTTAATGTGTGTATTTTTGCTGTATATTATTTTTGAATGTGCATCTAATTCCTATATTTTTCATGAATTATTTCTCTTAACTCATCTAATAAAGAGAATGATGTAATGTAGTTTTATTTATATAATATTAAGGAATAACGGGGGTGATGGGAATATATATACCAAATGTGTGGTTACGCGTTCTAAGCCGACTGATGGGCTTCTAAGCAAACTGTCAAGAATATATGTATAGTGCAATCTGGCAGCTCAAACGATATATATATATATATATATATATATATATATATATATATATATATCTGCCATTTACGCCTTCTAAGCCGACTGACGGATTTCTAAGCCAACTGTGAAGAATATCTGAATAGCGCAACCTGGCAGCTGAAAAGTTAATTAATATATACACATACACCTGCCTTCTAGGTCTTCTAAGCCAACTGGCGGATTTCGAGTTCTAAGTCAAGTGTTGCTGCCTGAGCTCTCATTAAGCTTATGCCTCTCGTAGAAGCTGGATGGTCTATTCCTCTCTCTCTCTCTCTCTCTCTCTCTCTCTCTCTCTCTCTCTCTCTCTCTTAGGTTAGGTATACCCCTTTGGGGGATGAGGCCGTCCCACTGTCTCCCCAAAGAGGTTAGTTCCCTTCCCATTTTTTTGGCACCCTGTGGGTTCGCACTGAGGGAGGGGGGGTCTCCCAACAAGGGGGATGGTGGTGGCACTGGCACTTATTTGATCAACATTACAATTGCATATGCACTCTACCATTTTGCGGCCACACTACTGATGTATCTGTTTTGCCTGGGGATTTTTGGAAGGTAGTGTTACAAAATTCTTAATTTTATTACATATACTGTAACTTTGTTTAAAGGGAAATGACCATCAGTTAGATTAAAATTTTGTATGGAGCGTATAAGACTAGATTCAACAATTCTACGCTTAACACAATTATTAGATTTGAAAACAAAGTTGCAATTATTTAAGTCAATTACATGATTATAGTCTCTGACATGGCAGAATACAGAACTTTTTTCATTCACCACCCTTACAACTCTCTTGTGTTCATACATTCTTTTACCGAGGTTCCCCCCTCAGGACATTCTTTACATGGTAATATACACTTGTGTCTTTTTCATCCTTAGGTTTGTTCCTTATTAACATGTCTTTTTATGCGATCATTACCAATTGACAAGGGCTCACGAGTAGCCGAAACTGTATTGGTGTTAAGAAATAAAAATTTGCATCTTCCTGAAGACTGGTTTCCTTCTTCATATATACACAGTATATAATATTATATATATATATATATATATATATATATATATATATATATATATATGTATGTATAAATAATTTGTGTATATATAAAAACAAATGTCTTTGAGAAGAGACGGCAGATATATGAATTTTATTTAGGCACTTAGAATTATAAAATATTGAGCCCCTGCCTTGGTCAAATCCTTGCTGCGCTAATGTATATATATTTTTTTTTACACCCAAACGCCTCTCTCACCGCAGCGAGGTCGCGTCAGTAACAGGCAGGAAGCGCCTCAATCGCTCAAATTCTTTTCATCAGCTGACAAGGCAATAATGCACCTTCCTCAGGGCCAGCCGGTCGCCCAGTCACATACCACATCGCTCCACTTTTTACTATCCAGCCCGCGTCTTTCATCCTCCGAGACGTCCAGTCCCCGCTGACCCAAAGCTTCCTTCACCCCATCCCTCCATCTCCCCTTCGGTCTACCCTCCCCCTTTCCCCCTACGCCTCCGACACGTAAATCCTTTTTACCATCCTGTCCTCACTCATCCTTTCCCTATGCCCAAAGCAAAGGGCCATCTCCTCATCTGCTCTCTCCACAAGATTTCTTCGACTCCTACAGCTCTCACAGATAACTGTTTCTCACACGATCAATCCGCCTCACCCCACAGATCGTCCTCAAGCATTTCATTTCCAGTACATCCACCCTTTTCCTTTCCCTCGCATTCGCCACTCAAGCCTCACATCCACAGTTGGCACTACTATACCTTCATACATACCCATCTTCGCACCACGGACGCTGACCTCTCCTTCCGAACACTTCTTAGGGCACCCAGTACAGTAATTTTTCTCCTTCTTCTACCCTGTAACTCACCTCCGCCTCCATAGTCCCATTCCTCGCCACATTCACCCCTAAATACCTGAAACATTGCACTTCTTCCATTTCCTCATCATATAAACTTCCACTCAGTCGCTCACGAACAGCACCACATAACCTCACTCTTATTCACATTTACTCTTAGCTCCCTTCTTCACACATCCTCCCGAACTCAGTTACCAGTCCCTGTAGCTTTTCTCTCGAGTCCGCCACCAGAGCCGTATCATCCGCATAAAACAACTCATTCACTTCCCCAGAACCTCTTGCCGCAACATGCTTCAACCCCGCTACCCTCCCCATAACCCTTGCATTCACCTCTTTCACCACCAAGTCTATAAACATTAAACAACCATGGAGACATCACACAACCCTGCCGTAGACTCACTTTCACCGGAAACCACTCATCCTGCTCTCTTCCCACACCACACATGTTCTACTCTCTCGATAAAAACTTTTCACCGCATTCAGCAACGAACCATGCATCCAATACAGCTGTAGCACTTGTCACAACGCTTTTCTATCAACACTATCATACGCTTTTTCAAGATCTATGAATGCCACATAGAAATCCCTTTCTTTCTCCAAGTATTTCTTCAAGTATACAGGGGGACGAGACATGCACTCCGCCAGTTCTGAGGCACCTCGCCTCTGTCCATACACAGATTAAACAGACGCACTAACCAATTAACACAACATTCACCGCTTTTTTCAGGAGCTCTACATCGATCCCATCCACTCCTACCGCTTTTCTACTTTTCATCCAGCCTAGGGCCTCCACCACCTTCTCCCTACGGAGGGAGGAGGTGGTGGAGGTGGTGGTGGTGGTGATGCTGGTGGTGGTGGTGGTGCTGATCTTCCCTATCTGTCATCACTTCCCCATCGACTCTTTTCACAGTCATGCTCATCTGCCCTCTCACTTTCCACTATTTATTTCTCTGCAAAACATCTTGTTCTCCCTGAGATTTTCTGACAGGAGTGCAAAGAGTGATAGGTAACGTGTGAGTTTTTACATTAGGTAAAATCTCACAAGTCATTTACTCACAACCCTACGTACTTTTAATCAATGGGTATTTTTGTGAGAAGGGCGAGATTAAAACTCATTCTCTCACCTCTTGTAAATGAAACCCCTCCCTATTGATTTTCACAAAGTGGATAAAATTTGGATTCGAATCCACTTAGCTAAATCGGCCCTAATCTCGCCTAAACGAACCAAAACGAAGCTAACTTAACTTAAACTAACCTAACCTATACTAACCTAACCTATACTAACCTAATCTAACCTAACCTAGCCTAACCCAACCTAACCTAAATCGAACCTAACCTAACCTAACGTGACCTAACCCGGGTTAGGTCACGTTAGGTTAGGATAGGTTAGGTTAGGCTACGTTAGGTTAGGTTAGTTTAGTTTGTTAGGTTAGGTTAAGTTAGGCTATATTAGGTTAGGTTCGTCTCTGCGAAAAATGGGGTTCGAACCCTCAAAAATAAAGAAGTGGCGAGTATTTCTAGAATGTTCACACAAACATATCGACAAATCATCAACATAACGCGCGAACATCATCACTACGTGCGCTGTATGGCCGATTAAAACCCTTTCAGAAACTGCTTAGAAAGTACTAAAACTACAAGCCACTAACCCGCAATATACGTTAATAGAAATCTCACCGGTTGTTTTGTAGGTACCTACTAAAATCGACTACGTATGCGACTAATGGAAAGCCCCTAACATTCATATTTAGAGTGCGGGGACCGACGGATACTTTTCAACATCAATAATCTTATATCGTGTAAAAAAATTATTAATTTCTACCTAACGGTTAAGAAGATGGCAGTTTTTATTCCTCGAGACACTCTCATACCCATCTCTCATTTGCTCTCTCTTTCAGCTCTCGCACTTTTTTCTTTATTTCTTGCCTCTTCCTCTTATACTCTTTCCAATCATCTGCACTTCTGCTCTGCAAGTACTGAGCATATACTTCCCTCTTTTGTTTCACCAACATTTCAGCCTCCACATTCCACCATTCTCTACCCCGTCGTTTATGTCCAACCTCAATCTTTCGCACACCACACACTTCAGTCGCACACTTCAGCAACGCTTCACTAAATATCTGCCACTCCTCTTCCACACCCCTTGCTTCACTCTCTCCCACCCTGCACCATTCCTCATTCAGTCTCTCCTGATACATCCGTTTACAGTCCCTTTTCCTCATTTCACTCACTTTCACTCACTTTCTCACAGGCACACTACCCCTTCTTACCCCATGCCCACTACAAACATTCACTTTCGCCTCCACCAAGAAGTGGTCAGATATTCCACCTGCCACTCTTCTCAACACATTCACATCTAACAACCTCCCCCTAGCAGATCTCGTTATCAACACATAATCCATTAGTGCCCTATCACCTCGGACACCACTCACCCACGTGTACTTATGTACATATCATTCACAAAACTATGTATTCCCAATCATCAGTTCTCTTTCAGAATATAACTAAACTAACCTTTCCCCATTTCCATTCACACCAGATACCCCATGCTCCCCAACTCTGTCCTCAATTGGCACAGCCCCCACTCTCGCATTCAAGTCCCCTCGCACGGCAACTCGGTCCCTCGCATCAAAACTACCCATACACTCACCCAGTTGGTCCCAGAATGCATTCCGTATCACTTCACTCTTCTCACCCACAGGTCCATACGAACAAACAGTCACCCATCTCTCTTGGCCCACTTTCATTCCAACCCACATCAGCCTTGAACTCACTTCCTTACACTCTTTCAAACATTCCCATTGCACATCTCGTACAAGACGTGCAACCCCCTCCCTTGCCCTTACCCTCTCCCCAACCCCAGACTTTACCCCCGAACATTCCCAAACCACTCCACACCCTTAACCTTCAGCTTTGTTTCACTCAAGGCCAGGACCTCCAAGCCTCTCTCACGAAACAGAGCACCAATCTCTCCCTTCGTATCATCCTGACCACATACACGCACATTCAGACACCCCAGCCTGCGACGTCGCGGGAAAGCCCCCGCTATGCCCCTTCTCTGACCGTTCCTGTTTGTCAAAAGTTACATACAGGTGGGAGGGGTTTCCAGCCTCCCGCACCCGTCCCTTATTTTTAGTTGCCCTTTACGACACGCTGGGACCATGTGGGAAGAATTCTTTAAATCTCCTATCCCAGGGATATATCCAGGGACATATATACATATACTTTGTGTGTGTGGAGTTTGAACATTGGTTCAGGATCGACCTGCGGTCGACCCCTCCACAGCATCCCGCCTCATTTGCGTGATTTGGTGAAGGAAGGAATTGCTCTCTGATCTCCTCCTGCCATCGTAGCCAGCCACGCATGGCTGGTCAGGGACTTTGCACAGGAATCTGTCCAGCTGGTTCTTAAAGTTATTCTGGTCGGTGTGCTGTTGATTCCTTACTTCTCTCGGTAGGGCATTGAAAAGCTTTGGCCCTCGTATTCTGAGGGAATTTTCAATCCTCGTTTCCATGCCCCCCCGTCCCATAGCAGATGGGACTGTACAAAATCTGTCTCTTCTCTCATTCCAGTTTGTTTCTATTTCATTTCTAAGGTTAGGGACAAAGCCCTCAAGTATTTCCCATATGTATATTATTGTGTACCGCTCGCGCCTTCTTTCGAGAGAGTAGAATTTCAGGGATTGTTGTCGTGACCAGTAGTATGGCAGGAGATATAGGTTCCCATGCACCCCTAGGACATCTACTTAAAGAATTTTTATGTTGTCAGCGGGAAAAATGTCCCACGGGGTCCTAATTAGCATATTTCCAAGATGGCTGCCATCCGCATCCATTAAAACGCTAAGTGTCATATGTCAGTAACTAATGAGCCGATTTTGACGATCTTGGTGTCGATATTATGGTTTTCTGAGGTGCTGAATCGATTTCCGAGGAGGTTTCAGAACGATTGGAGGTCAAGGTCACGTGATTCAGGCGAAGGTCAAGGTCATTTTGTTAAAAAATTGCTTCATTTTCATTTTCCGACATGCATTATTTTTGACCCAGCTTCCATAGATATGGTGATAGAAGCTTCCTTATTGCTTTAGAAATTTCCCACATTATCCAAACTAATAAGTCAATTTTAAAAATTGTGATATAGCGCTTTAATTTTGAATTATGGCTCAATACTTGACCCCACCCCCCTAGGTTTTGGATATGGACCGAAAATTATGGAAATCTGAAAATATAGCCAGGGATGCAAACTTAGAGTCTATATTTATGTTTTTAGGGTCATGAAATCGATTGGTGGTGGTTTAGAAGCAATTAGAGGTCATGGTCATGCTCCAAGGGCATGGGTCAAGGTCATTTTGTTAAAGAATCGCTTCATTTTTCATTTTCCGACATGCATTATTTTTGACCCAGCTCCCATAGATATGGTGATAGAAGCTTACTTATTGCTTTAAAAACTTTTTTATTATCATATTATTCATATTATTATATGTATATGTGTATTGATATTTATATGTATACTTATCTTTTTCTAGATCTATTGGTGAAGGAAAATGCTGCTTCAACAGTGAATGCTTGATTCCGGTGATGGTGATATGCAGAGACTATATTATATAACTATATGTGTATAGCGAACTAATACCAGCTTAGCAATAGTGATGGTGGACAGTCAAGCTTAATTAACCATGGTGAAAAAGAAGAGGAAAAGTGAACACAGTTCAGATGCGTCTGAACCCTCTGTGAAACAGAAGTGTCTTACCTCCACTTGCGTGTTGCATACCCCCAAGGTACCTCATGATAATCCCTTCACCTGTTTCAGTTCTGTCAAATGTGTGCCGTCAGAGAAGTTGTCATATTTACTTGAGATCCGTGTTATAGAAGTCTGGCTGAGCCACTTGATTCTTCCCATCGTACGAAAGCTGTATGTGATCTGCTGCCAGAAACTCTAGATGGTCTATATTTGGAGAGAACTGGTTACCACAGGCGCTGTTACCAAGACTTCACAACGCACCTGGATCGATTGAAGAATCCATCTGCTGATGCTTCAACCGCGCCATCAACATCACAGAGGCACCACTCTCCTCGCAAGCAGAAATCTGCAGATGCTGATCCTGACAAATTTCCACCAGATGAATGCATTTTCTGTGAGAAGAATGAAATCAAAGTGAATGGCAAGACTCAGAGGCCAACTCGCAGCTTTACAGCTTGGAAGAAGAAGGAGTCAGGATGGAAGAAAATCGAACCTATGGCAGAAGCTCTCGGAAACAGCCGTCTGTACCGTAAAGTCAAGGTCATGGATCTCTTTGCAGCTGAGGCTCGCTACCATGACTTTTGTTACCACCGCTTCTTTTGTGACTATCACAATCATAAACCGAAGCTGGAGCAGAAGGATGAGTCTGACACGAAGCAAGCTCGGAAGACTGCTGCTCAGAACGCAGCATACAATGTTGTGAAAGAGCTGCTGAAGACCCAGGTCATAGACAACCAACAGGTCCTGCTCCTCAGTACTGTTCGTGACCGCTACGTCATTGAGCTCGATGTGCAAGGAGCGCCCAATACCGACTACAGGTCTGTAAAGATCATGGCAAGGCTTAAGAAGGACGAGGAACTAGGCGAACACCTTTCCTTCTCAAAAGTGGCCCTCAAGGAGCGAGGTTGCTTCTCATTCTGGCTAGTATACAGCGCTAGCATCACCCTAGCTGATGCGATAGCATGTGCCTATCAGTTGGGGACAGCCGATCAGTTGAAGGACACTGCTCTGTACTTGCGACAGGTGATCCAAAAGGCTTTCGAGGAGTCAGCTGATTTGCCCTGGCCACCCACTGCTGACGAGTGTGACAAGCGAGCTGGGGAGGAGTTGCCTGAGGAGCTCAAGGGATTCCTCAACCTTGTCCTGTCTGGCTGCGACCCTGAGGTGGAGAAGTGTGAGAGGACGCGCCGGCGAAGATGCTGAGCCGTATCCACAGGAGGCTATGGAGATAGATGATGATGATCTTCTCATGGATGCTGAGGATGACTCTTAGACTTTGCTACAATGTCACTTATAATAGATAATACATATAAAATAATAAATATAAAAGGGCTCAGTTGTCTTTCTATGATGACTTGTTCAGGAGTTATTATAGTCACAAATTGTCATCACATGCACGGAGGTCAATGCGCTAAATGTCCCTAATTGACACATCCTATGACCTTGAAGATGACCTTAACCCCATGACGTTGACCTCAAATTGTCTTGTTAATTGGGATAATATGAAAAGTTTTTAAAGCAATAAGTAAGCTTCTATCACCATATCTATGGGAGCTGGGTCAAAAATAATGCATGTCGGAAAATGAAAAATGAAGCGATTCTTTAACAAAATGATCTTGACTCATGCCCTTGGAACATGACCATGACCTCTAATTGCTTCTAAACCACCACTAATCGAATTCATGACTCTAAAAACATAAATATAGACTCTAAGTTTGCATCTCTGGCTATATTTTAAGATGTCCATAATTTTCGGTCCATATCCAAAACCTAGGGGGTGGGGTCAAGTATTGAGCCATAACTCAAAATTAAAGCGCTATATCACAATTTTTAAAATTGATTTATTAGTTTGGATAATGTGGGAAATTTCTAAAGCAATAAGGAAGCTTCTATCTCCATATCTATGGGAGCTGGGTCAAAAATAATGCATGTCGGAAAATGAAAATGAGGCGATTTGTTAACAAAATGACCTTGACCTCCAATCGTTTTGAAACCTCGGAAATCGATTCAGCACCTCAGAAAACCATAAGATCGACACCAAGATCGTCAAAATCGGCTCATTAGTTACTGACATATGACACTTAGTGTTTTAATGGATGTGGATGGCAGCCATCTTGGAAATATGCTAATTAGGACCCCGTGGGACATTTTTTCCGGCTGGCAACATTAAGATTCTTTAAGAAGATGTCCTAGGGGTGCTAAAAATCACTTTGGACTTTAGTTTTAGGGGGGGTGCATGGGAACCTATATCTCCTGCCATACTACAGTACTCTTCACCCTCCGCTTCTTCTATCTTAGACGTAAAAGTCCTTTGTATAGCTTCAATGTTCGCAATGTCTCATTTTCTGTATGGGCTTGTGAATACTGAGCAATATTCAGTTATTGGTAGGACTAGGCTCTTCCATAATTTGAGCATGATGTTTGCTTTTCTGCTGCGGAAGCTCCTCCAGATGCTTCCCATTAATTTTCTACTGTTTGTAATTTTGATGTTGTAGTGCTCTCTGAATTCTGTATCCGACATTATTACTCACAGATCCCTGACTTGTTTGATGTTATCTGTTTGACTTGCAGAGTTTTGTACCTTTTATTCTGCAGCTCCTTGTTATTACCATATCTTAGAAGTTGGAATTTTTCTTCGTTGAACTTCATATTGTTGTCTTCTGCCCACTGGAATAATGTTTCAATGTCGTTTTGTAATTTTCTTGTCACCTTCGTTCAATATTTCCTTACATATCTTTGGGTCATCTGCGAAACATGATACAATACTGTCCTTAATATCTGCATCCATATCTGCAATCATTATTATGAACAGCAAGGAAGCTAATACTGTCCCTTCTGGGACAGAGCTACAATACTGTCCTTAATATCTGCATCCATATCTGCAATCATTATTATGAACAGCAAGGAAGCTAATACTGTCCCTTCTGGGACAGAGCTCATGACTTCTGAGACTTTCGATTTAACTCCATTTACTCCCACTCTTTGTGTTTTTTTGAGTCAGAAAATTAAATATCCACCTTCATAGCGTTCCAGTAATTCCTGTATTCTTAAATTTGTGTGCTATAATTCCATGGTCACATTTATCGAAGGCTTTAGCAAAGTCAATATATATTACATCTATATTTTGTTCTCGACACAATGTTTCCAATATTTTCTCCTGGTGGTCTAATAGTTGTGATAGACATGATCTTTCGGCCCCTAAAGCCATATTGATTTGGGTTGTATAAGTTCTTTTCTTGTTGGTAGTAAGTAGTTTTAGGCAAAACTACTTACTACTAACAAGAAAAGAATTATACGATGAATGTGCTTTATAAAGTTGGAGGTGAGAACTACTGGCCTATAATTCTTGGGCAATGCTCTGCTACCACCTTCAAATAAAGGGGCAATGTTCGCGCTCTTTAATGAAAGTGGAATTTGTCCTGTGTCTATGATTTCCTCCATAGTAAGTATAGCGGCTTGGGAATACTCTCTTTACATTATTTCAGATACGTGTCACTCCGTGTTTCTCTCTCTAGTTTCAGTCGGCTATTTTCTGAGGCTGTGAGGTAATTACAAATTTTTATTTATTTTATTTTTTCCTCTAGTTTGAGTAACCTGTACATTAGGATGATGTAAAAAATTTTGTTTTGAAATGTCAGTGGGCTCAAGCAATATTTGGTGCATTTTACCTAAAACTTAAGCCATGTAAAAATCACACCCATTAAAAATAACATTCAGAGGTTGCTCAACGACTCCAAAGCCTGTCAATTAAGTGGGAGGGGAATAAAAGAGGGATGGCTTTAATAGACCAGTTCAACAGACTCATTACAAATGACAAACACAAAAACGTACCTTCGTCAAGTCGTAGAAGACCACCGGAACAACCCCCCAATTCCAAACAAGAAAAGCTTTTTGCGTTAGCTAGCACCAAGAAATCAGCAAGAACAGAGTTGAAAGACCCAGATCTTGCATGGCTTCCAGGGTAATGTTCAATAAGTTGTGTATAATATATGTGGTACAATGCTTGTATGAACAGTAGAAATTTTTGGTAACTTCTGCAAATGAAAAAATTTATACTTAAGAGGGTAAAAGTTAGTCATTGAGCAACCTCTAAATATTATTTTTAAAGCCTATAATTTTGCATGGCTTAATGTTTTTAGCAGAAGGCACAAAAAAAAAGGCGCTGAGCCGACTGGTATTTCAAAAGAAATTTTTTTTTTGCATTACCCTATTGTTCAGTTGCCCGCATATGTAATGTTCCTCGCTTCAGAGGCGACTCCGTACGTGTGAAAACGCCGCAGCGAGAGTCAAGATACCGCAACTAGGGGAAGGTGGGGTGGAGGGTGAACAACAGAGTCGAACAACATATAACATTAACATACAGGTAAGGCGCTGTTCAAAAATTACATAACGCTATTTTTGCTAAAACCTGACACCTCCCACTATAACGTTGCATAACGTGTTGGGTGTGGGCAGTGTTACATAACATTTTAAGGGGTGCCTGATCTAGCGTTACAGAACGTTCCTGGGGGATCTGGAGTGTCAAGTTTTAGCAAAAATAGCGTTACGTAATTTTTGAACGGCCACTAATTATAATATAATTTCGGAGTTGAACGCTTCACGATCATATTAATCGTTTATCTTTATTAATACAATGTTTACTAGTCTTATACAGTAATAAGGTTCCATTATGATTACTGCAAGTCTACATGAACAGATACCACAATAGAACTTTTTATATACTAGTGAATTTGAACCAAAAATAGACATTACACAACCATCTTCCACACTCCCTCATTCCCCTTCCCCACCCACCAGTCTCGCGTATATTAAATCATTATGTAACAATACTAATAAAGCTGTTTGTAGAGTCCGTGTGCAGTTTTAAACCTTTATTAACTTACGAATCTACACGATTATATATATATATATATATACATATACATATATATATATAATATATATAATATATATATATATATATATATATATATTATAATGTATTGACATTGAACGAAGAAAAGATTGAGACAGTGTGAGAGAGAGCGAGGTAGAGAGGCAGAGAGAGTTAGTGGGAAATGGCTTATCGATTGTTATACAAAAAACTTTTTAACAGTTTCGATCTGAATAACAGTAACTGATTATCAAAATCACATAAGAATAATCCACGATTATACTAGCATAAACATATTTAAATATACTTTTAAATTCATACAATATTATACTAATGTTTGTGAAATGACGTTGATGGGCCAAACCGTGGTGTTGACATAGTTACTTGCTGTCACCGTCCAGGAGAGACTACATATGGGCGTGTGAGTAAAAACCGTAAGGTGACGGTTGCATGAAGCAGGATATCACCACCGGTTTGTGGCTGATGCCTATTATATTAATAGTGTTTTCCACATTGTATTTGTATTATTAATATGGAGAGATAATGATTTAATCACGATGGACAGATAAACACATTAATGGTTTCCAGATTTCCTGTTGCATTATCAATGTGGAGATGATATTAGATCTTAACACGGAATATATATATATACAATAAAACACCAATTCTTTATTACAACAAATATGCATGGATGAGAATGTTTTACTAAATAGTTTTATCATACAAAATGCTCACAATTTTCCATAGATTAACATAGATGGTACAGCTATACCCGGTTCATAGTTATTATTTGGTCCATCCCCCATTATTGTCTGTTATGATACATCTTGTAATCTGTGTGGCATAGATGCAACATGGTTATGCATGATGTGTGGGTTTCTTCGGAACATCTCACATTGAGCCATAGTGTGATCCAGCAGCTGGCAGCTGGTCCGCTCCTGCCCAGGCTCCCACGAGTTCACCACATTACCCACAGGTTCTCAATGGGGTTGAGGTCACACCCCCTAATAGGTCAGTCCAGTAGTTCTAGATTTTGCTGCTCCTCAATCCACCTTCTAAAAATCCTGGCGGTGTGGATGGGAGAGTTGTCCTGCAAATGGATTTTAAATATTAAAAGTAAAATTATATCTCATCCATACATTTCATCAGTAACGCACTATTCGAGATAGGTTTTAACCCCTAAGTATTAGGGGTTTCTCTCAGCTAAATGTAATTGTGCGCCGTTATACAAATAATACAGTCTGCAGTTATCCAGAATAAAATCCTAAAGTATTGTCATAGTACTGAAAGAGCTAAAGAACAATTTGACCATTATATATATGTGAAAACCGGACATACAAATGCGTGTAATGCATAAATCTTACTCTAGTAATAGTATAATATTCTATAACATACAAATACAACATACCTGCATAAAGATAATTTGCTCAGGATAGGCAAGGCATACGCGCATACAGAAGGCAGCATCAACTCCTCCATGATCTCTATATATTGATCTACCGTAAACCTTTCATAGATCTCAGTCAGCTCTCCTAGTCCTTGCAAGTGCATCCATCCCCATATGTTCGCCGTCACGTGCCCACTCCTTGCCACTTCGTAAATATTTTGGGGGGCATATCTCGTGTTCTCTCGTTGCTAACACCGAAGACGGTCGTGAGTTGTAGACGCAAACGTCTTCTCGTCAGAGAAGATAACTCTGCTTCAGTATGCGAGATTATCATTATATGGTGGTGAGCAAACGAGAGCCTAGCCTGACGATGTCGTTCCTCGATCCTCTCTTTTTTGGCAGGAGTACGGTGTTGATATCCTGCTTCATGCAACCGTCTCCTTACGGTGTCCACTGACACGCCCATATGTAGTGTCTCCTGGATGGCGACTGCGTTGTTGATAGGATCGTTCTGCACTTCGTTGAGTATTCTCCGGTCATCTTTTGGGGTGGTCTTTCTTCGTGCCCCAAACTTAGGACGATATAGCAGATTCCCAGTCTCCTGCTACCTCTGCACCCAGCGTCGAACAGTAAGCTTCGAAATTCCGAGTTCCATGGCTATATCAGCTACAGAGAGGCCTGTGTCTCGCATACCAATTATCCGGCCTCGCTGTGCACTTTTATCTTGAGTTGGATTCATTTTCAGAGTTGGTGTTTGTCATACGGTGTAAAAATATGGTATGAACATAAATCATGCCAGTAACCATGTCAACACCTCGGTTTGGCCCATCAACGTCATTTCACAAACATTAGTATAATATTGTATGAGTTTATAAGTATATAAACTGTAAACCAAGTTAATTTCGCGGCAGCAAATTTACGGCCTTTCAGATCCTTGGACGAGTTTGCGGCATCATAATTTCGCGGTCAACAGTTGCTAGTTATAATCTTGCAGATTAAAATGACGTCATGAATGATGACATTTATTCTGGAATGTGATTGGTCAAGGTTGAGGTCGTATATCAAGGCAAGTTTTACCTCTTGGTATGCGGATAAAGTTTCAGCAGCACCCAACGTAAATGTGATTGGTCAAGGTTGATGTCGTATATCAAGGCAAGTTTTACCTCTTGGTATGCGGATAAAATTTCGGCAGCACTCAACGTAAATGAATCTTTCGGTAAGATAGATTTGAAGCTCTCCACAGTGAAACTTATACATGCTAAATGGATTGTCTCTGCATGGTATAACCTCCACAAAATAAGGGAAACCATTCGGAAGGGTTGGGAAATTAGCGGCATTCATGACCTTGTTATACAGTAATAATACAGTATAATTTAAAATATTTTTACTGCTTTCACTTTACAATGTTTTATTACAATATACTGAATTTACTTTTCAAATAAAGTATTTTAATGATCTAATTTTTATTTTCTTACTATCTTCCAAAGATTAGTTTAAATTGTCAAATTTTCGCCTGTTCAATATTTTCGCGTAAACTATAGCCTTCGCGAAAAACGCGAAAATTTCCTGCACGCGAACATTTCGCATTCACGAGTATGTAAAAAGTTCTATCATTGGAGCTGTTCATATAGATTTGCAATAATCATAATGGAACCTTATTACTGTATAAGACTAGTAAACTACATGGAGTTCAACGCTGTTCACGATCATATTAATTGTTTTTCTTCATGGACACAGACTTGGACTTGGTTGTCCCCCCTCCACCCACCTTCCCCCAGTTGGGGTACCTTGACTAACAATGCGGGGCTGCTATATGTACGGAGTCGCCTGTGAGGCGAGGAACATTACATATGCGGGCAACTGTACATAACCCATTTCAACTATGATCCGTAATAAGCCGCAACTACGATCGGGTCATTGTGTTTTGTCGTATTCAAAAATAACTTCATGCCTAAAGACACGCTAGCCATCATTCCCTAAACCGTTCCGCGCAGTTGTGTATAAGGCTATTTACTGGCTCACACATATACAACAGCAGACAGGTGTATACATAAAACATGCGCGCAACACGGGAGAAGCGGGAATTAAGTTCAATGGGCGTGTTTTTTGTGTGGATGGTCTAAGCGAGGGCCCCACCACTGGTGACGAGACGGTATACTCCTTTAACGGTTGCTGGTGGCATGGATGCCCACGTCCTGAGTGCGGTATCATAGGAGATATCCATGGCAGATCTCCTGCAGTGAGTCTCGCATGGACCCGTACCCGCGACCAACTTGTAAGCTCCCAGTTCATTCACAAGGCTTTGTGGGAACACGAATATGATGCCTGGATGGAAGTCGATGAGCAGTATCGCGAAGAAATAAGGGCTATTAACGTACAATGGTTCTGAACCCCTCAAATGCGACGATAGTTTGTTTGGAGAACGTACAAACCCCTTCAAAATATACTTTCCAGCTACAGAAGGTGTGAAGATTCATTACTTCGTGATGAAGAAGAATCCGTACCCCGTAGGCGCACCTGAAAAACTCTTGAGTCCGGCCCTACCTACCATCAAAGAGTTCTCAGCTAATTTGAACGAGAACTACTTTAGTCTTTCTTTCGTAGATGTGCTCCCCCCTCGCAACTTATGGATGCCAATCTTACCCGTTGTCATCGATCATAAACTCATGTTTCCACTGTGCGTGAAGTACGCAGAGCAGAACAGTGGGGACTGTAATCATAGAACCAACCAGAGGAAGCTCAGAGGCGTTTATACAAGTTCTGAGCCGTCCCTAGCCATTCGTCACGGGTACAGAATATTCAAGATATTTGAGGTGTGGAGGTTTCAGAAGCTTCCCAACCTTTTCACACCGTATATAAATACTTTTTTGAAGGATAAGGTAGAAGCATCAGGATACCCGCGAGGTGTTGAGACTGAAGACGAAAAAAACTGCATATATTCAGCGCTACCGTGATCATGAAGGGATACAGCTTGAAACGGGCTAAATTGTGCGAAACCCAGGCAAGCGCTTTAGTGCAAAGTTGTGTTTAAATTATCTTTCAGGCAAATTTGCACAGAATACAGACAAGGGAAACGTCCATCTAGCTCAAAGTTATACCGAAGTGTGGGATTACGCCAATGCCGTTGATAAAGAAGTCATGGGAGTCATGAATGTGGTTAACACCTACATAATAAAGTACAACAGGATCGAATTGGCTACGGATACGTCGCCTGTAACAAACATACCTGTAGGAAGCTTCACAACAGCTTACGCCCGCATTGAACTTTGGAGTCTGTTACATTCTCTTGGATGGAGGGTTCTGTACGCAGATACAGATTGCGTGATATTCATCTAACAAGAAAGTGAATATATGCCTCCTATTGGCGAATTCTTCCGAGAGTTGACTGACGAGATCAAGGATAAGTATGGAGATAGCGCCTACGACGAATCTTTTTTCTTCACTGGGCCAAAACCTTACGGGATACGTGTGAGGGTTGGTGATGAGTTCAAATATATCGTGAAGGCTAAAAGGCATCACTTTTAAACACGCAAACTGTCAGATCGTAAACTTTAATTCGCTCAAAGAGTGAGTGAGCATGAAAGATGATGGAAATGAGCGTGACCATCGAACGCACTTGGTTGTAGGAATTCATAACTTCCGGGCACATAAGTTGGGAGGCGTGAAGGAACTTACGGGGACAAAGATGTATCGTAACACCTAGAGGTAAAGATATCAGTTACCAGGCTGGCATCTACGACACTGTTCCCTTTGGATACCGTGAGGCCTGAATATTTCTTATATAAATACAGGGCGTCCCAAAAAAATGTATACACACTTTAAATACTTATAAAGGCAGTGTTTATTAAAATACATTTCATTTTCAAAATGTAATAGAATCTACTGACATTATTTAATTGTTTCGTCAACGCCTGTTTTCAAACTGACGTCCGTTCTGGTCCAGGCACTGCTGATAACGCGAAGCAATGGAATCGCAAACATCACGAAACATTTCGTTTGGTATTTGTGTGCATTCTCGTTCAATGGCTGCTCTCAATTCAGCGACTGTTGCAGGTTTTATAGCGTAGACTTTGTCTTTTAAGTATCCCCATAAAAAAGTCTAGTGGTGTGAGGTCTGGTGAACGCGGAGGGTATTCTACGAAACCCCTTCGTCCAATCCACATCCACATCGTGCCAAGTACCACTCGCAATACTCCACTCTTCGGTCCGGATCATCTTCATTAATAGCATGGACTAATCTTGGAATGTAACTTTTCCATTGACAGCGCTTCAAAATGCGTTGGACAGACGATTCTGAAATTCCTACCTCACGACTCGCTTGCCGCACAGATTTTCTTGGACTTTGGTGAAACGTTTCCAGTACTCTTTCTTGCTTTGTGGGGCTTGTCGATGTCCGTGGTCTTCCGGAACGCTTCTTGTGGACATTCTGAACAGTTCCATCGGCTTCAAACTTATCTCTAATTCGAGTGATGGTAAATCGCGTTGGTGGATCTGTTTGAAACTCCCTCCTAAACTGTCTTTGCACTTCAACTGCGTTTTCACACTTCCAGTAGCATTTTAGAATGAATTTCCTTTGTTCAAAGCTTAGTCTGACTGGCATTATTAATTCTAATGGGTTTAACTTGGAAAGAAAGAAACATCAATTGAGCTATCAGCTGTTAAAGTGTGTATACATTTTTTTGGGACGCCATGTATATATAGACAACTATATATATATATTGTATACATATATATATTATATAGATATATTATACATATATATACTATATATATATTATATATATTAGCAAACAACCACAGGGTAAAGGAAAAGGAAACACGAAGTGCGAGCGCTTTCGTGATATATTCACATCTTCAAGGAGAAACAAAAAATAGACGGAGATTACAAAGTAAATGAGTTAAATACACAAGCAAAAAAAATTCCCAATCGGCAACTCAAATTAAAGACCATAAAACCCTCTAAAGATGTTTTCAATAGATAACATAATCTGTATGCTGCTAAATTACTAAATATAAAAGAACTATATAGTTGAAATTAGACAAAAAACCAGTACAGAGAACAAAAATTATTATAACGGTTATTAGAACTAGTATTTAATTAAAGCAGGCAATTAAGTGGCAAGAATTTAATGAAAAGAAAGGGAATGGTGCCATCGTCTTACAGAATATTCCAAAATTTCTACAAACAGTCTGAAAAAATTGTTTTCCCAATAGCCAACCAGTTGAAAAGTCCAATAAACCACCAGCACCCAAAGATTATATACGAAAGAAATATTACAATTAAAATGGACACATAAGAATGTTAACAGTTCTTAAAATAATATTTATTTATTTAACCAAGGCAAACCGTTAAGGGGCAAGAATGCGGTCAAGAAAACGATAGGCCCTTCGTCAACTTTTTAACAATGCACGAGTCTAATTTATACAGCCCAGGGCTAATATTAAGGACCAAGTCCCCATTATTCTTGATCACACTTGATTCAAGTATATTTCTGCTAACAATAGATTTACTAAACCTTAATTTGGGAGCATTTTTCCAGTCAATGGGATGATTAGTATCTCTTACGTGAATGAAAATGGCGTTAGATTCCTGGCCACTTCTTATACTGTATTGATGCTGCTTAATACGTAACTCAAGGGTCTTACCAGTTTGGCCAATGTAAAATTTATTACATATTGTGCATGGGATTTTATATACACAACCCTGTTCACTTAAAGGGGAGTTCTTAATCAATGAATTCTTAATTACACCTAAATTTTTGAACGCAATATTTACGTTAAAAGTCCTCAGCAGATTCGGCAGATCAAGGAAATTTTCTCTGAATGGTAATACTAAAACATTTTTTGTGTTATAAGGAATCTTGTCTTTTACTTCGTAGAAGGTTTTCTTTGCCATTTTTAAGGACTTATCTATGCAGTTATTTGGGTATTTTAAATCAAACGCAATTTTGTATATTTTACTAATTTCGTCGTCAATGAACTCTGGGCTACAAATTCGTAGGCCTCTTAGGAATAAAGTAGAAAGAACGGATCGTTTTACGTTAATGTGGTGATCAGAATATATGGAGTTTTTTGAAAGTAAGTTATTAAGGAAGATTCTGCCAAATTATGTTCCATGGTTTAGATATGTAGATGATGTTCTTTGTCTTTGGCCAGTGACTTTAAATCTCAAAGAATTCTTACCCAAACTTAATAATTTAACTCCCTCTATCAATTTTACAGTTGAAATGGAAAAAGATTCTTCGATCCCTTTTTTAGATGTTTAAATATATCGGTCTGGAAAAAAGTTTAAGTACAATATTTACAGAAAACCCACTAATAATTGTTCCTATATACATTATTATTCTGATCACCACATTAACGTAAAACGATCCCTTCTTTCTACTTTGTTTCTAAGAGGCCTACGAATTTGTAGCCCAGAGTTCATTGACGACGAAATTAGTAAAATATACAAAATTGCGTTTGATTTAAAATACCCAAAGAATTGCATAGATAAGTCCTTAAAAATGGCAAAGAAAACCTTCTACGAAGTAAAGGACTAGATTCCTTATAACACAAAAAATGTTTTAGTGTTACCATTCGGAGAAAATTTCCTTGATCTGCCGAATCTGCTGAGGACTTTTAACGTAAATATTGCGTTCAAAAATTTAGATGTAATTAAGAATTCATTGATTAAGAACTCCCCTTTAAGTGAACAGGGTTGTGTATATAAAATCCCATGCACAATATGTAATAAATTTTATATTGGCCAAACTGGTAAGACCCTTGAGTTACGTATTAAGCAGCATCAATACAGTATAAGAAGTGGCCAGGAATCTAACGCCATTTTCATTCACGTAAGAGATACTAATCATCCCATTGACTGGAAAAATGCTTCCAAATTAAGGTTTAGTAAATCTATTGTTAGCAGAAATATACTTGAATCAAGTGTGATCAAGAATAATGCGGACTTGGTCCTTAATATTAGCCCTGGGCTGTATAAATTAGACTCATGCATTGTTAAAAAGTTGGCGAAGGGCCTATTGTTTTCTTGACCGCATTCTTGCCCTTTAACGGTTTGCCTTGGTTAAATAATAAATATTATTTTAAGAACTGTTAACATTCTTATGTGTCCATTTTAATTGTAATATTTCTTTCGTATATAATCTTTGGGTGCTGGTGGTTTATTGGACTTTTCAACTGGTTGGCTATTGGGAAAACAATTTTTTCAGACTGTTTGTAGAAATTTTGGAATATTCTGTAAGACGATGGCACCATTCCCTTTGTTTTCATTAAATTCTTGCCACTTAATTGCCTGCTTTAATTAAGTACTAGTTCTAATAACCGTTATAATAATTTTTGTTCTCTGTACTGGTTTTTTGTCTAATTTCATCTATACAGTTCTTTTATATTTAGTAGTTAAGCAGCCTACAGATTATGTTATCTATTGAAAACATCTTTAGAGGGTTTTATGGTCTTTAATTTGAGTTGCCGACTGGGAATTTTTTTTGCTTGTGTATTTAACTCATTTACTTTGTAATCTCCGTCTATTTTTTGTTTCTCCTTGAAGATGTGAATATATCACGAAAGCGCTCGCACTTCGTGTTTCCTTTTCCTTTACCCTGTGGTTGTTTGCTTATTAATAAGATCACGTGTTATTCTGTGATTTTAGTGCATATTATATATATATATATATATATACATACAATATATATATATTATATATATATATTTATATATATATGTATATATACTGTATATATATATATATATATATAGGAGGCAGCAACGGACTTGTTACTTGCAGTAGTTTCTTCTATACTTCTCTCCGAGTTCTTCTATAGTGGCTCGGAGGATTCTGAGAGGCTTATTAAATTATCTGAGGGTTCTCCCTGATTCTTCTTGTAACGTATCAGGAGATTTTAATGACTAAGTTC
Source organism: Bathynomus jamesi (assembly GCA_023014485.1). NCBI lineage: Eukaryota > Metazoa > Arthropoda > Malacostraca > Isopoda > Cirolanidae > Bathynomus > Bathynomus jamesi. The sequence goes on along the minus strand of JAJOZX010000254.1, from coordinate 1,315,027 downwards.
TCTGAAGAGGGCAAAGCTCGAAGGAGA